>CM062290.1:278457480-279057480 GCA_031216915.1 Pictodentalium vernedei
TCGACCCCCCGGTCCATTGCGACGACTTCTTGCGCATATTGGGCACTGTGCGCCCCCGGCACTCTCTACGTGGTCTCCGCCACCTAGGATGCTTCTCCTTTGATTTGTGGACCCTTTTCTCGGTCCCCTGGGCGCCCACCTTAGCGGTCCCATCCACTTTAACATACTCAACTTGTGTTGACCCGTGCCCTCTCAATTCTGGGGAAGTTTGCCCAGCCATTTGCGTGGGTCTGGCCTCCCCTCTCCACACGGGTGACACCGACTTCTTGGGGCGCTCAACTCCCCCACATAAATTTTCTTGAGGGTCTTTCCCCAATGATCCCATCGGTTTCCCTCGCTGTTTGGCGTTTAGCCTGGACCGCCTGCGGCCCCTTCTCCCTAATAGGACAGGAGTCGTCCCTCCTGAAACTTCCCGACATTTCGTCGTGTAGGGGCCATCCCCTGGACCATCGGATTGGTTCCCCCTGGGAACCTTCCCTTCATTACTCGTTGGGCCCTCACTTGGCCCCCTATCCCTGGACCATAACTCATCAGGGCTTGCCCTCACCCCTGGGATATTACCTATGACCAGGTCATACACAGGTGATTCAATGCACATGGCTTCCACTTCGCCACAATAAAATGGGGTATCCACAGTTATCCTCGCGATGGGGAACCTTCTAACGGTCCCATCTATCAAAATACACAAATGGTCGCGCCCCAACAATTGCTTGTCGTCAACCAGTTGCTTTCTAACCGCTGCAGAGGAGCACCCAGAATCCCGGAGCAGACGAATCTCCCTTTGTCCCACATACCCTGGGTACACTGGCATATCAACCTTCTCCTGCGAAGTTGTGAGCCTCTCACACATGCCACTTATTATCGGGACAACCTTCCCGCCTTCCAGCCTTAATTCTCCCTCTTGTATACATTCCCGGAGGGGGTTGTGTTCTGGACCGATGGTTTGACAGAACGCTGCCGTCTGTCTACTGGGCCCTGGATCTACGCGGTCACCTTGCTTCCAACCCCTTGGTGCTGCGTTCCAGGCCCCCTGCTGGGGTGGCCTAATGTTCCCAGTGGTCCTTACCTGTTTCTGCCAGCAGTCCCTGGCAATATGACCCCGCTTGTTGCAGATAAAACAAGTGGTGTCCTTGGGAGCGCTCCCCTTCCGGCTGGCCTGCGACGCAGGAGGGTCGGGGTGGTGTTGCCTTACGGGTGCCATTGCCAACCCGTTTGCCCCACCCCTAGCCGATTTGGGTGCGTTCACACTCCCACCGTGGGCCTCGATGTAGCGTTCTGCCACAATTGCCATCTCATCATAGGTGGGCGGACCCCTTTCCTTGATGAACAGGCCCAACTCCTTGGAGCATGTAGTTAAAAACTGCTCCCGGAGAAATAGATCTCGCAGGGCTCCATACGACTCATTCACTTCTGCGAGATCAGTCCAGCGGTCAAAGTACCGCCTAGCTCGGGCAAAATACTGAGGTACTGTTTCTCCCTTCTCCTGCTTAATTTCTCGGAACTTGGTCCGGAATCCTTCTTCAGTGAGCTGGTATCTCCGAAGGATGGCATTCTTCAGCTCACTGTAGTCGTTAAGAAGTGCAGGAGGCATACTGGTATAAGCCTCGAGGGCTTTACCTGACAACAAAGGGCTCAAGCACATAGCCCATGTGTCTTCTGGCCACATTTGACTGGAGGCAAAACGCTCGAACCTCTCCAAGTACGAGTCCAAGTCATCTGTGTTTTCATTGAAATGAGCGAGATGGGGGCGTGGGGCATGAATTGCTACCCCTGCACTCCCATCCCCTGAGCGCCGACTTTCATTCTCCACATCGGCCCTTGCTCTGAGGAGCTCTAATTCTCTCTCGTGCCTCTGTTGTTCGAGCTCTCGCTCTGCCTCCCTTGCCTCCCTTGCTAATTGGGCTTCCCTCTCTCTCGCCTCATTTGCTAATTGAATCTCTCTCTCTTTCGCCTCTCTTGCGTCTTTCTCACGCTCTCGTTCTAATTGGGCTTCTCTCTCCCTCGCCTCTCTTGCGTCTTTCTCGCGCTCTCGTTCTAATTGGGCTTCTCTCTCCCTCGCCTCTCTTGCGTCTTTCTCACGCTCTCGTTCTAATTGGGCTTCTCTCTCTCTTGCGTCATTACGTAAGGCAATCTCCTTGGCCTCACGTTTCTGCTCATCTTTAACGAACTTATGAAGTTCTGCCCCCTCAAGGCCCATTTCCTTGCCTAATGATACCAGTTGGGCGAGGGGTGTAACAACATCCATTTTGATTTTTTCTTTCTATCTTCAACACTCGTCAGAAAGAACGAAGAAGGAAAAGAAAAAAAAATATGGCAATTAATCTTAATTTACCTCTGTAATTTAACGTAATTAAACGCACCAAATATTCTGAAACCTACCGCAGTTATAGTGGCTATTAAGTATCCTTTTGGGGACTACTGTATTGCGATATTAAACCCTTGAACGGCATCAACTGACCGAACGCGTCAAAACCTAAACAGAACCGCCATTAAAATAAAACAAAATTTCCATATAGCCATTTTTTACCTTTTAGAAATATCCTGGTAGCCTCGCCAATCAATGTCTCACGAATTCGGCCCCGTAGCCGCCTATCAACGTTAAACTAAATCAATCATGGAATGCCCTCTCTGGCGATTCCAGCCGTTTCAGGGTCCTGTGATCGAAGGTACCCTTATGCCAGGAAACAGAGTCCGCCTGTCCTGGACTTCACCAACGTGTGTGTGACCCCAAGTGTGTGTCTAATGCTCTGCTCTTCCAGGTATATATATACTTTTTACCCTGAACTGTCAGGTGGACCGACGCTCATCTGTCCACCTGTCAAAACGGTGGGAGATGACGTATATCGAGGCAGAATCAATACAAGTCATCTCACGCGTGACTTCACTTGTCGAGAAAACCGATTCGTTCTTGCCATGATTGTTATAACTTATGATGACACGACATTTCTATCTTTTAGAATCTCGTTTCTCAATTTACCGTGACGACATCTTGACATCAACCGATTACGTCTCGTAAGACTCCGACTACTGTATAAATTAAACGAGATGATTAGACCTTATCTAACATACCGTTTCTCCCCTGGGTCCCTGCGCTAAAGCTGGATATACACCACGTGTGTTTTTTCTATGTCCAGCTTTACAGAGAAGTGAAATTCACATGGGTTTTTCGCCTTGATGCGGAATATATTTTGAACTTACAATATCTTTAAATATGAGGCCCCTTGCCCCTATATTTAGGCTGGCTTTGCCCTGACAAGTACCTTCCCCCATTATTATTCCCCCCCCCCAACCAGGGGGAAGATAAACTGGTTCTATGTAGTTTATCCCCCCCAGGGTTTTCCCAATATGATTCCATTTCAAGGCCTATTCTCTATGCACGTTAAAGTGTTAAAAATGATTGCAATAAGTGACATGAATCCTGTAATGATTACATGTACATGTATTATATTTTCAGAAAATATTTCTGAAATACCGATTCCAGCAAAAAAATTCAGGAGTCCAAACTTCTTTTAAAGATTAATACCAAAACAGTTTTACTCGGAAGATTTTCAGCCTTTTGTCAGCCCTGTGTGACGAAAAAACTTATTTCCAGCTATCACAGAGAGCTTTCAAAGAGACTCTTGAAAAAAAATGTCAGATTACATGGGAAAGCAAAAAAAAATTTAGGTGGTGGTGGTGGTGGGGATAATCAGGGTGTCGGAAGACAAACTAGTTTACCCCCCCCCCCTATGATTTTCTTTACCTGGTAAATGCATACTTGGACACCACTGCTCACGTCTGGATTACAACCAGTCCACGGCAGCTGTACTGTAGCTCAAGGGTAAATTTATCCCATTTCTTTGGAAGAGGATTGAGCTTGGCATTCCAGATTGTGATTTGGTAAATTAAAATTAGACAGTTTCTGAATGAAAATTATTATTTCCATCATGATGGTATCAGAATTGCCATACAAACATCAGAAGTTACATGTTCCACGGAAACTTAAACAGACTCAGAATATTTCTCTTGAAGCTGTTTCCATCATAATTCTATGTTACATGTGGATGTGTTTCCCTTGTTAAAGTATGACAGCCTCCAGTGTGTAAAATTCAGGTCAGACTTACTCTTGTAGGTCAAGGGGAACCAGCTGGTATATAACAGCCATTCAGCTGGTTGGGTACATGTTTATCTTGACACTTCTGCAATCTGCATGTTGTAGAAAAAAGTCATGTGCCTATTCCAATGAAACAAGATCATCACCATTAACTTTTATTTGGAGAATTGATAGTTTAAAAAAAAGAGATTTGTAAATTGCTTTATATGATCCAAAAGAATTACAGGTACCAGCAAAATATCAAACCTCAGCACACTGTTGTATCTTTATAAAAATTGAAGCTACAGTGAAATCCTGTTAATTGAACGTTATGTTGCCAGTTAAAAATATTCTAACAGGAGTATTCAATTAACAGGGATTTGGCCACTTTCCTGTATTCTAGAAATTAACTGAGCATTTATACTATTATATCCTGTTTGACAGAACTCCATGAGCTCTGTCAAGCAAAATATAATAGATTATCAATGCCTGTAGTGAAGATCTTTTATTCAATTATCAGGAGTTTTCTCTTTAATAAACAATATGCAATTAACAGATTAATTTTGTTCTGAAGGTAGGGTAAATGGTTTTGTGTTTGGAAGTTATATTCACTTCAGTTAACAGGGATTAAAAGATATCCCCAAAGTGGCTGGACTGTACAAATTTAAATTTTTCTCATAATAGGAATTTAACTAATTCAATCTTGTTTGACAGAGCTCATTGAGGGATCACAGTGGCACTGTGTACTAAAGGCAAAGGGCACAATGATGGTACACATGCCTTCAAGTGATGCTAGCAATGCTTGAGCCAAGTCAGTAAGTTGAAGATTCCAACACTTACTTGTTGCTGCTTGGTGGTTCTCTCAATACTCTGACATCCTCCATCAGCAAAACTGTTCATATGATATGCAAGTAGGTTGACGATTCCAACAAGTAGTCACTGCTGCTTGTGATTCTCTCAATACTCTAACATCCTCCATCCGCAAAACTGTTCATATGATATGACCCTAGCTGTTGAAACATGTGTCATTAAATTCCAGTAAACAAACAAATATCAGGGAATCATTTGATTAACCCTTAAGGGTTTGGAGATTTTTATACATTTTCTCTGTATGTTGAAAGTCTACCTTCTGTGACAAGGTACATAGAAAACAAGTTTTGAGTTTACCCAAACAATGCATGTTGGTGGCTTGGTGCACCTTTTTTTTTGCATTAAAAAGTTATCTGTCGAATCCCTCATCTTGACAGTAACTTGTTAATCGTTACACTGTGTATGTCAGTATTTTGTATTATTAACCCTTTACCCAGTGCAGACGATTTCAAAATGTATTATTTTAAGCATCATTTTTTAAATTTTTTCATAAAATTTCATCAAAACCATATCATGTGATCCCTCTTTGGAATGAGCTCGACGAGCTTTTTCCAAAGAGGGGTCACATGATATGGCTTTGTTGAAATTTTTCGAAATATAATATTTTTTCAGCTGCTGAATTTGCATATTACGCAGGCAGATGCGGGCGATTCGTGGGGTAAAGGGTTAAATCTTTTTTATTAACTATGAAATGTATGCTTGTAACATAGATGTCTAAGAATAAATATTGTTTAAATTGAAAGTTATCAAAGTCCGAATTGGGCCCTTAAGTGTTAAAGTGTAGGAGGGTATCTGTTGTTAAGAGAGGGTTAATGGAATGATGTAATTCCATGTTCTTATCATTGTATCAACTATGGTGAAACTCCACTTCTCATTGTTCGTTTTTGCAAACAACTAAACACTTCCAGGAGTGTTCTTTTCTGAAATGCAATTATTGCGACTGAGTAACTCACACATTACCAGCTGTGAAAATCAGATAATTCTAAGCTTATAGAGACTTTCTTGAACTTCAGTTGTTGAATCTTTGGAATTATAATTAAAAAAGACCAGACAAGAAACAGAGAATGTCAATTTCATTACTGAGCATGTATTGAGTGGATGTCAGTAAAAAACTGGGCAATCAGAATTGTTATGACTCATACCAATACAAAATTGGAAAAATTGATAAATATTTCTCCCTTTTCTAAATGAAGATATTGAAATTGCTTGGTCTGTACAGCAATCACCAGAAAGTATGTTATAGTTAATTACTCCAGAGAAGATTTTGCTGGCCTTGCATTTTCTAATAATAGTTGGGCCAACCAGCAGGCCTCATAGAAGGAATTATAGGGGACTTACTTTAGCATTGCCTTATAACTTAACTTCTCTATCACTTCAGCTGTAGAATAACATTTTCTATGATAACTTTTGTTTTCTCCCCATGGGAACCCCGGGAAGTGATGCGGTGCTTGTCTATTGTGGTAAACAGGCTCTGTTTTACTGGTAAAATAGGACCCAGTCACCAATGCTTGGGGTGGAAGTCTTCTAAAATGGGCCCTGTGTGTATTTATTTATTTATTTATTTATTGATGTTTAGGGTCACATATTTCTGCACAATGTCTAACTATGACCATGACAGTTTTATGGGTGGAGGAAGCCTGAGTACCCGGAGAGAACCACCGAGAAACAGCGGGCTGCTGTCAGCACCCCAACATACTAACTCCACACAAGCAGGGTTAGCATTGGTTGAAGACAGGTGCACCATCAATGTGCAGTACGCCTTAGTACACAATGTCACCATGCCCCCACATGGGCAGTGGGGGGGGGGGGGGGGGGGGGGGAGTTGGCATCGTGTTTATAAACGATTGACATTATCTTCATGATGTGGCCATGTACTCCATGATTACTGATTAGCCATTTTGCAGAAATATGTGACCTTAAACACTAATAATAATAATAGTAATAATTAGTACAAATAGGAGTAAGAATTTAACTAACTTTAACTTTGACAGTCCACAACGTGCTCTGTCAAAAAAGATTTAAGTAGTTAAATTTCCAGTTGCTACTGAAAACTTCTTACCTTCACATTAAAGTGCAGAGGGTTAACTCTTAACCCAATGAGTATTTTGAAGATATGAAGCAGCCATGACTAGATTTGATGAAAAATACATCCACATTTAATCATTGGTGAAAAATCTAGGCAATTTGACTTGACTTGACTTAATCCACTTCATCCCATGGGGTGCATAGGGCGACCATAGTAACTTTCCATCTCATTCTATCTTGTGCAATGTTTTTTGCTTCTCCCCATGATTTGCCAATTTTTCGAATGCCGGATGTTAATCCTCTCCGCCAGGTATTTTTTGGTCACCCTCTTTTTCATTGCCCCTGTAGGCTCCACTCTGAAGCCTGTTTTATAATATTGGAGTTATTTTTAGCTCAACTTTGGCAAAGCCAAATTTGTGCTTTTGTCATGGCCCGTGGCCCGTCTGTCCGTACGTCAACAATTGGATACGGCTCGGGCTAGAGGCCGTATTTATGAACCGATCTTTACGAAACTTCTTGGGTACCTTTGTTATGACCGTGGGACAAGAACAAGTGTTTTTAGGTACAGTCCGAAATTCAAGATGGCTGCCAGTCGCCATTTTGTACCGACGATGCAGAAATCTGTTTTTTGTACAGAACTTCCATAGGAAAGCTCTGATTTGAATAATTTTTTGTATGAATGTTTAGTACCATGGGATACATCACATATAATACGGGTTTTTTTCTTGTGCGTAAATTGTGCAAATTAGACTAATTTTGATGTTTTTTGGTTTTACTTTCAGCACTGTAAGTGCAAATGCCAATACGGCTCGGGCTAGAGGCCGTATTTATGAACCGATATTTACGAAACTTCTTGGGTACCTTTGGTATCACCGTGGGACGAGAATGAGTGTTTTGGGGTCCAGTCCGAAATTCAAGATGGCCGATGGCAGCCATTTTGTACAAAATTTGGTGCAATCAGATTTTTGCACAGAACTTCCATATGAAAGCGCTGATTTGAATAATTTTTTGTGTGAATGTTTAGTACCATGGGATACATCACATATAATACAGGTTTTTTTCTCGTGCAGAAATTATGCAAATTAGATGAACTTTGATTTTTTCAGTGTGACTTACACACAGTAAGTTCACATGTCAATACAGCTCGGGCTAGAGTCTGTATTTATGAACTGATCTTCACGAAATGTCTTGGGTATCTTTGTTATCACCTTGGGACGAGAACGAGGGTTTCTGGGTGCAGTCTAAAATTTAAGATGTCTGCCAGTGGCCATTTTGTACCGAAATTAGGTCTAATCAGTTTTTTGTACACAACTTCTATACGGCTCAGACTAGAGGCCATATTTATGAACCGATCTTTACGAAACTTCTTGGGTACCTTTGTTATCACCGTGGGATGAGAGCGAATGTTTTTGGGTGTGGTCCGAAATTCAAGATGGCCACCAGCAGCCATTTTGTACCAAAATTAGTGCAATCAGTCTTTTGTACAGAACTTCTGTATGAAAGTTCTGATTTGAATAAATTTTTGTATGAATGTTTAGTAACATGGAATACATCACATATTGTAAGGGGTTTTTTTTCGTGCAGAAATTATGCAAATTAGATGAACTTTGATTTATTCAGTGCTACTTACACAATGTGAGCACACATGTCAATACGGCTCAGGGTAGAGGCTGTATTTATGGACTGATCTTCACAAAACTTCTTGGGTACCTTTGTTATCACCTTGGGATGAGAATGAGTGTTTCTGGGTGTGGTCCAAAATTCAAGATGGCTGCCAGTGGCCATTTTGTACCGAAATTAGGTCCAATCAGTTTTTTGTCACAACTTCTATACAGCTCGTATTTATGAACTGATCTTCACAAAACTTCTTGGGTATCTTTGTTTTCACCTTGGGACAGGAATGAGTGTGTTTTGGGGTGCCTTTGTTATCACTGTGCTATGAGAACAAATATTTTGGGGTTCAGTCAGACCCACTCTGGGACTCAAAGATTTCTTTTCTAGTTTAGCATCTGACTGTCACCCACCTTTACAATACTTTACCTGTACATTTGTTACAGGCAACGGTCAGTATTTATGTACAGACCGTTACAATACTTTATATGTACCTTTGTTATCAGGTCATTACCTAGATGTTTATCATTGCTGTGTCACATACTATACATGTACATGTCTTTGCCTTGACAAGTTGAGCTACAGTGTCATTGACACTTTCATTTCTCGAGGTGTGGCCTATCCATTTCCACTTAGGTGTCACAGTGGTTTTGTCTATTGGCTGCTGCTTGATTCTCTGCTATAGTCTTATGTTACTGATGGTATTTGGCCACCTCACTCCAAGGATGCAATTTACAGATGGAAATGTGAATAAATGTGCCCAAATTCCCTTTATTTCAGGGGCAGGTGAAATCCTGTCCTGGACAGGAATGTCCACCTGCTGCATGCAAGATGATGAAGGAGTTAATGATGGGGGCCTACTGGTATTCCTTGTAAAAAAAAAGTTATCGATTCTTCATGAGACTCATCGGCCCAGACAGAACTCAAGATCGGTTTCGAGTAGAAAGTGTAGTAATCCCTCAACATTTTTGCAGTGCATTCCTGTGGGCACCCAGTATGTGAAGCATTGCTTGTTTACTGTATGGTAAACAAGTTCTGTCCTGGTAAGATAGAACCCAGTAACTAACACGTTACACCTGGGGTGGAATTCCTCAGAACTGAGCAACTTATACACTGTGGGCATACATTGTAAATGAATGACTGAACTTGACACCATACCTTTGCTGCAGTCCTGATATATGATATAGCTATAGATGCTAAAAGTAACCTTAAACACTACTAAATGAATAAATAAATTGCAATGTATTTTTATTTTACCCTGCTGAAAAATTTGCAAAATAACTTCCATTTTTAGGCTAGATTATTTTTTGGTGGTCTAAATTTGTTAGTCAAAATTTGTTTTATTACAAATTATTATATACTAATGTTAATAAAACAAACTTATATAAACAAAATATTATTTGAATTTGACTGAATACGAAACATGAGCAAGGAAAAGGTATCTTTTACTCTGGTATCCTCATTTTTTGTAAGCCCTTATAGTGGCTTCTAGCACCTCACCAGTTAAAGGATACATTTCCTCAGCTGCAGTATTGTGATGTGTTGTCAACTAATCAGATCGACTGTTTTCATTCCAAATGCTCCATACAGGTTGAGATGTTGGAGAATTGATTTTTGGTAACATTTTTGGATCCATTCTGTTCAGAATCATTGGAAAAATGTTATCAAATGTAATAATAATGCCTATGGTGCAAACAATGTATGAAATAATTCTTGCAATCAAAATTAATCAAGTTCTCAACCAGAAACATTTTTTTTTGTATCACCAACCAGTACTTATAGTACAAGTCAAAATGAGTTGTAGCATAACTGCAATAAACTAAGTTTTCTGCTGCTCCTGCACTGATAAGATCAGAATCTGACATCATTTTCTCGAAAATGGTGTCAGCTTCTGGTTTTATCATTATAGGAAGGGAAAGATACATAGGTTATACATGTAGTGGTTATCCAACAACTTATTTTGACTTGTACTGTAGTTATTTAGTAGCATTTCTTCCATGTGCATACGTGTGCATGTTACAGTTTCAGAAATTATAACCAATTAAACAAAATTTTTAGTAATGTATATTTGATCCTTTTGGGAACCCTGGGAAATGTAGCAGTGCTGATTTACTGCGGTAAACAGGTGTTGTTTTATGTCTGGTGGGTGTGAAGTCATCTAAAGTTGGCTGCATGGGTTATAAATGATAAGCTGAACTCAATTTCATATCCAGGCCTGGCAGTCTAGAAAATCAAGGAGTGCAAAACAATTGCCCTCCTCAGTATGCTTGGAAGTGCAATAATTGCACCTGGAATTTTCAATGCGTATACTTGTATGCTGTTTTGGTTATATTCACTTCAAGGTATTACTATTGTGACTGAAAAATTTGTACTACATTCAGCTACATAGTGGAAAGATTGGCACACACATCTCATTATTCAAAATGTTGAATACAATTCTTATGTGACTGTCTTCTACATTCAAAATGTATCGAAATGTGACACAGAATGGGTCATGAATTATTGCGAATCAATGCAACATTGACAAATGATAATAGATTTTGTAAAGGAAGTTCCAAACATTATCTGGCATTCCAGAAAATCAAGGGATGCAAAAAATTGCCCTCCTCAATTTTTTCTAGGCGTGCAGTTGGCGTTCAGCACTCCTGCACTCCTAAAGAATGCCAGGCCTGCATATCTATGTTACGGTTGTTGCGGTCATGATGTAGCCCAAGATGCTGAAAGTGACCATAAACATCAATAAATAAGTAAAGAAGTGCATATTTGAATGACCACATTGGAATAAACTGTATCTTCAGCACAAATTTGACCTGTTAATAGCATGTAGGTCAAAGAGCAAATTCTTGTTAACCAAATAACAAATCTTGTAATATTTTGAGATGTTATCCAGACAATTACCAAATTTCCCTTATTTTTGGCCTATTTGGCCTCAGTCAATCCAATACAGGCTCTATTTAATCTATTGTATCGTGTTTGATAGAGCTCCATGAGCTCTGTCAAACAAGATAAAATAGAATAAATAACTAAATATTCAATTTTTCTCCAGAATACAGAAAAGTGACCAAATCACAAATTGGATATTCCTGTTAATTGAATAATTGTAACGGGCACAGTGGCTATTCAATTAACAGGGTTCTACTGTACTGCCCAACAACTGGTTCTTTACTTGAAACCTATTGCTATTTGACAAAAAACTAAGGGCAACTTGCTGGAGTCCAGTTGTGCTTTTTTTTGTCCTGCCCTAATTCACTTGCTTTTGATAATGGGGAAGTAGCTTCAGCAGGTTGCACAAATTTGGTGATCGATCGTTTCGTTTGTTCAAAAGAAATGTGGCAACCAATTTTTTGTTCCCCAGGATGACTCACATATCAGCTTAATAAAGTTAAACAAAACAAATGAAGTACGTACAATTCTCTTGGTTTCTCAACTGGCTTGAAGAATGGGTTGCCCCAAAAAGTTGTTTCTTTCTGTAGGTTGCCTGCATTTATGGTTTCTTTAGGATTGTTCAAGCATAACCAGAAAAAGGCAGCATTAAAATAGTTTATGTTGGTTCAGAAGCTGGATGATTTTTCACATCCCTTCCAAGAAGCCTGTGAAGGAGGATACTAACTTGTTTTGGTAATATCTGTAGGTTAAGAGAAGAACTGGAGTAGTAATTTTGCAGCAGTTTTATTGAATTTGGTAGCATCTGTAAGTAGCCATTTGATACAAGGGGAGACTGGTGTTATTGACTGCTTTCCAATTACTTTTGATAAATTACCCCGCACAATCAAGGAATATTTTCAGTGTTTCCAATTAAACTCATTAGAAATGGCGATCTGTTCCTGCAACTCCAGAAAATTGTCACATTCAGCTTGATGGCATGTCTTGGCAACTGATAAAGTTTGGCTTTTAGGGTTGAGAGACAAGACAGCACAGTGATGAAAAATGTTTAGGTTTCATTGATGCTTCAAGTTTGCATCTGCATGTACATGTTTTTAGCTCATCTTGACAAAGTCAAGCTGAGCTAATCTCATCGCTCTCCACCCGTCGTCCGTCAACACCATGTTTTGGTCTTCTCCTCCAAAGCCACTGGGCCAATTCAAGTGAAAGTTTGTGTGAGCGATGGTCTCAAAGGGGCATTGCATTTTTGTTCAACTCAGCATGCCCAGCCCCATAGGGAGGGAGTGGGGAAAAATGCTCCAAAATATTTTTAAAATCCTGTTCTCATGAACCAGTGTGTACGATGAATTGATATTTGCTATGGAGCTTCCCTTTGAGGTGTAGAATCAAGTTTGTTCAAACAAAGTTCGTGAAACAATATTTGGCTTTGTAATGGGAGGGGTAAGATTTTTGGTCCCACCCTAAATTTCTATTTTCTGAACTGATGATCTGGTTTGAACCAAATTTGATACGTGGTATTATTGGGTCATAAGTACTTGACTCATGCAAAAAAAAAAAAAATTCCCGCATCCACATGGGAACCCTGGGAGCTGAAAATAGAAATATTTCCCAAAAACCACCCGGAACCAAGAGCTGTTATTTGGTATAAAGTATCCTTAGGACCAGTAGAATTGAATGGTAAAAAAAATTGCCATTGGTTATGTTAGGGTGTTCTGTAATGGGCATCAAAAAAATGCTGAGTCCGCATATTTGCAAAAATTTATAAAAATCTTTTCTCCAGAACCAATGATCAGAATCTTTTGATATTCAGTATACAGCATTCATAGGGGGGTCAGATACAAGTTTGTTAAAATAAAGCCCATTGGTTCATATTTGGGCTCAATACAGGAGCCCAAATTTTTAACATAGGGTAATATGGAGAATATTTTTTTAAAAATCTTCATCTTCAGAACCACCAGTCAGAATCTTTTAATGTTTGGTATACATCATTGTTATGACGGTCAGATTCAAGATTGTTCAAAACCAAGTCCCTAGGTTACTATTTGGGCTTCCTACAGAAGCCCAAATTTTGACTTTGTTCAATATGGAGGATAATTTTAAAAAAATCTTCTTCTTCAGATCCACCACTCAGAATGCTTTCATATTTGGTATACAACACCTCTAGGGGGGTCAGATTCAACTTTATTCAAATCGAGAGCCTGGGTTAATATTTGGGATCTATATGGGAACCTGAAATTTAACTTAATACAATATGAGGGAATTTCTTCAAAAATCTTCTTCTTCTGATCCACTAGTCGGAAGGCTTTCATATTTGGTATACAACATCTCTAGGGGGGTCAGATTCAAGTTTGTTCAAATCGGATCCATAGGTTAATATTTGGGCTCGCTATGGTAGCCCAAATTTTTAACTCAATGCAATATGAAGAAATTTCTTTAAAATTTCTCTTCTTCAGATCCAACAGTCAGAATGCTTTCATATTTGGTACACAACATCTCTAGGGAAGTCAGTTTCAACTGTGTTCAAATTGGCCTGGGTTAATATTTGGGCTCCCTATGGGACCCGGAATTGGCCATGTTGCTGAAGAATTAAAAATTTTGTATTCAGTACCCTCTAGAGGTGTGTAACCTAAGATTAATTCACATAGGTTGCATCAAGGGGCTTCATAGGGGAGCTCTACATTTTTAATTATGTTCAACCGAAGAAAAGGCATGATGGCCGGATTATTTTTGTCACTCCTGAGGGACTCAAGGATTGACAGTGTATCCTATGGAGATGGATTGCTTAATGTAGACTCATTCTTGGACTCTTTTTATATTGTGTTCTGTTCAAGATGAGTGGTTCAGGCCCCGTGGGCCTCTTGTTTGTACATGTATCTTCTCAAAACTAAAAGTTCTTCTTATGTTCAAGTCATGTACAGATTAGACATTAACCCTTTGAAACAGAAACACTGCTTTTCTGGTCCAGGAGCATGATATGTCCCAATTTCATAAAGTGGTATGGCTGCAAAGTGAACGTGTGGGGTAGACCAATCAATATTTTCAATTTGCAGCCCATAAGGCTGCACATTGAAAATATTAATTGGTCTCCCCCTAATAATGAATATGGACTCTTCAAATTGCTGCCATTGAACTGACGTGGAAGATCAGGGCTCGATTTAATCTGAAAATGTTGAATAGCAATTTACTATTCATTTGGGAAAATTGATTAGATGTTAATGAAAATTCACTACGGAGAGATATTTAATGAATAGCACAACTTTGAAATTGAATTGCAAAATGCAAAATGCTACTGTACTAATCCAGTTAAATCGAGCCCTGAAGATACCAGCACTGTTCAAAGGGTTAAGGCAACCAGAAAAAGAGGTAATCCTTTCTCTGATTTTTAAGCAAGAAAAAAGCAGAGTAAAATATTACTCGGAAGCATAAATGATGGACATAGGGTTGGGTATGCTCCCCCCCCCCCCCCCAAAAAAATTTTTTTTTTTTTTAAATTGACTCATTGCTCAGTAGTTTGGCATACACATGTAGTACTACGTGTGTATTGCCAGATAATTGGCGAGTTCAAAGACCTGAGCGCAGGCATAAAACACAGCCACTCACAGGTGGTTGCTAGTTTGGTGATTATTATATGAGTCAGACCAACCCCAGAAATTAGACCCAGCTATTTATTTATTTATTGATGTTTAAGGTCACATATTTATGCACAATGGCTAATCATGACCGTGACAGTTTTACGGGTGGAGAAAGCCCGAGTACCCGGAGAGAACCGAGGAACGACGAGCAGCTGCCAGCTCCCAAACATCGTAACTCCGCACTGCAGCACAGGCAGGGTTAGATAGGTTGAAGACAAGCATACCATCGACGTGTAGTACGCTTTAGTACACGCCGTCATCGTGCCCCCACATGGGCAATAGGGGTGAAGTGTCTTGCCCAAGGACACAACGCGGTTGCCGCAGGTGGGATTCGAACCGAGGATCCCTCGGCTTGCAGCCTGCACCTCTACCTACTGAGCCACCGCGCCCCCAGACCCAGCTATCAGTCATGACATTGTAAAAGCCATGTCAATCTGCCATGCCTTTACTATGGCATTGCCAAGTGTCATGTCTAATTTTGGTGATTGTAGACTCATTGCCTGAATAGCTTGCCGAGAAGCATAGGTGTTGAGTGTCCTGGAATCTTGAAAATTATTTTCAAGGTTAATGAATAAACTTATTGGCTAGTAGAGTACTTGGGTTCAAACTTTTTCTTGGTTACCAAAATTTGCTTACAATTTATCAGAGAGTGCCTGTATATGTAGGCACTTTTTCATAAATTGTAACAAGGCAAATCCATACAGATGGAACAAAATTCCAAAGAAGATAATGTAAAGCACATCCACAGAAGATGAAACCTTTAATCCTTTTACCCAATGCACACGGTATCAAAATTATTGAGTTTTTTTCCAAATTTTTAAAAAAATATCAACAAAACCCTATCATTTGATGCTCCTTCACTGAGGGGTCACTTGATATGGTTTTCACTTTTGACGAAAGTTTTTGAAAAATAGTTGATTTTCAACTGCTCAGTTTGTAAGTTATGTGGACGGTTGTGACCGATTAGTTATCAAAGGGTTAAGCCTGGAAATGTGGGTTTTTGTGCTCCTGAACAAATTTTCGGGAACATATAGTGTTTGTCCTTTCTGTCCATCTGTCTGTCTGTCAGGAAGATTTTTGTGTCTGCTCCATAACTCTTGAGATGCTTCATTGGATTTTGTTGAAACTTGGCATACATGTTGCTTATGGGGAGACGATGTGTCGCACACATGAATTTTTATTGTTCCAGGGAGGTGAAGGTCACAGATCAAGGTAATAGTTCGGGGCATCCTTGGCCGGGCAGTCACTGTTAGTCTTTTTTTTTCTTTTGATTGGTCATGGAAAGTCATGGAAATTCTGCACTTTCTTACTAAAATATGGGCTTCTAGGACTCAACCAGTTAAACAATTTAAACATTATCTTCTTACCTGATTTGTACTGGTTTATATTGCTTTTTGTATTACAGGGCATAATTTGGAAATCTGTAATCAGGGGAAAACATGCTGCACCAAAGACATGGAGACACAGCTTTATTCACTCAGCACAAAAGAATACAAGAAAGCTCTAGAAGATGCTTTTAAAAGTTTGAAAGTAACATTCAAGTCCAAAACAAGGAAATTTGATGGTGAGTATGCTTTTGACCTCATTCTCATGTTTTGTTGAAAATTTGTTCATAAAAGGTACCGGTACTGTATTTGTGCATTTTTGTTGAAAACTACTGTTTTTGCAAGAGTGGGGTCTTTCTCAGTCTGATCATGAAATCAAAACCAAATCAGGAAGAACAAATGAAAAGAGCATTCAACATTCAATGTTTTCACAATTCCTTTTTGAAAGATGAGGTTCTACAGTGTTATGAGGACGAAAGTGAACAATTTCAAATGGAATTAAAGCAATTTCTCCCAAATTGCGACCCAATTGCAATCCAGTTGAAATTCTCTGGTTTTATTATCACAGTATTGTAAATTGTGTTTTTTTATCTAGTGAAATAATATATTCTACTTGATTCTGGCTCAGAATTGTTAACTGGTATGTGTACAAACAACAGAATAATACTGGGGTGCAGCGATTCAATTCGATTCGATAATGCTGATTCAAAAATCTTTGAATGGTCAGAATGTTTTCAAAATCCTACCAAGTGTCTCTTTTGTCCTCTACTCCCTACTCTTCTATCATCAGGCCACCTATACGGGAGACCTGATGATAAAAGAAGCATTCCAAGATGTTCAGTTTTCGAAAGAAAGTACATTTAGTTGGATTCTTTTTCTAGAAATTCTGCTTTTTCGATTAACATGCCCAAACAGACCAGTCAATGTTGAATGCAATACTTGAGCAGAGATTTGCAACACTTGTAATCCATGGATGTCGTAAGATGCAATATCTAGAACTTGAAAAGTAGTGAGGTTCAATTCGAGAAGTGATTCGATTGAAAATCCTCTTCTCTATTCGATTCAAGGACCCTTCAGATAAAAAGTATTGAAATGAAGATCCAGAGAGCTTGACAGTTTCGTACAAATGACCTTGGAAGTTCTGGACTTTTTCCTCTCTCCAGTGCGTATAAACCCATGAGGCACAACAATGTGTACCAAATGCCAGTGGTCTGTTATTGAAGGAACACAAACTGGGGCATAGCCAAGCTAAATGATATTGTGGTTGGGGGGGGGGGGGAGGGGGGGGTACAATATATTTTTTGCCCCATTTCATTTCAACAAGTACCAAGTTGAAGGTAATGGCCAAAGACTTCCCTGGAAACAATTAACTCTGTTGTGCCAATTGGAACACCATGAGTACTTTTTTAACCCTTTACCTTACATGAAAAGCAGACGACACTTGCAAACAAAATCCTTGAATATCTATTTTTTTTTTCATTTTTTGTCTCAAAAACATAGGTTATGACTCCTCATTGGAATGAGCTCAACGAGCTCGATCCAACGAGGGGTCATAACCTATGTTTTTGAGACAAAAAATGAAAAAAATAAGAAAAATTAATTGGCGACTTTTGTGAATAGTGCTGGGCAGTTTTGGCCATTATGTTGGATAAAGGGCTCAGGCACAAGTACTTACCCAGAAAGTCAAGGCATAACTTAACAAAATGACCAAGCTATATCAGGGTGCGAGTACATGAACCAGTTTTAGGGATTTCAGACATGAATGTACACAAGGTTGAGATTTGTCAGAAAAAAAGTGGAGGTGAAGAGTTCCCCTCATTCTCACTGTCCCCATGGCAATGCCGATGACTACAAAAATGAAAATTTTGTGGTTATTCTGCGATTCATTCTGACTTTACTTATACCTACAGCATAATCACAGAGAGCTGTTCAAACGAGATATTTGTATGAGGAGCAACTTTCTTGTTGATGATAATAAGCCCTTCTGTGGAGGCTTCCAAGAAGCTATAAAACAGATAAAATAGTTTGATTGAAATAACTGGAGCATGTTTTAGATTGGCAAGACTTGTGCCAGAGTTAATGTATAAACAAAATGCTATTTTGGGAACAGCTGATAAAACTCTGTCTCAAATAAATTGTACAAGCTCATCCTCAGGGACAATCTTTCATCACATGGTCATTGTGAGGAACTTGCCCAGTTTGGTTAGATGGCCTTGTGAGATAAGGGTTTGGAGTAGGGGTAGTTTTTTGTCCAGTTTATTAGCTGGCACATTACTCTATTACATGTTCTGTTTGTGGACATAGGCAAGCCAAGCCTGGAAATAAGCAGTCTGACATTTTCAGAATGAGGTCCCCAGAGGCTGAATTTGCTGACGCTATCCCATACAGTGGGCCAATTTTTCCTTCAGATACTTCTTTCTCTTTTGGCCTGAGACCGTGATTCAAATTAAGGTTCACAGAGGCTAAATTTAGTGATGCTACCCTGCTATGCAGGGTAGCATCACCAAATTCACTCGCTGAGGACCTCATTCTGAAGATAACAGTCTGCTTATTTCCAGGTTTGGACGTGGGTTACCGTGAAAATGCCTGCAAAGTTAAGTCTACACACAAACGGAAACTGTCAACTTCTGTTACAAGACATAAAACATCCACCAGTTTCAAGCAGTATGGACTTCCAGGTTCAGCCTTGTGCAAGGGTGCCAAAAGAAGAGGGCAGAGATGGCAGCTGCCCCCCCCCCCCCCCTCCCTTCTTGCCATGAGAGTATGAGGGTGAACAGCATACCCTATTTCACTAGAAGTGCACCAATGGGAAAGACTTTACTTTCTGAGAACTGAGAAACTCTCGGTGTCCATTTCTAATGTATTTTTTCATATGCTATTCCCATTGAGGTGGTGGGGGGATCAGGTATGATGGTAGAGTTTGATCGATAATCACTAAACAAAGATGCTATATGATTGACAGGATGATTTCTAAAGCATTATATCATCATTTAAGTGGAGCAAGGTGCCATCTGCAATGCTGTAGTATTCTGTATGGCACCTTGTTCCTCTCAGGGACGATATATATATATATATATAGACTTTGACGCCGATGGGGATCGAACCACTGCCTTGATGAGAGTACACTTCTGCGGCACCAATCGCCTAGCGAAACTGGACCAGTGCCATAGACTACCGCCAAGCCCCAAAAAAGGCATCCCCCAGAATTAGTTGTTTACAATGAATTATACCATGTAATGCAGATGAAATAATCACAGAGACCATTCTCTTGCACAAGGCTGGACCTGGAAGTCCATACTGCTTGAAACTGGTGGATGTTATGTCTTGTAACAAAAGTTGACAGTTTCCGTTTGTGTGTAGACTTAACTTTGCAGGCATTTTCACGGTAATTAATTATATATATAATGGCAGTACTATTGAGTTTCACATTTCAATTTGTGATATGTTTTAAACTTCCGGTCTTAACTCATACCCAGAGTCAGGGGGCCTTTTTTGATACCCCAACCCCCCTTGCCCCCAAATGCTTCCAGCACCCTTGCCCTTGAGGTCTATTAGCAGAATGTTTTCTTTTGCTTCTAATGCTTTTTCTGTTACACAAAAAAATGTATGATACATATAATCCGACCAACCTTATAAAAAAAAACCCTGATCACAAAAGTTTTATTACACTTTGAAAAACCAAAGAATAGTTTCTCTTTTTTAGCTCACCTGGCCTAAAAGGCCATGTGAGCTTTTGCTATCACTTGGCGTCTTTTGTCAGTAAACTTTTCACATTTTCATCTTCTTCTCTGGAACCGCTGAGCAGAGACCAGCCTAGAGGGGAATTTTAGGGAGACTTCAAGTCTCCCTCCAGAAAAAATTGGGAGACTGCAGAGTCATGTAGGGAGACTTCATAGGCAAGTGAGGAAAGTCTGAAAGTGTGAACAGGACCAGATGTAAGAAGGTTGCTTGGGAGGTACTTTGTTAGTTAATAAACAAAATACATTCTGGGGTCGAGAAATGTCATTCCGCATCATTTTTATGGCATTCCGGTGTCATTCCGCATCATTTCGTGTCATTCCGGTGTTTAGGAGGACCCTTTTTCAAGATCGTCCACATGCACACTTGTGTCCTGTACAAAGCTTTTCTTGTCATCACTAAAACCTTTTTTCATGTGTTTCAGTTCCATTTGTGTTTTTCTGGGAATAGACAGCCCAACAGTTAATAGTTGTCAGCAAAACGAAATGAAAATACTGTGTTATAAAATACGTCCGTTGTGTATACATTTTCAGCATCCTAAGCGACGTAACCTACTTTCAAACTGGGTTATTTTGTTGAGTCACACTTGAAGCTCCGACTGAAACGCAACAAAATAGAAATAAAAAAAATCCGCCAAAAGCGACAATGGACAATTGATTGTCGTGTGATTTCAAATAAATGGACGTTTATTTGTCGAATTAAAATGCCCATTTATCACACTCGAGCACATTCGATTTTTGAAAATAATCGTTTTCATGTAAACCTCGCATCACTCAGTTCAGCCTTTCCTCATTTTGGCCAATTTTTAGAGGGCGACTTGTAATCGCCCCAACCATTTTTCTAGGCGACTTTGGGCTTAGAAGGGCAACATAATCGCCCTAGTCGCCCTCACGGCTGGTCCCTGCCGCTGAGCCGGTGTGAACCAAACTTGGCAGGAATGGTCTAAGGGAGGTCCTCTACAAATGATTCTCATTTTCTTCCTGTCGGTTGAAAAACATGGTTGCATTCTTTGTTTCTTGTTGGTGGATTTTCAAAAATCTTCTCTGAAACTACATGTACAAAGCCAAATGTTTTGAAACTTTGCATGATCGATCACTGGGACACCCTCTGCCAATGATCCTCATTTAATGTTGATCAGTTTACAAACATGGCCACAATTGCAGATTATATTTACTATAGGAACCCTATGGGAAATCACATTTTCATTTTATTCTCTGGAACTACAGAGCCAATGTGAACCAAACTTAGCAGGAATGGTCTGTGGGAGGTACTCTACGAACGATCCTCATTTTGTACCTGTCTGATGGAAAACATTGCCGCCAGAGGCATTCTTTGATTCTGATTGGTGGATTTTGAAAAATCTTCTCCCCTGGAACCACAAGGCCAAATGTTTTGAAACTTCACGATTGATGACTGGGACACCCTGTTCCAACGATTCTTATGCAATGTTGATTGGGTTGCAAACATGACAGCAATTGCAGCTTATAGTTATTATAGAAACCCTATGGGAAATCACATTTTCATCTTCTCTGAAACTACTGAGCCAATGTGAACCAACCGTAGCAGGAATGATCTATGGGAGGTTCTCTACAACTGCTTCCCATTTTGTTCCTGTTGGATGAAAAACATGGCTGCCAGAGGCATTCTTTGATTCTGATTGGTCCATTTTGAAAAATCTTCTCCTCTGAAACTACAAGGCCAAATGTTTTGAAACTTCACATGATTGATGACCGGGGCACCCTCTACCAACTATCCTCATTTAATGTTGATTGGGTTGCAAACATAGCCACAATTGCAGCTTATAGTTACCATAGAAATCCTATGGGAAATCATATTTTCATCTTCTGTTCTGCCAGGTGTGTGATAACAGGCTCTTTAGAGCCTCTTGTTGTTATTCTTAAATGTGTGTTAATACCCGATAACAGCATGGCAATGGCATCCTCCAGTTCTCTGCATAAGTTTTGAAGTGCCAGCACTCTGATTCATGTTATTTGTTAACATTCGTAACTGCAAAGAAACTTTTATAGTCAATTGTTTTTGGACAATCATCTCAATCCACAATTACTAGAGGAAAACTATACTTGTAACATTGTTTTGTGAAATGTTGAATCGATATTAGCATTATGCAGTCATTCGAAGGGAGTCCACTGGTGACTTCGTGAAGTCACTGAATCAGCAAAAACAAAAGACGACTGGCCAACCTTATCCAATTTGAGTCCTGCTGGGGGAAATGCGCTGTGGGAAAAATTTGTTGCTTGAGATCTTGTATTTTGACATCAGTGTTGTCATGTAGTTTTATCTTCTGCCCGCAAAGGTTAGCAGTACTGTGATCACAAAGGCAGACAGAGAATTTGGATCAAATCACAACTGGGTTGTAATCATGTTGAAATTCTCTGTCCATTTACTTCTCTGCCCCTCTCTTTTGAACCTCACCTGTCGAAAAACGTGTGCGAGAACATTGAATCTGAGATGCTATTTTCATTTGTTTGTTTTTCTGTTCATACGGTTTTGATTTCGCAGTACAGTGGAGCCCACTTAATTGGATATCTCTTAATTGTATATCCCTGTTAATTGAATATAATTTTCAAACACAAAACCATTTACCATACCTTCAGTACAAATTTGATCTGTTAATTGCATATGGGTTGTAGAGTAAACTCCTGTTAATTGTATATAAATCTTTGTAATATGTCGAAAAAAATGCTGTGACACGCACCAAATTCCCCTTATTTATCAACCTTTTTGGCCTCATACATCCAATATAGACATTTATTCTATTATATCTTGTTTGACAGAGCTCTAAGAGCTCTGTCAAACAAGATATAATAGAATAAATGCTCAGTTTACCCCCAGAACACAGAAAACTGACCAAATCCCTGTTAATTGTATACTCCTGTTAATTGAATAATTTTCACTGGCAAAATGGATATTCAGTTAAGAGGGTTCTACTGTATTGAACACTAGTTCAAAAAGGAGAGACATCAGTAACACAGACCCACAACAAGGATGCTTCAACCAGTTTTTCTCTCCCACCATGTGGCCACCCCCCATAATGGTGGGACAGTTTCCCCATTATGCCCCAATTTGACCAGTTTAAAGACCTGGTTCAGTACATGTACATGAAGGATGTTTTAAAGTGGAACTTTCCTCAGAACTTTCCTAAAATCTGGAAAGAAATAAATCACTATATAACCAGGTATTCATATAATGTATTCTCCACTTAGATATGGCTAATTTAATACAGCAGAATTTTTTCTCTTTTAATATCCCATGCATACCTGACTGAAAAGTCATTAGAACGTTTCCTCCTACTTTAATTGCTAGATCTTCCCAGTTAAAGAAAGAATGCACACTATTTATATAGGAGGGTAATTTCCTGTGAAAGGTGCTGTTGTAAGATTTGTGGCCTTTGTATGAGTAATCTTAATATCTCCTCTCTCATTCAGACTCCCATTTCTATCAAAATTTCTTAGCTTCCCTACCAGAGTCCCTTGAAGCATATTGGTGAATACCACTATAGTCGTACTATTAACTACATGTAGGGTCCGACATGAGGTGACCCTGGCTGTTGAAAGTGTCATTAAACCCCAATAAATAAATAAATAAATAAATAAATACATGTAAGGGCGTATTTCTGTGACACAGTGCCTGGTGAGTGGATAAGTGCATGAAGTAGGGAGCGATGTGCTTCAGTGGTTAGAGCATTGAAGTACAAATTGAAAGGTCACCAGTTTGATCCTGACCAGCAGAAACTGTGTTGTGTTCTTGGGTGTGACACTTAATCCTGATTGTCCATGTTGTGGCTCAGTGGTCTTGTGTACTAAGGTGCACTGCACAGCGATGGTGCACTTGCCTCCAACCGTTGCTATCTCTGCTTGTATAATGTTTTATATATTGGGAAGTCGCAGCTTACTCACCACTACTCAGTGGTTCTCTCTGGGTACTCCGACTTCTTCCAGCCATAAAACTCCCTGACACGATGTTGAAAGTGTTATTAAACCACAATAAAACTAACAAAAGTGCATGAAGGCCAGATAAAATTCAAAATACCTGCAGGGAGGATTTTCTTCCCAGAGAAAAACATAAAAAGTACAAGTAAAGTTTCAGCCAATGGACTTCCAGGTTGAGCCTGGAGGTCCCTTTCCTGTAACTGTACTTTAGTGCTTTGTGTGTCTTTCAACCGACTTGTATAGTTTTTAACTAGGTGGAAAACTTCACTAGAGCTGAAATGTTTACAGAATTTTCACGATAATTGCAGTTAACCGATTAATCATGGTTATCCAAAGAATTCGATAACCATATGTCTTCAGTAGGTTATTGAGGGCAAGATCAAACTCAAAAATGCCAAAATCAGTCCTTGCAATGCACCCTAAGCTTGGCGATTGGCAATGCTGAGGAAAATGCTGTGTATCAATGCACTGTAGCACATCATCAGCAAAAATAAATTGCTGCGGGTGTAATGTTATAAAATGTCACTGGACCCCCTCCCCAAAAAATAACTGTTCAGGGTAACCCAACTGACCCTAAAAAGTTTATGTAGTTCATTGTAACCCTAAATTTGCATCGGACCTCCAACTGTGAATTTGAAACCGATTTTGGAGTTCAAGCTTTCAAAATTAAGTGGAGTCATAAATCTATCAGACAGTATAAATTGGGAGCAAGAGACAAATTCCAGTTCAGCAAATTAAAAGAAACCACATTTGATAAACTGATGAACATTTCACTTTAATTCACCGTTGGTGTAGAAAGGTCATGAATATTAATGATTACCGTGTTGAGTTTTGTGTATTGATACTGGAAGCCCCAAATCTTGGCCTACTGTCTTGAAAATGTCATTTGTGCAAGTATAGCATACAAGTTTTTTTTTTTAAATACCATTCAAATTTTTATGATAGAAATTATTGACAGTGGCCAGAAGATGTGTAGATATTGCATTTAAGTGAAGTATGTGGCCATTGTGGTAGTTCGATGCTTGTTTTATTTCTGTCCGAAATCACATGCTTTCAATATCAAGCCGAATGGGAAGATTTTTATCATTGGTCATTTCAAGGAAAGTTTATTTAATATGCGAATATGATTATACTGTGAAGCCCCTCACCCCCTCACACACACCCCCCACCCCCACCCCCCAAAAAATAAAATAAAATAAAGTTAAAAGAATAATTTGAATATACTAACACAGGTAATCTCTTTAACTGAATTTGAATTTCCTCAATAATCAGTCATGGTTAGTACATTTTAGAATAGAGTATATATGAACCAGAGAAGCCTGTCATATTTAAAAACCAAACGATGGAATATCCACTTATAGAACAGGGATTGTGGGCAATTTGAAACTTGCCGTCAAAAGGGAACATTTTTGCTATCCTCCCAAAAAACAAGCTTTTTTGCTCTCTAAAAGCTACCAGAAGACTCCATTTGATAGCACATTTCAAGGCTTCATTTGATATCACCCCACCTCCCAAATTGCTCGTTTGCATATTTTTTTGGCGAGAGAGCGATGACAAATTACCAGAACTGCAAAATGAACACACAATCCCTGTATAACATTCTCAGTTTCTAATCTGATAACTCAGAATAAATTTCTCGATCAAGTTATCTTCATTTGACATTATTATAATTTATGGAAAAATTATCTGCCCTTCGTATGTATTTCAACTGTTTTGAGACTGTTAACATCTTCCAAGCCGCAGAAACATTGTGGTGACAAAGATATAGAATGCGTGCATTAGTTCAAGTAGCATATCCTGTAACAGTTTTGATGTTCTTTGCTTGCTTCTTCATGATCGTTTATTACTTTCACTTGAGTTGATATATGTAACGGTAAGTTATGGAAATCATAACTGGTCATGTTCGTGACTGGTTATTAACAGGTTAACCAGTTCAGCCCTAAACTTCACCTGGTAGGTATTTTTTTAACTGGTTGAGTGTTAGAAGCCACTATCAGGGCTTTCAAAAATTGAGGGAACCAGAGCAAAACCCAGCTTTTTCTTGCTTATGTTTCCTATTCAGTCAATTGCAAATAATATTTTGTTTTTTAAGTTTGTTCTTTTACAAATGATTGGAGAGTGCGTATGTAATAAAACAAATTTTGGATAACAAATATAGACCACCAAAAATAATCTAGCCCTCAACCAGTTAAGGTTACCCATTGTGCAGTGATTCTCGAATGGAATTCAAAGAAAATTATTCAGAGCAAGTATATCAGAGTCAAGGAAGTTGAAGGTAGACCACTCATTTGTGTGTCCCTGGTGTGTGAAAATCAGATTTGCTGAGTGCTGTCGCATCAGCTGGTCATCTGTCTACCAGACAACAGGCCTGACATTCTTAAAAATGTACGAGGGCTAAAAATCGCTCCCCTTGCATGGCCTACGGGAGCGATTAGCTCTCCTTGAGCTTACAAAAGCTGAAAAGTGGCAAAATGAAGTTTTACCTTTAATGCATCCTGCCTTGTGGGCTTTATACATTTTATTTAGTGTTGCTAACAAGGTAGTCTCTGTGAGATGGCTACACTGCCTCTAGGACAGTGTGGCCGTCTTACAGAGACCACTAACATAGCAGTGATCTGAAAAGGTGTGGGTTTTAGAATAGGCTGTTATGGTAATCATCAATTTCTAAGACCAGGAGGGCTAGTTTTCGCCCTCCTTAATTTTTTGTAAGGCGAGCAGTAGGCGAACGAATAAATTGCTCTCCTGAAAATGCCAGGCCGAAGACAAGGAGATTTTTTGAAACCTGAGAAGTGTCCTATGATGGTAAAACAAGTTCTGTTTTACGGGTAACGTAGAACCCAGTAAGTTAATTTTCAGTATGAAGATCTGATATATATTTCAATCAAATATTTCTGGAAAGCTTTGATGGTGCAGTGCAGCCCACTTAATTGTATATCTCTTAACTGAATAACCCTGTTAATTGAATCTAATTTCCAAACACCAAACCATTTACCATACTTTCAGTGCAAATTTGCCCTGTTAAATGCATATGGGTTATAGAGTAAACTCCTGTTAATTGAATAAAAAATTGTGCAATAGGTCATAGAAATACCCTGAAAATGACCAAATTCTCCTTGTTTATAGACCTACTTGGCCTCAGTACATCCATTATAGGCATTTAATCTATTTTATCTTGTTCGACAGAGCTCTATGAGCTCTGTCAAACATGATATAATAGAATAAATACTCAGTTTATCTCTACAGCACAGTGACAAATCCCTCTTAATTGGATACTCCTTTTAATTGAATAATTTTCACTGACAAAGTGGCTATTCAATTAACAGAGTTCAACGGTATCAGAATTTGAATGATGAAATAATCATGACATTGAGAAAAAATTGTTTCCTCCTGCAAACATAAAATTCTTTGCCACCTCCAACATGATGTACATGTGTCTCAACCACCAACCTAACACAACTTCAATCTCCCGTCATTTAAACGTCAGCATCATGAGCACTGTCACAGTGTATCTCATCTTTCTTTTTTCTTAAACAACTTGATGCTGTCTTCATGCAAAATGTTGTTCATTTTCCCAGTGAATACCTTTGGTATTTATTAAACTTTTAGTCACAATGTCAGAAAATGTAATTAGATTTTCAATTACCAACTAGATCTGTCATGACTATCACTTTTCAGAATCAACTGTTCAGCCATCATAGTTGATAATCAGTTGATTATGCGTCCACGGGTACCCAATATAACATAAAAGATCAAACATCAAAATACTTAGAGCTGATTCACTGTGGGTAGTATGGAAAACATGTTCAGGGTGAGTGAAAATGCTTATGCTGACCTGCATTGTTGTAGTTAGCTCACCTGATTATGCCTGGCAAGGGTGTAACCAGGGAGGGTCATGGGGATCGTATGCCCCCCCCCCCCCCCCCATCCCAAAGTTCTGTGGCCGATATTCTTTACAGCAATCTAATACGGGCCTACACTGAATTTGATTCACTTTCACTCAACATGAAATCTTTGATCACTGCTGATATGAAATATAGAAGATTTTCTCTGGGGGAGCCCTGCCCTGCTCCCTCCCCCCCTCCAGTGGACCACCACTGATGGCCAAAGGTCAAGTTGGAGGAGATTATGGGAGGGGATGACCCTCTCCCATAATCTCCTTTTTAGTTGCCAGACATTCTCATCCTTGAGTTGTATTGTGGGCAGCCCCCCTAAAAAAAATTGCTGGCTACACCCTGTGGTGCATCACAGATTCTTTTGGGTGTCTACAAGGGCTGAATATGGGACCCATTCCCAATGGCATTTTGGTATGATTTTTGCCAATTCAAACCCCAAAATTCCCAATTTTTGTCCTCATTCAAATAAATTTTTTTATTCCTCTTTAACTCTTGAAGGCCTAATTTTGACTTTTTTTTACTTTTTACTGCAAAAAAACCCAGGAACGTCAACAGATAAATTTGCAAGTTACATCCCAGGATCCTTGTCAGTTGTTTCTTGCCAAGCCTTGGCTGCCTGTATTGGCAGCCAAGATTTGCCTAGACACAAATTCAAGGCCCCAGAATGTCGACTGTTGAAGAGTAGCAAAATGCATGAATATCTTCATTATTTAACAGTATAATGCAATGCAATGCAATGTTAATGTCTGGAATCCACCTCAGTGCTCTCTGACTTACATTTTTACCACATATCACAGGTGTTCACACCCTTTGTTCATTCTGTGACATTCTCAGCTCAACTTAATGGAGCATACTGCCGGTGCTCCACAGATGGGCACACAAGGCAAGAACCTCAACAGGTCCCTATTTTACACCTAGGTATGGTGGGGATTGCGTAGGACTGGTGAACATTCCCACAGCTGGCATGTGATGCAGCGTCGCAGAATCACACACTGAAACTTTGCCAATTGCCGCCTGGTCGTTTGAAATATTTGTGCGAGCGAAAAAATCGCTCTCGTGGCATACACTTGCGCGAGCGAATCGCTCCCGCAACATAATTCTGGACGGTAAAGGCCGTCCATTCATGGGTGGGTTTGTGTTTGGTGTTTACAGTTACCGATACTGAAGTTGAACTTCAAATACGGGCCGGTGCACGATACAGAAACAGAAAAAACAGGAAGTTGCTTCCAATATCATCATTCATGGCCAGAATTCCAATTAACAAAATGCTGACATACCTTGAATTCGTGTTGTATGAAGTTGTTTGTGCTGTATAATTAATAATCCGCATTCAAATAGAAGGCTTCTATCGTAACATTTGCAATATCAACATGTATTTATTTATCCACGTGAGACAATTGTCACATTTGTGTTGAAAATTAATGTGGCATTGTGGGTCTTGACAATATCACATGATTACTAAATCAAGTTACTGTCCAATCAGACAACACAGATTTAAATTATTCGGCGCCCGTTTGAAAGAAACCGATTGATTAGTATAATTGTTTTACTACAACCAAGCACATTAGCATAGTAGAAATTATGAGATTTTATCATTTATGAATAAAAAATTTGGTTCATTGATTCTGTGGAACTGACGGAACAGTGATTGCAGTATTAACACAGTACCAACAGGCTACAGCGATTTGAATAAGCACGTGCTTAAAACTGTTCAGAGATGCAAAGGAGAATTCTGAAATAATACACGCACTTGACGTTAGACGATAAACTTGTCAATTGCAGACATTTTCGACACCGACAGTCAGGAATCCTTTGATGTGCATCATTATTTGACACTGGAATTCAGTTGTTATCCAAGTGTACAGACAGTGTTCCAGACAAAGAATATTATACTGACCCTGTTCAGTGCCATATGACTGATGCCGTGTTCCCTTCAACTCAATTATGGATACTTACCAGGATCGGAAATCGGTCATTTGTGCGAGAGATTTTTTCGCTTGCGTGGGGTCGTCTTTACGCGAGCCATGCACGAGCGATTTTACCGCTCGCGCCAGAATGCCAGGCCTGGAGCGCACACCAGCCACTACTACGAGAAGCACCCGAATCAATCCCCGAATGGTCACCCATCCAAGGATTACCCGGACTCGATGTTGCTTAACTTCGGTGATCTAACGAGAACCAGGCTCACTTTGCCAGTGCTCCCTAAGAACAGTTTATTGAATAGAGATTACAGAGACTGATCATTATTTCATGCAACTGCTTGTTATAAAACTTAGTACATGTACTAATCATGTAGTAGCTTCTTTATTAATGTTCTCAGTTCAATGTGAAGGTAACATTTCTTATTCTATATGTGTTTCTTCTCCCAAATAAATTCTCAATTGATATTTTTTATCGTACTTCCAATCACAGATTTTGAGATTTGGACTATTATTTATTTATTTATTGGGGTTTAAGGTCACATATTTCTGCACAATGGCTAACCATGACCATGACAGTTTTACAGGTGGAGGAAGCCGGAGTACCCGGAGAGAACCACCGAGCAACGGCAAGCAACGGCGAGCAACGGTCAGATCCCCAACATACCAACTCCACACAAGCAGAGTTAGCATTGGTTGAAGACAGGTGCACTATCTACGTGCAGTACGCCTTAGTACACAATGTCACCGTGCCCCCACGTGGGCAATTGGGGTGAAGTGTCTTTCCCAAGGACACAACGCAGTTGCCGCAGGTGGGATTCGAACCGAGGACCTCTCGGCTTGCAGCCTGCACCTCTACCAACTAAGCCACAGCACCCCCGTTTGGACTATCATTATTCACCAAAAGTTAAAGGATTCAAAACATAACATTGTCTGACTGTCAAGCATTGCTCAACACTATGGTTAACTATTATGATGCACCAAAAGTTAAAGGACTCAGAACATAACATCATCTGGCTGTCAAACATTCCTCAGCACTCTTGTCTGTTTCCAAGAGTTGAAACTGCCGATTTAATGCATATTGATGTAAGGATATTCAACCTAGCATTGTTTTTTGCATTCTTCAACATTAAGGTGAACTATGTTTCAACCCACAGGATAGTAATTTTTACACTGTCATACAAATTTGTGAAAGACTTTGCAAATTATAATAACCATCGACGACAGCATTCGTTGGCAGTTAGATGATTAATCAACTAATCGCAGCAGCTCTGTGATCAACCCACCTCAGGGGTCGATTTAACTGGATTCACATAGAAGTTTTTGAACCAATTTTCAACTACAGCTAATCAATTTCAAATAAAAAATCAAGTAAATAATAGGAAATGCTTATCAAAATTTATCCAGGTTAAAAAACTGCTATTAAATTTTTAAAAATTAAATCGACCCCTGACCCACCTTCAGATAGATCGGATGCCACATGGCCAGTCTTCAAACCTAAATGATGTGACATTGATATTTAAGTGGGAGAAGAATTATCCATGATAGGTTTTAGGTGTGCGATCAACAAGCCTTGTCATGTCTGGTGCCACGGTGAAATTTTTCCATCCTATACCCTCTCACATTGAGGATAAAAATTCTTATTCATGGAACCAAAAAATATAATTATCATTGTAAGTTGACCATTTTCTGTAATTGTAAGTAAATTACACAAATTCTGTTATGAATTACCCATCTAATCTATCACATAAGTATTTGCCTCCAGCTGTTTAAAGTTATAAAAAGAATATTGCTTTGATGACAGTGCTCTAGATAAAGATTGTGAGAACAAATAAATTGAATTGAAAGTGGTTGTGGCTTTAAGAAACAGGAGAGCAAGTGATATTTTTTCTCCTTAATAATTCATCAAACACATGGAGAAGAAAATTTTATGTGATTATAATTTTCCAGTTCATTAATTTTTAAATTTATTCATAATGTTGGTTCTCAAATGTAGGCCTCGGTAATTAGCACTTTGAAGTTTGAACTGTGAAGTGTAGTGGGTTGATAATTTTTAATACTTGTTGAACTGAGAGAATATCCACACACATAGAAGATGATTTCTGCAAACCTTTGGCAAATTTATTGCATTCCATCTATATGATTATCAACTGGTTTGGTTCTGAATTAATTTAAAATCATCATTTAACCCTTTACCTAACATACATGACATCAAAATTTGTTAATTTAATTATTTCTTTTTTCCATTTTATTCAGAGTATTAACAATACCTTATGTGTACCTTCATTGGAATTAGCTCAATGAGATCATTCAATTGAGGAGTCACTGGATATGGTTTTGTTGAAGTTTTTTTTAAGAATAATTTTTTTTCAACTGCTCAATTTGTACATGTAAATAATGTGGCCGATCCGTGAGATTAAGGATAATTAAGGATAAATCAAGCCATATCAAGCCATGTATTTTCTTGGAATTTTTCATAAAATCGCGTCATTATAGGTTTAATGTGAATTTTTTTTAACTGTGCAAGAATTTTTCAATCAAATTATGATAGGTTTTAACACAAAACCAGTTTAGTGTGCGTGTCTCTCAAGCTGAGTTTATAAGATCCGAGTAAATGAAAACACAGTGTATTTTAATGCTGACCCTACAACTTGACTAACGAGGTGGAGGTAACCGAGTACTAAATGCCTCTGTGTGTGCCTTAACACTGAAGAGTTTTAATAGCTACTGTCCATACTGATGGAATGACAATGAGAGTGGAATGCAGTGCTTGCTCTTCCATTCATGAGTCAATAACAGTAAGATTTTCTCACATTTCTCCAAATATTTAGAGTTTAAATAAGAACGTTTCCTGACACAAGTCTCCTTAAATAATGGTCACCTAGGATTATATTGATCTAGTGGGTTGTAAATGTTATATTTGTGAGAGCTTAATTTACTCCCAACACTAATGTGTTCAGAATTAATAAACAGTTTCACAAGGCTATTGATCATAAGGCATACATTGACAAATATCAGGGTGTAATTGATAACGGTAACATACAAATACGTGCATAGTGAGAGTTCTTGTAAGTAAAACGCCATTCCAAGTGCTGTTTTTCACCCAACACAAATGTACAGTATTGTTTGCAAAAGCGTTCTCTTCCTCGATTGCATTGCAAAAGGATTGCAATCCCGCTTGACACATTTACACAGGTGGATAGGGATTTCCAGGACTGGAAATAACCTGTAAATGATCGTTTTAGGTTATGTGAGGGTTATGTCAGTTGTGAAATATGCGAACAAACTGCAAGTTACGACAAAATAATACAACAAAATACATGCAGTACGACATAAACAAAATTCCTAAACCTGGTATGTTTTGCCTGTCAAACCTGACAGTCTGTTGGGGACTAGCTCGACTCATTGACAGGGTAGCTGTGGGTCCTTGAAAGCCCATGAATTCCAAACTTGCTTCCAAGGCCTTGAAAATCCTTGAAAATCACCCATAAACCCCAAAGGTCCTTGAATGTGCTTGAATTAAAAATGCTGCAACACTATGCTTATAGCTGTATATATTCTCCAGTAAGCTGAACATTCTCCAATAAGCGTCTAAACCAAACACATTTTTTACGCAATGATACAAATATGGATGCCATTGGAACCAGCTCTCTGAGCTGGTTCCAATGACATGCATATTTTTATCATTGCACCGAAACATATGCTTGACTCACGTGTACTGGAGAATGTGTATCTACGTTTGGAGAGAGGTGGTGAGCAGGAAGTATATCTCTTTCTCCTCCACTGGTAGTACCTGTCACAGTCCTCTGAAAGCCCTTGAATATCCTTGATTTTTAGTTGAAAAGGTACTTGAAAGTCCTTGAATTTGTTTCTTCGTGAGTAGGGGAAACCATGATTGGTTGCACATTGCATCCACATACCAGTAGAATGGCTTTCCATTTATGTCTTCACAGAATTTCCACCACAATACATAGCTAGCGTGTGGCATTAGTTGTTGCTATTTATTTTGGTGAAAATTCTGTTGAAAATAGTAAAACAGAGGTGAAAAAGCATAACAACACATTATAGGTCACCATATACGGCCATCGGTTCAGAAGGTGGGGGTAAACATCGGCAAATGCTGATTGTCAAAATGAAAAAGTTTGTTTACATTTTCATACTGCTACGCCTCGATTTTTTTTAGCTTACAGCCTTACACATGCGGTTTTAGCAGGTCTGTAATCCAAATCGAGTCGCGTGGGTTTTTGAAAGGGGGGGGGGAGAGGAAGGAGGGGAGGGGGGGGGGAGACAGATCATCGAAATCAACACCTGTTATTTAAATTAATGTGTTCATATAAAACACATTAATTTAAAGGGGGGGGGGGGGGGATGAAGCTAACAAATCACACGAGTATCCCTGGGAACGTTAGGCCTGGGCCTGGTAATGTGTTTATATAAATTTTAGTTACACTTTGATAAACTTGCTGGATTTTGGTTTTGTGAACGGTTCTATGCCTATTTGCCAATAATCAATAGCTTAGGGGAATCAATTCAGACAATTCTGAAATTCAGCATTGAAAGTAATACGGCAAAATTGAATGGGTCTGTGGGGAGATGGCAGGGGTAGATTCCACAATTTTGCCATACACTTTCAATGCCGTCTTTCAGAATTGAATCAATTTGTGTCAAATCCCTCCGTGGTTTTAGTGTATTAGCTTCGAAAAATGATTAAAAAAAACTGCCAGGATTGGGAGTTTGGAGGTTGAATTATCATGTAGTTCTAATGCGCAAACGCAGTAACACTTTAACAGTAAATTATTAAAATTAACACTGACAATCTGACATCGGCATCGACGATCGGCCAATTGTGTCTTCAAAATATCGGCATTCGGATGACGGGCCTTTCTTCTTATTGGCTCATCACTAGTCACACTGACTCACATCAATTATATGAGACAGACTAAAGCATGCAAGTTACTTGCTGACATGTTTACAAGTTTGCATGATCACCATACTGTATCAATGGCTGGAAATGGTCATTCTTAACCATTTACCCATTGCGGGTAGCAGACGATACTAGCAAAATAAATTCATGAATTGCTAAAAAATTTCAATTTTTGTCTCAAAAACATAGCTTATGACCCCTCATTGGAACGAGCTCAACGAGCTCGTTCCAATGAGAGGTCATAAGCTATGTTTTTGAGACAAAAATTGAATACATCATAAATTTGAATGGAGATTTTTGTATATAGGCCTAGTCGGTTTTGTTTGTTACGTTGGGTAAAAGGTTCGTGCTGTAAATCATCAACGGTATGGCAGATATCTATTTGGACAAGTGATTAATCAGTTAACCAAGGTTAATCATGTGATTAATCGATCAAGAAAACCCCTTAACTGTTTCAGCTCTAAAAATGTCCCAACTGGAGTCTGGAAAAATTATGGGGCATGCCACCCACCCCAAATCCCTTTTGAGTATGGTCATGGATAGGCTGAGGCTTTACATTTGACATTGGCAATTATATCCAATTTAAGAAGTGTCTTTACAATTGGGATTCAGGTTATTTTTTGCTCAGTTTTGGTCTTCAAAACATAGCTTATGATAACTCATTGGAGTGAAATCATCAAACTTGTTCCAATGAGGGGTCATAAGCTATCTTTTTTTGAGGTGAAAAATAAAATGTTCTTGTGATTTAAGAAATATTTTTGCTAGTGGTATAAGGTAGAAAGATAACAGTGTATCTTGTGGAATAAATCGCTTTCATAAAGTTTAACTCCGAGAAATGTGAACTACTTTTTGAGTTAGTCAGTTGGATGGAGAGATCTGACATCAGTGAAAAGTCTGTGTAAAAATCACCTTGTGGTGTTGTCATGAAATCCTCCCGGTACTAGACTAGCACTGTAGGGAAACATCATTTTATCTTCCTGCTGGCAGCTTGTCATAATGGGGATGACCCGCTCCTTCCAGAACAACACATTGGTGTTCCCAATGCCCTATTATTTTTCAAACCATATTCCACCATAAAACCAAGTGTTCAAAGAATCGATGCACTCATGAAACTTTTATTTTAAAGACAGTGGTGTTCAGTTCCATTTTGAGGCTTTGCCAGATAAAACAGTTAGAAATGTATCACTTTTCAAACAGACACTGCTGGGCTTCATCAGCATCACTCTATTATGATAAAATTTTATTGACAAGACCCATCAATAACAAATGGTGTATTTCTTGCTTAACCTTCTTTCCAGCAAACTTGTGCAAGTCACACAGGGGTGCACACATTGAATAACCCTGCATTAAGTGCCTCCAGAGCTTATTCAAACTTTTCTATGATAACCTTTTATCGCTCCTCTATAACAGCCTGGTTCAAATTAGAGTTTCAAACAAATTTATCACTATAATAAAACCCTTTCCAAACTGTCAATTGTTCTCTTTTTATATTTTTTTGTTTTTGTTTTGTATATGTTCCTTGTCAGTAGTTGTGGATTACTCAGAATTTAAAGGATTATACACTCACTTGCCTTACAGATGGTGTATTTTGAAGAGCCAAGTTATATATCTGACCAGTTCAAAACTTAGCTAATGAAGGTTAAAGGGGTTGGTGGTTGAGACATCACAATGTACTCCCAGATGGAAGATCAACTGAAGAAGGCTAAAGATTTTACTTTTGTGTTCATTAGCTGGTAGTGTGCCTACATGTAGGAAGAAGACCATATTTGGTCTTTATTCTGAGGTGTAGGTGTCTCAGCTTAACCCTTTACCTAACAAATCACTTGCATCGGCCCGTATTATTTGTAAATTGAGCAGTTGAAAAAAATAAATTTTTCAAAATATTTTAACAAAACTATATCATGTGACCCCCTCATTGGAACGAGCTTGATCAGCTCGTTCCAATGATGGGTCACATGATATGGTTTTGTTGAAATTGTTTTGAAAAATTAAAAAAAATATTAATTAAAATAATAAATTTTGATATTCTCTGTGTTGGGTAAAGGGTTAAAGGCTTCATATTCTATGGATATGCTTCATATTATCTTTAAAGTGAAATTTTCAAGTCTGTTTGGGTTTGTAAAATAAGTCAAAGACCTGTGAGCAAATTTTGACACCCAAAAATAATTCAGCACTCTACCAGTTAAAAATACACTGACAAAAGAGAGTGGAATGGGATTGAGGTTATCTTTACATAAAAGGGTTATGCAATTTTTTTTTGTATCACTTTTGTGGGGTTATCTTAAATTTTCAACCTGTGCACCCCTGGCAACATCAACTGCCCTTATAGTTTGTACATGCACATACGATAACAGTCTTTCAGTTGGCCATAAATTTCCTCCACAATTTTTGTAATTTTACTGTAGTTGCAGAAGCCTAAAACATCTCTTTTTTCTCATAAAAGTGCCTACTTTAAAAAAAAAAAATTAATTTAAGCTCCCTAAGCACTGACATCTCTTTCTGTTTAATTGCTTCAGTTGAAATAATTTGTATAAATTGGGGTAGATCAATTAATATTTTCAACATGGAGCCTTTTACTTTAAGAAATTAGACCTTATGAACCTGGCCTCATACAAGTCACAGGGTTAATGTCGTTAAATGCAAATTATGCTGAAACAAGTTAGAACAATAAAATACCCATACTGTTACCAGTAGTATTAGCATTTTCAATTACTGAACAAGATCTTCCCAAAGTTTGACTGCCTGCAGTCATTAACTGAATATTTGTTCATGTCTTTGAAACTGAGTTTTGGTGGTAATTATCCATTTTTCAGTATTTATTATTCCATGGGATAGTTATGTTTGTCTATTCTTTTTCATGTGTAAGTTATTCACTCAAAATTCATGTCAAAAAGCCCAACAAATGTCAAAAAATCCCTTGTCATGGAACTTAACTTAGATTTAAATTTTGAAGCAAGATGTTGCTCTTCCATGCCATCACACCTGCAGTTTTTACTTTTTGCAAGTAGACAACAGCATGCCTCATCTCCACCTAGCGAATGATTAACCCTTAATGAATCAGCTGCATCTACTGCATAATATTGAAATTGTACAGCAGAAAAAATTTTCACCAAAACCCTATCATGTGACCCCCTCATTGGAACTCACATAATATGGTTTTGTTGAAACATTTTTTAACCCTTTACCCAACGCAGACAATTTCAAAATTTATTTTAAATATAATTTTTTCAAATTTTTCAAAAAATTTCAACAAAACCATATGCGACCCCTTGTTGGAACGAGCTCGTCGAGCTCATTCCAACGAGGGGTCACATGATATGGTTTTGTTGAAATCTTTTGAAAAATAATATTTTTTCAACTACTGAATTTGCATATTAAGCGGGCGGATGCAGCCGATTCGTTGGGTAAAGGGTTAAGACTTGGGTGAATAAAAATTGAAGTAACAAAAGATTTTGATGAGTTTTCTTTAAAGGGTTAAAATCTATTCATGGGAAATAGACCAAATAATGCAGTGTGTGCACGAAAATGTGAACAATCCCTCATGAATAATGCTGGGACTCAACATTTGCTCACTTCACTTCTGTCTAATATTAGTGAGCAGTATACAGTGTGCCTCCCATTTTCAAAATCAAAAGATTGCACAGTACTGTGCAAATACTCTAATAGGTAGGGCTGCACGGTATATCGATAAACCGATGTAGACCGGTATTCAAACCAATACTGGTGTAATTACAAAAATATCAGTTTATTGTCATTATTCATTTACCCGCAAATTAATTTTCAAGATGTCTTTTTTTATCTGTAGCCCCGAATGAATAATATTATCCCATTACCCAAGGAATCGTGTTCCCACGTGATATACAAATTCAGCAGTTGAAAAAATAATTTTCAAAAATTTCAACAAAACTCTATCATGTGACCCCTCATTGAGTTCGCTCCAGTGATAAGTCACATGATATTGTTTTGTAGAATTTGGGGGGAAATCTGATAAACTAATTTTTAAAATAATAAATTTTGATATGGTCTGCAATGGGTAATTGTTTTTCGAACTGCATCATCAAGGCACACTGATTCGTTCCGACTGTGATGCCTCAAGTCTCGATTGTGGTAACTATGTTCATATATCTGAGCAGTTTTCGATATACCGGTATACCGCAGTATTTTTTTTTGAATACCTATACCGGTATTCAGTTTTGAATATCGTGCAGCCCTACTAATAGGTTTAGTTATTGTCTACCAATAATAATTTTCCTTTTTTTTTGGAGAGATGGATGAGATTCTACTGTGTTGTGAACAGAGAATTTTCACTCAGTCACAACCAAGCCTGAAAATAAGCAGACTGTCATCTTCAAAATGAGGTCCCCAGAGTGTGAATTTGGTGATGCTACCCTGCAAAGCAGGGTTGCATCACAAAATTTACCCTTTGTGAACCTCAGTCTGATAAAGGTCTCAAGCCTGAACAGAAAGATGTACCTAGAGGATAAATTGGCCCACTGAATGGGATAGCATCAGCAAATTCACCCACTGGGGACCTCGTTTTGCAAATGACAGGTTGCTGATATTCAGGCTTCCTCAGAACCCAGTCACAGTCTGGTTGAAATTCTATGATCGCTTTTTTGAGACAGAATTTTATGAAATCAAGATTGAAAAGATGATTCTGAGTTCATTGTAGTTCAGATAATTATACTGAATTGCAAGTCTCTGTTTTGCATTTAAACAATTTTTCATTGTATGCATGATAAACATGATAAACCATCAGTTCTGAAGTATAGTTAGGTGTGCACTGAATAATGTTCTGACTGAACAGTTTTCATATGTATGAAACATAATAGGAAAAAGTGTACCAAAAGTATGTTGAGCTGTCAGGCATTGGTCTGATGAATGCTAAAAAATGGCTAAAACTTTTGGTGTCGGCCTGCTTTCTGTTTGCAAAGTTCTTCCACATGTTCATTTTGCATTTCAGTTGTCAGACATTGCAGTAGTAAATCAGAGCACCTTACATGAAACTATTAGCCGGTTGCTGCCTTGGTAATAAATAACTGAACATATTTCTTTCCCTTCACTGTAATAATCAGTATGCTTGTATGCTTCATGACAAATTTTCTCCCTCCTGATGATGGTGAACTCAACGCATCTCATTATGACTTGAATTGAAACATTTCAAAGCTGGAACAAGTCAATGAAAATGATGTGCTATCTGTTTGTTGGTACAGTACTGTGATCACAAAAGCAGTCTCTTTTGCAATCAGATCACAATTCGATCTTGATACTCTTCTTATACCAGTGGGTCGAAATTTTTAAAGTGAAGATAGCATTAAGAAAACCGAACAAAAATAACATCTCTGTTCTGACTGGTCATAACCCACACTTGGGCAGCGATGTCCACACATGCATTTAACAGGTAATAAAAATTATCAGCAACAAAAATTTAATTAATGAAACACCGGCTTGTACCCAGTGCTTCATTAATTAAATTTTTGATGATTATTCCTCTAATTTGTCATATTATTTGTGTTTGGAATCAGATATTAATGTGTCCGTGGAAATATTGCCCACCCGTGGAAAGTGACCAGTCCACGGCGGCCACACAGTCGGCCCCTTCGAATCCCAAATTTCGATTTGAACCAAGTTGTGAATGGATACCAACACCTTCTTACAATCGTAAAAATTTATAATCTATTGTCGGTTTCCAATGGAGTATTTTATTCAAAAGTAACTTGTCTGTTTGAGAGAATGAGTCGGTCAGTCAGTCAAAATAAACCCCTCAAAAAACCCTCAGAAATAATAGAATCTTGAACTCTTCAAGAGACCTGATGAAAGAAGAGTTCAAGAGGAGACACTTTGTACAATTTTGAGATTATTTTGATGATTAACCCTTTACCTAACGTAACGGCCAAAACCGGCCAGTGCTATTCTCAAAAATCACCAAATAATTTTCATTTTTTTGTCTCAAAAACATAGGTTATGACCCCTCGTTGGAACGAGCTCGTCGAGCTCGTTCCAACGAGGGGTCATAACCTATGTTTTTGAGACAAAAAATGAAAAAAATTAGTTATTCAAGAATTATTTTTGCAAGTGTCGTCTGCTTTTCAGGTTAGGTAAAGGGTTAAAAATTTCAGAATCTGTGCCAAGTCATATTGAACCAACAGGCCGATTTTCGAATGTAGGACAGAAGCCCCAGGACAAAACCATCCAGTTGATAAATGAGAGGCCCCCCCCCCCCCCCCCCCCCCCCGATGAAGACCAGGGGTGGACAAGATCCCCCCATGAAAATTGGGGGTGGACAACTCCCCACCCCCACCCCCACCCCTCCCCCCCACCCCCACCCCCAAAGGTCTTCCTTCTTGGCAATCTTGTATGTGAATGGCCTTGGGATGGCTTCTGGCATAAGCGTTTAAAACAATAAAGGACACAACAGTCTCTCTGTCTGTGTAACACATCTAACACTGATTGTTGTGAAGCCATGTCTGAATACTGAAAGGCCAAATTGGAGCAGTAGAAAATTAGTTGTAGTGGGCAACTAATTGTAATGAAGCCATACAGATCATACATAAGCTTCATTGTGATGGCGGGTGGCCTCTGTCCTAGTACGATAGTTTTTTTTTGTGGGGTGGGGGAAGTCTGTCCTCTGTTGATTTCTGATGGGGGGTGGGGGGGTCCACCATGAAATCTTGTTATGTCGGGGGGGGGGGGGGGGGGGTGGGGCTTTTGTCTGTATACCCGATTTTTATATATCAAATCAAATTTCGAAGCTCAGATTCAATGTTTTCTATTTGGGAATCCTAGCAATTGGCACACTGCTTGTTTATTGTCCTTGACAGATTCGGCTCTTTACAGGGATCCATTAACAATGTCTGTGGTGTGAATCCGATAAAACATAATTATGGTCAAGTGGAAAGCAGGACTCCACGTTATGGTGTTGTCATAATTTACATGTAGCCATAGATGATGAAACTATCATAAAAGTGCCCTTGAATCCTATAAACAATGAACAAATTATAAAAGATTGGCTGAACTTAAATTTATTTTTGTTGCAGTTATGATAAAGCCATTGATGCTGAAATTGACTTTAAATCTCAATAAACTAAGTCCAGTGGCTGAACTTTATCCATCGATACCGTTATTTCTTTGTCCAGTGGTATGTTAGGACTCAACTGCATTTCGACCATTGAGTACAACAAGTCGCCATCCACAATGCTTTATAAAGCATAGCAGGGAGCACTTTGTTGCACTCAAGGGAGGGTTTACTCTGCAGTTTATAAGGCTAAAGAAATTCTTTTGATTCTCAGGCACTGCCACATTCGTTTTTTCGGCCAGTGTTCATCATATTTATTTTGGAGGCAAAATTCAAATTGTATAAAACTATCATAGGGTGTGATTTTAGCAGTATCTCATCACGATTTGCGATGCAATATGTTGTATACATTGATACAGTATTGTTATTCTCTTTGCAAAATGCGACACAATTCTCATATGTATGTACAAAATAAATAACTGGTAGAGAGTTAGATTAGTTTAAACAATATTTATTCAATAATTGATAAATGCATACATTTCACAACAATAGTTGAGTAACAGAAAATATGAACAACAAAAAAATACAGTATTATACATGAAACAACTAAAGACAGGGAAATTTGTTACTGTGTAAAAGAGAGATTCGACAGAAAGCTTAAAGCTTATATGTAAGTCGTCTCCCGAGAGAGTTAGATTAGTTTTAGTGGTCTAAATTTGTTGAATTTTGTTCATCAAAAATTGGGGTTTTTTTTTTTACAAATTATTGGAGTGCCAACATGCACTGTGCAATAATTTGTAATAGAACAAATTTTGTATAAACAAACTATTAATTACGTTTGACTGAATACGAAACATGGGTAAGGAAAATGTTGGCTTTTGCTGTGGTACCCTCATTTTTTTGAAAGGTCTAATTCTGGTTTCTGGTTTCTAGCACTCAACCAGTTAAAAAACTCTTTATTATTTTTAATCTCCATTTTTGTTCTGTATTGATTTTGTGTTGAATGATCACTGTTACAAAAAAAAAGCTATCAGTGAATTCAGCATGGAAGCTCTAGTATTTAATTTTAGGCTCTCACAACTGGATTTTAGGCATCAGCAACCATTCCATCAGGAATTAAAAATAAAAACCGCCCTTCCTCATTTGTTTTAAAAAAAGATTGTCAGAGAATCAATTATTTATCTTTATTTGGCCTAAACTAAGTGGTCTTTTGATTGCAGATTTCCATCTTGTTCATGACTTTGCTTAACAAGTGTGGAGGCTATATACTGTAAATGGGTCATTGGACCATCATCCACCCACTTATGATTGGTTGGGCAAGTACCAAATTGCCCTGCGTATACTTTTACTTCAATGCTGAATTTGAGTTCCACAGTTTATTGTGGCTTTATCTGTTTTATTGTGTAGGTGGATGTGGTGTTGAGAACATTTTTATTCTCAGAAATTTGAGACCTTCACAGATTCCAAATTTTTTCTCTCTGGAAAACAGACCTGAAACAACAGAAAGCAGTTCCTGTAAAGCTGCTAACAAGACTACCTGTGTTGGCTTCAATTGTTGGTACAGATAATCAGAAACACTTGCATTGCAATAAATCCATTCCATGTGTTCTGTACTGATTGCCATGGCTAACATAATACATTAGCAACATGAAATAAAATGTCATCTATATATATACTCATGTAGATGATAAGAAGTGTTCACAAAAAGGAAATCACAACAGCAGTAGCCAAATGATGATACATTTCAAATGTATCAGCCATGTTTTGAGGCAAGCAATAGTCCTTGCCCCTTGCCCTCTCTTGACCACCTGAATTGAAAATAAAGAGAGTGGCAAATCCCCCCCCCCCCCCAAAAAAAAAAAAAAAAATCTTAATAAACTGAGATTTTAAAGTTTGTGTTTGCAATAAATCTAATGGAAGCACACCAAGTCTTTTTTAACCCCCTAACTGGCAGGATGCTGGAAGCCCATATTTGGGCTTTATTCCAATGTGAGGGTGCCACAACTTAAAGGCTTCCCATTCCGTAGATATCCTTCATATTATCTTAGAAGAGACAAAATTCAAACTATATGGATTTACATTGTTGCAATTTATGGGAGAGTGCAACAAGACAAAGACATGCCAGCAAATTTTGATAACTCAAAATAACTCGGAAACACTCTACCAGTTAAGGGTATGGGTAATTTTTCAGACTTTCAACTAACCATGTCTTGGCTAGGAACCGCTGCCATGGAAATGTGACTGGTGTGCATAGGATCTCTTCCTTGTATGTTAAAGTATCTGTTCCCAGACCACAAAATTTGCTAAAGTCAGTCGGATAATGACCTCTATACCATGATTGCCATGCATATTCAACATTACGCGATAAAGTACAGTCATTGGAAAATGTTCTAGATACACCACTCGTGGAATCTGGGTTACACATAAGAATGTCATCTCATTGGATGTTATGCATTAGAGTGTTTTTAGGACGTGAATGAAATATGCTTTGGCACAAAACAAAGTTCAGCAAGAAAATTAACAGACTGTGGGAGGCGATATTTTTCCTTAAATATATTGGCTTCATTCACTTAATTCAAGTTTTGTTGCTATATAAATACAGAACACAACTCAGCAAGAGTACAGGAAACAGGAATCGACAACCCTTCGTGGAGTTTTTCCTGTGTTTCATGGGAAACTTCACCTTGGGTTGTTCATTCCAGTACCCCATACAACACCCTTGTTGTGTGTTTTATCTTATTGCTGATTAGGAGTATCCAATGGATGTTATTAGTATGTAAGCCTATGGTAGTACAGGGTTATACATCATACCGGTAGTTAAATGATTGTTTTGTTACCCTCCTGAACGTTTCCGTCGCTGACAATATTCACTCTTCTGTGATTTTCAAAAAGACAGGCCTGGTATATGTCATCAGAGCTTCAGATTAAGATGCATCTTTTTAATGTAATGGGTACAGTACAGTTGCCGTGGAGTGGTCATAATCCACGAATGGTTAGTGATGTCCATGCATACATTTATCAGGTAATAAAAATCATCGACAAAATTTTAATTAATGAAACACCTGCTTCATTGATTAAATTTTTGATGATTATTAGTATAATTAGTGTTCGCAATCTAATATTATTGCATTCTTGGAAATATTGCCCACCCCATGGAAAGTGACCAGTCCACAGCGACTGTACTCTGTGTCATCAGAGCTTCAGATAAGATGCATACCTTTAATGTAATAGGTATTCTATAGTATATCTGTCCAGTGCCATAAAAAAAAAAATCACCATTTACACAATAACTATTTGTCAACTGCATTGAGCCCTTTGCAGTGAGATATCAGGGCCTATGTTTCTGAGGCGAAAAAAAAAATTTTATATCGTAGTTTTTCAAGAATCTTTTTTTTGGGCAAGTCTCGACTTTTAATCGTGTTTCATAAAGGGTATAAGTTTTTTTTTGCATTTTCAGAAAAAATCAGTACCTCATAAATGATTAATTTTGTATGAAAAGGTTTTTGTGAAAGAATTTTTGTTGAAGTAACTAAAATATAATGGTAGACAAAAGTTTCATCTGCATTTAGATCAGTTTTTACCCGTTAACAAATCTGTCTGGAACTAGAAACAAAAATGACCATTCAGATTTGTTGTCTTTTCTACTAAGCACTTCAGACCAGTTTTCACGCTGGCTCAATATTTTAATGTGCCAAAGCTGAATATTTTTTGTGCCAAATGAGAAATTTTTGTGCCAAATGAGATTTTTTGTGCCATGGCTATTTTATGTGGGAAAACAATAAAAAACTTTTTTTTTCATATTCAAGAAAGATCAAAAGCCTAAAATTGCATAAAATCAGATATAACACAAAACGGAACATAAAATAATAAAATATGAAACATATATAGTTCTATATCTAATCAGTATACATGCTTGAAGTACATAGTTTTCTTAATTGATGTGCAAACCAGCACGCGTCTCTAGCACTCCAGCTGTTAACTGCTGAGCGCCGCGGGCCATTTATCGTACTCTGTGTCTGAGTAAATTTTGACAGCTCTCATTTGATGTTCGTTGTCTGTAATCTGTTTAATTACCGATTGGACGCAACTAGCACCACAGAGAGGAAATTTAAAACGACTCACTCAAAACTTATAAATGTCATTTATAAGGCTAGTCTCAGAGTCTCACAACAGGTGCATGTTAAGATGTAGTTAGTGTTAACTGGAAACGAATCCGGCCTGGTCCACGTCTCAGGGATAGTTATGTAAATATGACAGTAGACAGGTTGTAAGTGAGTGTGATTCAGTGTCTGTGTGATATTGTGTGTGAGGTAATCGAAATAAGAGAATGTCTAGAACTGTTGAAATACCTTCCATTATTGTTGTCTTATATGTTATTTTTTAAACCTACCCGTTTGTAAATTTTTTGTCAAGCCATACCATTTATTTAATCTGGTCTTGCAATAAAGTATTCTATTCTATTCTTTAGTTCTACATATAGCAGGTCAGTGACCTTAGGTTTTGACAAGAACATACAATAATTCGAAATCCATCTGTCATTCCCACACTGTCATTGTTTTAGTTGTGCATTTTTATACAGAAATCCGCACCTCGACGATCTAAACGATAACTGATTGACTTGTGGATTGAAACCTTTGTCATTTTATTTCTGTGTGAATCTTTGATTTTGGTCAATGGGGAAAGTACCACCCACAATTAAAGACAATTGATAATCTGATCTGTTGTTCGCTGATGAAGAAACAAAACATGCGTTGTTTACACAATACACGACTTCTTAATCCGAGGTCACCGGTAAAGACAATTGGAGAGTGACTGATCGGGGCGCGGTGGCATCGCAGTAACCGGTTCTCGTCAGATCACCGAAGTTAAGCAACGTCGTGCGTGGTTAGTAGTTGGATGGGTGACCATTTCAGCGACTGATTCGTGCTCCTGGGTTGTGTCCTTTGGGCAAAAGGCACTTAACCCCGATTGCCTACATGGGGGCACAATGACGCTGTGTACTAAGGTGTACTACATGTCGATGGTGCGCATGTCTTCAACCAATCTAACCCTGTCTGTGCAGAGTTCAGAGTTACGATGTTGGAGAGCTGACAGCTGCTCGTCGTTGCTCTGTGGTTCTCTCCAGGTACTCCAGCTTCCTCCACCCATCAAACCGTCACCGACATGATATGACCCTGACTGTTAATGAGTCATTAAACCCTAATCAAAAAAAAAAAAAAAAAGTGACTGATCATAGTGTACACAGTTGAATGAGATTACTTTTTTGTAATTATTGATGTGGGCATTCATATTGATGGACGAAAATCAAGAATATACCAGGTTTGTGATTTTGAATTTATGTGCCAAATGTTTGTGCCAAACACTCACATTTATGTGCCAGATTTTAAAAAAAATGTGTATTTGGCACATGCCAGCGTGAACACTGCTTCAGACCTCACACAATGTTGCCTTTGGGCAGAAAAAGCCTGTGATTCTATTAAATAACTTCATCTAGTTCAAGATATTATTTGCTTGCAGCATATAAAGAGGTTAATAAAACTCTTGAAATGAGATTAGGCAGTCTTGGCTGCCCTTGACACTAAAACTTTCAGCTCTGTTATACAGCTCTGTTATAATATGCAGGCAGCAGGTGTTGTCACCAAAGTCAAAGATGGGATCAAATACATGCTGCAGATTAAAATCACAGTGCCTGGTCCTTGTTTGAATTGGCAAGTTAAATTGGTGATTAGGATTTGTGAGGGTGCTACAGGAAATGATCAGACACCATGCCAATTTAGTCTGAATGTTTTTCAGCAGGAATAAATTTCGATTAGACTCATTTTTCTCATAATGACTCTAATGGTGGAACCAGAATGGAATATAGTTCAGTTGGAAATCCCTCTTCAGATAAAATTGTTTATGTTTGAATCTTGCAAGACAAGAGTCTATCCTAATTACAGAATTGTTGGAAGTAAACTACTTTTTCGTCTGCATTACTCTGAAAGCATTTTACATGTACATGTTTAATCTTTATCCAACAGGACTTTATCCCTTCACCCAACATGTATAGATAATGATACTTGCAAAATAAGTTGTTGGGAACAACTCATTTTTTCCTTTTTTTTTTTTTACATCAAAAGTCATAGCTTACGACCCTTCATTGGAACAAGCTCATTGGTATGGTGTCTGATCATTTCCTGTACTACCCTCACTAATCCTAATCACCAATTTAACTTGCCAATTCAAACAAGGACCAGGCACTGTGATTTTAATCTGCAGCAGGTATTTGCCTAATGTATTTCATCCCATCTTTGACTTAGGAGACAATACCTTTGGAGACAGTGATGGGTCATGAACTATGTTTTTGAGGCAAAAAATGAAAAGAAAAAAAATTTGAATGGCATTTTTTGTGAATGGTTCTGCTGCTGGTTTCAGTTGTAATGTGAGATAAAGGGTTGAAGAGAACAGATACAGGTCTCTTCTCCAACTTATAACTCCTCCCTCTCTCTCTTGGTCTCACACATTCTCTCTTTGTCCTGCATGTGGGAACCTCGGGAAGTAAAGCAGTCCTTGTTTACTGTGGTAAACAAGTTCCATTTCACTGGTTAAATAGGACCTGGTAACCAACACCTATGGTGGAAGTCTTCTAAAGTGGGCAACATGTGTAAAAAAAACCCTAAATGGCTCGACTTAGCTTTATACTTGGGTTGCGGTCATAATATTTTAACCGTAGATGCTGAAAGTTATCTTAAATAACATTAAGAACAAAAAAAAATTTTCTCTCTCTTCCTTGGCACCCACTTTCGTGGTGATACAGTGACAAAGAGGAACATACTTCGATAAAAATAGATAAGAGTTTGAATTCATTGTCAGTAACATGTATTCTTGTAATGTCAGTTCAGTGCAACTGGATAGTTTGCTGTTCAGTTTGAACGTAAAATTTCTTAAGTCTTTGTATGTTTCTTCCCCTCCAAATCAAATTCCCAATTGAGCCCCCATGCTGCAAATTTTCCCAATGACATGGGCCCTGCTGGACCCTCTCCCAAAGAGGGTAAAATAATCCCTGCAATTTCTTGTTGCATGGTGGGGGAAAATATTGCAAGCTGAAATTTAGTTATTTCTACATAGTGTGTTTGAGGTGGGGGGGGGGGGGGGGGGGGGGAGGGGGGGGGGGGGTTAATAACCATCTGTCTTGAATTCAACACTACACATGTTAAATGTCTGCAGCATTCTGTAACTTTCTAAACAAAGAAAATTTTGCCATTTTGCTGCCTCTGTTTCTTTACTTGTTTGTGTTGGTAATTTAGCACAAACCTCTTCAGCTGGCTCAAGAGGAAGAAGCCAGCTTGAGTACTGAAGTTCAGAAAAATTAGCCTTATTAACTGGGGGTATTTGAATCACTGACAGACAGTGTTTAAAATTAGCCAACTTACAAACACAGAACCAACCTGCCTGTATGTTTATCCTCCATAAACTTAGCTTCTTAAAACAAACTTGTTGCATTGGTAACATGTTCATATACATGGATCTGCTCTCATTTTGATTACAAATTTAGGCCACAGACAAGTAGTCTGTTCATGTTGGATTTACACTGTGAGTTTAATACCACTTAAGAACATATTCATGCACACATTCCCTTGAAATTGTTACTCTGCTAGCAAATGGTGGTATTTGTTCAAGTAAAATCTACTTGAAGCTTGGATAGTGATTTTTAACCCATTATCAAACGAATCGCCTGTATCTGCTTGCATAATTTACAAATTGAGTAGTTAAAAAAATAAAAAAAATAATTATTCACAAGTATTCAAAAGATTTCAACAAAATTATGTCATGTGACCCCTCATTAGCATTTTGTAGAAAGTGTTTGAATTTTTAAACTGAAATAAATTCCAGGCCATAAAAGTACTTAAATTTTGTTAAAAATGAAATGAAAAGTCCTTGTAAGATATATGTAAGTAATTGAAATGCCTGCCTTGTTAAAAACATGTACTTATAAACTGGTATTTTTTTTTTGTTATCCATTAAATAAATTTAATAAAAGAACGACAAAAAATTGCGAGTGTTTTTTCCAAACCATTTTTTCTTCTATTAAGCAGCATACAGTTTCATTTTTTTTTATTAAATTAGTTGTAGTTTAATGATTATTCACTTTAAGGTGACACAGTGTATCTTATATAAGGTTATAAGGTATAATTTGACTGAAATTAATTGCTATTGACATGAATAATGATATGTTATACTCTAAATTCCAGAGATAAGGTTCTGGACTTAACAAGAGAGGTCATAACAATCAGACAGAAAAGTTCTCTATTGATCAGTGTGTGAATGAAGGCTTTTTACTTGTAACATTAGCTATAGAAATGGAAAGAAAAAGAAATGACTGATCTTCAGTGAAATGTTTTTCACATTCTTATGTGACTTGTTTGGACACAAACTTCACATATTGTTCAGTGTATGATTTTTTGTAACTATCAAGTTAAATATTTTAGAGAGGATTGTTTTTTCCTTTATCATTGCCATGCTCTTTGAATTAGAGTTAAAAAACAAACCGGGAAGGGTAGGGCATGATCGGCATGTTTTTCAAATTTATTGCAGTGTGCAATACAATGCAATTCTTTGTACTTATGTGCTTATTTTGCTAATTAATGTGATTTTTTAGCAGGTATTAATTGAATGGTACTGTGCATGGTATTTTTCTCGATCAGATTGCGAATAAGTTGCAACACACATATTTGTTTTGAGAGTGGTGGTCGAATGCAGAAGTGTGCTATTCTCTCATGCCCTGGTTTTTCACAAGAGTAAATCCTGGTTCTGAAGAATAAATTCTCTTCAAATTTTGTAAACACTTTTCTAATACAAAATGATGCATGGGTCACAAAAATAATATTCCGTAGAACATACAGTAATCTCGGCTATCTAAAATAATGCACTGTCCTGTAATAATAATCTCCAATATTCAATGATGGCTGAATGTGTAAACTCTTCTCAGTGTTGTGTATGTGACATGAAACCATCAGATGGATGACAGAAACCTGTTGACAGGTTTTATATAGTCCCCAAATGGAAAGTTCCAGAAAGAGAAATTTCTCCAATGTTCATATGTTCCACTAATTGCTGATTGGCTCAAATCACCTCATTAAGTTTCTAAATGACTCCAGTTTTAAAGTAAACAAGGGTGACCTGCATAAACAATCAGCAAGTTAAAAATAGATCCTGTGTAAGAGTCTTTGTATACATGTTGATAGGTACATTCAAAAGTCACTCAGTGATAAGTGATCAGTCGAGTCAAAGTCTGCTTACTCTAATTCAAAATAATTTTTAACCAAGGACATATCAATTATGATATAATAGGGGCCCATAACAGGCCTCTTGTTTTTTTTAGATCACAATTCCTGTGTATATTCAACGTTACCTGATACAAAACAGATGCTGAGAAATGTTCTAGATACTCCATGCATGGAATTTGGATTGCATGTAAGAACGCCACGTAAGAATGCATCTGATTGGACATTTCACATCTGAGCAACATAATTGCATTAATGAAATGCTTTGACACAAAACAGTATCAAGCAAGAAAAATATCAGTCCGCCAAAGATGAATATGTTTCTTTAAAAAGTATCAGCTTCATTCATTTAATTCAAGTTTAATCATGGTATAAATACAAAACACAACTTGGACAGAGTACAGGGGACAGGAATCAATGACCCTTGGTGACATTTTTGCATTCGGCACACATGAAGTACAAGAAAAGCTTCTACTCAGATTATTAATTCCAATCCCACGTACTACACCCTTGTTGTGTTTTGACTGTGTTCCACCAGATTTGAGGATCTTACAAGCAAATATACTCAAGGACCACTGGATGGGTGGGTGGGTAAGAGTTGGCATCCATTCGTCCAGGAACTAATTATTTGGTTGTAACAGTTAGGGCACCCCCATCCCTTGAAACCTCAGGAAGTGGAGCAGTGCTTGTTACGTAATAAACAAATTCTGCTTTACTGATGAAATTGGACCCCCACAAAACAATGCCTGGGGTTGAATAAAGTGGGCAGCATGGGTATAAACGATTGGCAAAACTTGACTGCATACCTATGTCGCAGTCATTCTGTAGGCAAGGATGCTGAAAGTGGCCTTAAACACCAGTAAATAAATAACTTGATAGCAAATTTTTTTTTTTCACTTAAAGTAATTTTTAAGGCCCCAGACAATAATAAAAAAAAAAATTTCTCTATGCCTGAATCCACTAGTTTTGTTGCATGGTGATGAATGAATGCTGATGATTTCTAAATGTAACAGTTGGGTTCTCCAAAAAAATTCCAACTGGATTAACGGGTAAGTTTATTAGCTAGTGCACCATTGGGTGGCCAAATACTGAATCTCTACTATGTGATAAATGAAATTGGCAGATAACCACTGTAGGGGAGGGAGCGGGGAATACACTGTGTGTATGGTGAAATGAGGCCCCCAAATAATTGGCAGATTGATTTCACTGTAGCTGTACATGAACATGTTCATTTGTCTGTATAACAAAGATGTGTTATGTAATGGAATCTTATGGATAATAGCTTTCTATTGCAGCGAGACCTGAATGGAAATAAATTATTTGTGCATATCCGAAACGACATTTTCCAAAACCCTCTTTTGTAAAAAATGTAAACTGAGAAAATTGATATTCCATTTTTTGATTTACACATGTACATAGTTGGGAGCACAGATTGCTGAATGTAATCTTAAACAGAAATAAATAAATAAATAAATAAATAAATAAATAAAGTTTTTTTTTTTTTTTTTTAACTTTGAACTACTTTTAAGACCCCGGACAATATTTTGAATTTTTCTCACACTACAATCCACAAGTTTTGTTGCATTGTGATGAATGAATGAATACTGGTGTCTTTTAGTCAAATCTTGACTGCTTCAAAAGGCAGTAACGATTTGACTAGAACCCTGGGAAGTGGAGCAGTGCTTGTGGTAAACCAGTTCTTTACTGGTAAAGTGGATCCTGGAACCAGTACCTGGGGAAGAGGTCCTCTAAAGTTGGCAACACAGGTATAAATGATTGGCTAAACTTGGCTTCATACCTACGTTGCAGTCACCATATAGCCAAAGATACTGAAAGTGACCTTAAACCCAATAAATAAATTGATTTAAAACCACTTTTGACGAGAAACCATCGCCAGGGTAAGTTGATTTAAATCTGTAAGACCTCCTTGAGCTGAGGTATCTAGGAACATTCATCCAGATTGGCGTTTTCGATATCAATTCATTCTTGCGATAGCAATCGTGTACTTTCTTTCGAGACGAGATTTGATACTTGGTCTTGTGCTATGCCCTCTCTGTTGGTCATACAAATGGAGGTCTGCTGTACTCAATTCAGGTTGTTGGCAAGCCAGAAAATAAGCAGACTGTCATCTGGAAAATGAGGTTCCCAGAGGGTGAATTTAGTGATGCTACCCTACACAGCAGGGTAGCATCACCAAATTTACCCTCTGTGAACCTCAATCTGTATCAGAGTCTCAAAACAAAACAGAAAGGGGTACCCAGAGGATAAATTGGCCCACTGAATGGGATAGTATCATCAAATTCACCCTCTGGGGACCTCATTCTGCAAATGTCAGACTGCTTATTTTCAGGCCTGGTTGTTGGGGTCCAGCATGACCAATTTGGAGTATGATATATGTTAATTAAAAAAGAAGTTACATCACAACTACTACACATGTACTTTAAATATTTATCCACAAATAAATTCTCGAGAAGTCTGAAGTTTTTTAAACATAACTCTGATTGGCTAATATTCCAATTCCATTGTCAAGGCATGGCTTTGATAATGTAGTTGGAATATTCTGTCAGTCAGGACTTGAGCCATCACAGTGAAGACGAATCAATTTTACTACCCCCTCCCTCCCCCCCCCCCCCCCCCCCCCCCCAGACACACACACCAATCATCAGTCATTCTTCTTCACGATGGCTCTGGGTAAGAGCCCTGCAAATCACAAATTTTCAATTCAAATTGGATCTTTAATCAAATCGAGTCTATTCAAAATGGAATTGTACCTCGAATTGAATACATGCGTCTTGAAGTCCGGACTGATAAAATATGCCAACTGCATCTTCAAGGCATGCCTTTGTCGAAGTCATGCCTTGATGATGTAGTTGGAATATTACCTAGTAAGGTTTTTTTTGTTCAAAAACAGAAATAGGTCTGAGAATTCTGTACTGAGCACTGCACAGGGCTAGCTACTTGCAACTGTGAGCCCATCCTCGATATTGCTTAGGAACTTTAAATTTGCTTTCAGCAGTGGTAGTGACTAGTGAAACTGGTATTAGCATGGATGGTGGCATGGGTACAGATGCTTTTTATGTTAATATAGTGGAAATTACACTCAGTCTTCATTTTCAACATTATTTATGTACAGTTTCTATCTTAGCTATACATTTTGTGAGACGACTAAGACGGCTGATACCAAGTGACATTCCAGTGAAAAGATTCTAAGGAAAACAAATTGGACAGCCGATTTCAAATTGAACCGAGTACCAGCTTAAGATTCAAAATCGAATCGAATCTCGAAGCTTCACAGGGCCCTACCCTGGGGGGTACCTGTTCTGAGGCTACAAGAATTGTAGAAGCTTAAAATATGCCCCAAAGGGTTAATGCTTCCTGAAAAACTTTACTAATTTAAAAAAAAAGACATAATGTTTGAACTCATTCCTTGCTTTTGAAATACCCATGGAAACCCCAGGGAAGTGAAGTGAACCCCAGGGAAGTGCTAAACTAGTTCTGATTTATTGTTAGGTTAAAGTCCTCTAAAGTGAGCAGCACTTTACATTATTGTATACATGATCGGTATATTGACTTTATACCTGTGTTGCTTGTATGATATAGTCATAGATGCTGAAAGAGATCTTGAACTCCAAATCATTTATTTCATTTGTGATGTCATAGGTAACAAACATAGTTACATGACATCAAGGAATTACAAATAACATAATGTGATAAAAGACAGAACTAACAAAAAAAAAAACCAGTGGGAATATGACTGTCCCAAAAGCGGACTTAACGGTTTCAGTATGGTTGAGAAATTGATGCAAAAGGATAATTAATATAACTTTATTGTTGTATGTTCCAAATTTGATTTTGGTCCAAACATATCTCTCCCAATAAAGCCTGCCATGATTAAATGGAATATAAAGTTAAGGATGTAAACTGATCTCCAGCCCACAGCTGTGGTATTTGATTGTAAATATTGTTTGGGTTGTTTTATGAGTGGCAGAGAAAAGCCCTCTTAGTATGGAGGAAAATGTCTGGTTTAGAAAATACATCACTATGGGAGTACAAATCATGTTTTGAAACTTGATCACACTGTAATTAGTTCTTCCACTGGTGAATGGTCAGATAACAGATCTGGTAACAGTGTTGATAAATATGTACCTGCCCAAGGCATTTGTCAGGTGGAGTGGAAATACAGCTCCAAAATGATTACTTATTAAATGAGAAGTTATGTAAGACCATGAGGAACCATTGCAGCCACATTAGTTATGCTTCAACCATGAATAGTGAATTGAATTCATGTCCCTGACTTTTCAGCAAGTGCTTCAATTACAATTGTGTTTGGAGGTTAACTTAGCCACTCAAGCAGACAACTTCAAGACAAGGCAGAATTAAACATCTTCCTCCAATTTAAATCAGTACAAAGATTGTTGTAAATTCAGTGAAAAATATCCATGCTTCTCAGTGCTTCTGTAATTTTTTTTTCTTTTTTCTTTTAACCTTTTACCCATCACAACGGGCAAAACCGGCATGCGCTATTCACAAAAATTACTATCTGTGTTCATTATTTTTTAATTTCTTTGCCTCAAAAACATAGCTTATGACCCCTCATTGAAACGTCTTTGAGCTCGTTTCAATGAGGGGTCATAAGCTATGTTTTGATGCAAAAAACAAAACTAAATAGTTATTCAAGAAGTTTGTTTGCAAGTGTTGTCTTCCTTTCATGTTGGATAAAGGGTTAAATCCAGATAGATTTTAGCCAGGATTGGCATTGCCTGTTTGCCAGTTTTTCCAGCCTTCAAAAGGCTGATGACAGGGTATTTGATGACTGGATTTGCATTGCAAAATGCTATACAAAAATGTACAAATGCTAACCATTTCTCTTTCATATTGGCCTTATTTTCACTATTTATCATCACTTTTTGAAACCAAGATGGAAACTGCTAATCAAATTTTTAAAAACAAAAAAATACCCTGGATGATCATTTTTGAATGCAGAATACGCTGCATCCAGATAGTGAGGCAAAAGGTTTTTTTCTGTTTGGGTCATATCTGCATTTGTCTTTCGTCAATAATAACTAAAATATGTTGTATACTAAATAAGCACACGTGCTTATTTCTTTTATGGAACCAGTAAAGCGAGCAGTTGATGTATATTTATCAGTGTGGAGAAATAGTGCAAAACAGGGTTATCAATATTCAACACTGTGGTGCAGTAATTGTTAATTAACATTGTCTTACTGACCGAATTACATCGTATGGCTTATAGGGAATATATGATGAGATGGTCCTTTTTCGTGACGCGGAAGGATGACGTCACAGTAGCGTCAGTTAATTTCATGTCGCCATTATTGCTAGTTCACAGTTCATTCCCTCCTCCACCCCATTTCAAACCACCATTACGGAGTTATTTCACCATTTATGCATTTCCCTTCATCGGGGTGTCCCCGATGTGTTAGCCATTTATTCCTTCCATACATGGCTTGGATAACGGAAGGACTGTTTGCTGTCCTTAAACCACTATAGGACATTTGGTGGGTGGCGGAAGGTCGCCCAACTTTTAGAAATGTAGGCTACACTGTGTTTTTGTTGTGACTTATTGCAAGTATGTATATATGTAAATATTGAATGATGGAATAAACAGTGTTTAGTCATTTTTCGTCAAATCACGTGTTCGTCCAATTCTTTTATTGGGTCCATAAAAATATTCAGGTTGCAAAAAATGTGCTCATTATCGACATATTCATTTTCTGTAGACATACAAAGATATTCTCTAAAACACAATCGTCCACAGCAACGGTGCGACCAATGTGCACTCCCAACAATCCTGTTTTATAAGAAGCAGTAGAAATACAACACAAATATAATTAGGTCTCAAGCTTCAGTAACATGCTCACACACAGATTTTGAAAATAACGCTGTGTCGACAGTGTTGTGCACTACACTGTCAATACAGATTGCTGTCCTTTAACAAACCTTTTTTTTAAACGCTTTATTGTATGGGCACAATTACCACTCATTGTGCACAGAATTTACCATCACTAATTTTATCATCACTAATTTGATAATTTAACATAAAGGCCTTTCACCAGTCTTCATACTGCCTTCCTCTTCTTCCAATCTCATCCAAATGAAATAAAGTCATTACAAACAATGGAATTTGAGTTGTGGGCTAAAAAACTTCTCTTATTTGTAATATTACACATATAGTACCAGTGTTTATAGACATTTCTTGGAGAACTGTTAGAGACTGTTGCCAAGGTAATGACATGAGATTGGTTCACTGTTGAAGTTAAAGAAGAACGGAAATTCCTGATGGTTAACCCACCTTTTACATTTATTGTTATCCTGTTTTAGAAAATATATTTAATATTTCCTGCACCATTTTTCAAATTATTTTTACTTTTTTACCTACCAAATGCCTTTATATGTACAAATTTGGTGAATTATTTGTTTTGCCCCTCCATTTGCCAAAAAAAACAGATATAAAAAGCCATCAGTATTTTGTTTGCCTACTTGACTAGACCTGAGACAAATACTATGGGAGCTCAGAGTTTAACTTAGTGCATTATGAGAAAAATTCTTTAAAAATCTTTCTTCAACTCCACCAGTAAAAATCTTTCAGTATTTGGTATACATGTACTGCATCCTTATTTATGGGAGTCAGATTGAAGTTTGTTCAAATTAGATCCAGAATTTTAACTTAGTGTAATATGAGGCATATTCATTCTTAAGGAATCTTCCTCTTCAGTTTCACCAGTCAAAATCAAGACTCGGGGACCATATTCATTATTTAGATCTGGGTTCCTTATGAGAGCCTGAATTTTAACTTGATGCAATATGAGAAAAATTCTTTAAAGACCTTTTTCTTCAGATATACCAGTCAAAAATCTTTTGATATTTGGTACACACAGCATCCTTGGCATCAGGCCTGAAAATAAGTAGTCTGACATTTGCAGAATGATGTCCCCAGAGGGTGAATTTGATGATGCTATCTCATACAGTGAGCCAATTTATCCTCTGGGTACCTCTTTCTATTTGGTTTTGAAACCTTGATTCAGATTGTGGTTCACAGAGGGTACATTTAGTGATGCCTCCCTGTTATGCAGGGTAGCATCACTAAATTAACCCTCTGGGGACCTCATTTTGCAGATGACAGTCTGCTTATTTTCTGGCTTGCTTGGCATGGGGATGTGCCAGATTCAAGTTTGGTTAAATCAAGTGCCTAGGTTCATGTTTGGGCTCTAGTGTTACCTAACCATAGATGCTGAATGTGACATTAAATCCTTTAAACAGGTGAGAAATTAATGCCTCTTGAGGCTACCTGTGAAAAATCTGCAAAAAGCTAAAAATCACCCTCATCTTGACTGCTTTGCGAGAACCAGACACTCCCATGGGGACCATTTCCTATTTTATCTTCCATCAGTGTGTAGGAACAGTTATGGAGTAAGATCTATTAGGAAATGTTCACTGAGAGCATGTTAGCAGACATCTTAACATTCCAGGAATGCCTAGGAAAATTCTGGAATTTCAATGTTGTTCCCAACTTCCCAGAAAGCACATATTTTTAAATCGTCACTGACACTGCATTTATTCTGATCTGGATGTCATGGCTTTGTTTTCTACATGGTCCTAATTATTTGACTGAGCAGTGTCCTCTGCCTGACTTCAACTCACTTGAGTCCACTAAACGGAGCAACCGAGAAAAACGCTTACATCAGACCAAAGTTGTGCCGGCAATTAAATTGCTTATGCCAGATTTCCAGGCCTGTCTCCAGCTTCAGCCGCCTGTAAGACTGTCCAACACGATAAGAGCCTGGCTGTTGAAAATGTCATAAACTGATAGTTTGTTTTGTTTGTTTTATTTGGGTTTAACGACACATTAACACCCAGGGTCATATCATGTCGGTGACAGTTTTACGGGTGGAGGAAGCCAGAGTACCCGGAGAGAACCACCGAGCAACGACGAGCAGCTGTCAGCTCCCCAACATCGTAACTCTGAACTCTGCACCGCGGCACAGGCAGGGTTAGATTGGTTGAAGACATGTCCACCATCGACGTGCAGTACGCCTCAGTACACAGCGTCAACGTGCCCCCATGTAGGCAAGCGGGGTGAAGTGCCTTGCCCAAGGACACAACGTGGTTGCCGCAGGTGGGATTCGATCCGAGGACCTCTAAGCTTGCAGCCTGCACCTCTACCTACTGAGCCACCGCACCCCCATAAACTGATAGAGATTGAAATTACTTTTGGTCATCAAAATTCATTCACATATCTTTGCCTTGTTACAATTTATGGGAGAGTGCCAATCGGCTCTCTCCCATAAATTGGAACAAGGCAAATCCTAACAGACCAAATAATTTCACTTCAAAGGTGATATGAAGAACTTCCACAGAATATGAAGCTTTAAGTTGTGGTACCAAACTTCAGAATAAAGTCCAAATATGGGTTCTCTACCAGTTAAAACCAAAGAAACAAATTAAAACCAAAGAAAGAAACAGATCATCACAATGGGGATACTCTTATTTATGGATAGGGGATATAGGCCATTTATTGGATGGGGATGGCTTGGAATATACATTTAAACATGTTCTGATCTGTCTGAACAAAAACTGGTTTCTCAGTAATCAGAAAAATGGTGTATCTTTTGACATTACTGTAATTATTAAATCTCCAATAAACAGTTGAATGGTAATTTGATTGTATCGGTTCCCCTTATCAGTTATTTTAGAAAGTTATGAAAATAGTCTCCATTGCAGACAATGTAATCATTCATTCAGGCTGACTCTAATTACAAAATGAAATTACCCTATACATCAGTCAGTGTTTTAATATTAGATCCAGATAAACTAAGCATAAAACACATCTGTCCAATTTAACATGACCACTCTGTTACCAAGTCCTTGGGGAGATGATAAAAGAGAAGTCTAATCCTGGGGTTTATTGCTTTGCATACTTTGTTGATTTAATTTGAATGCTTGAGTGATCTGAAACAATTGCCTCTTTTCACTTTCTGTGAGGTCTTGGCTCAAGGAATTCATTTGGTAATTTCCAGAAGAAAACAGTATTCAGATAGGAATGATGTCAGGGCTATAGGCATCATTGAACTAAACATTTGAATTACCCACTTTGAAATGTTGCACTTGGAAATGACCAGCCTTGTGAAAATATATTGTTGAATATTCCAGATAAATAAAGAGGGTGATTTGATGACTTTTGGACCTTAAAAATACAAGTGACTTTTGGTGTGTTTTTGTTGGGAATTCCCTGAAAAATATGTGCATGTGACCGGTACTACTTCCCTTGTCAGTTTTTCTTTCTTATTTGTTGCATGGCCCCCTGTTTTCGGGTCAGAAAAAGTTGTCTGAAGGGCAAAACTTGACAAAGATATTTGAATGCCAAAATTAAAGTGATGCGATCATATTTTTTTTTTTTGCCTGAATGTTATAATGATTACCTGTGATAAAATAGGAGTCTAATCCTGAGGTTTATTGCTTTGCATACTTTGTTGATATTATTAATTTGAATGCTTGAGCGATCTGAAACAATTGCTTCTTCACTTTCTGTGAGGTTTTGGCTTGAGGAATTCATTTGGTAATTTCCAGAAGAAAACAGTTTTCAGATAGAAATGATTTGAGGACTCAAATGGTGCCTATAAGTTTTCATTCTGTCTTTAAAAATTGTCAGTAGTATTCACAAAAATCTCCATTCTGATTTTATCATATTTTCATTTCTTACTTCAAAAACAGATCTTATGATCCTTCATTGAAGAGATCCTCTTTTTTTTAGCTCATTTCAGTGAATGGCCGTAAGCTATGTTTTGGATATAGGTTATAGAGTAAACTGTTAATTGAATGAAAAAAAACTTGTGATATTACCCTGACAATTTATAGACCTATTTGACTTCAGTACATCTAATACAGCCATATAGGTTAGAGAGATATAGGTGAGAGAGATATTTAATTATATCTTGTTTGACAGAGCTCCAAGAGCTCTGTCAAACAAGATAGAATAAATACTCAGATTAGGGGGGAATAAATCCCTGTCAGTTGAATATTCTTGTTAATTGAATAATTTTCACTGGCAAAGTGGCTATTCAATTAATAGGGTTCCACTGTACAAGTGTCAGCCAGTGGACTGCCAAGGTCACCTTGGATGTATTTATTTATTGGTGTTTATGGTCACATACTTATGCACAGTGGCTAATCATGACAGTTTTACGGGTGGAGGAAGCCGGAGTACCCGGAGAGAACCACTGAGCACCGACAAGCAACTGTCAGCTCCTCAACATACTAACTCTGTTCAAGCTCCGCTCAAGCAGGGTTACAGTGGTTGAAGACATGTGCACCATCGACGTGCAGTATGCCTCAGTACACGGTGTCACCGTGCCCCTATGTAGGCAACCAGGATAAAGTGCCTTGCCCAAGGACACAACACGGGTCGTCCCGGACGGGGATCGAACTCGGAACCTCTAGCATAGAAGTCCAACAGTCTACCACTGAGCCACTGCACTCCCATCTTGGATGTATATCAACTTGAATAGTAAAATAAAGGATCTCTAATGAGTTTCGATTTCATATGAAATTTCTGTACCGAGATCAGTAAAATTAATCTGAACTTAGGCTCAGGGGGCACGGTGGCTCAGTAGGTAGAGGTGCAGGCTGCAAGCCGAGAGGTCCTCGGTTCGAATCCCACCTGCGGCAACCGCATTGTGTCCTTGGGCAAGACACTTCACCCCCATTGCCCATGTGGGGGCACGGTGACGCTGTGTACTAAAAGCGTACTGCACGTTGATAGTGCACCTGTCTTCAACCAATGCTAACCCTGCTTGTGTCGAGTTAGTATGTTGGGGAGCTGACAGTTGCTCGCCGTTGCTCGGTGGTTCTCTCCGGGTACTCCGGCTTCCTCCACCCGTAAAACTGTCATGGTCATGATTAGCTATTGTGCAGAAATATATGACCTTAAACACCAATAAATAATAATATAACTTAGGCTCAGAAAGAATTAAGTGAACAAGGTTCAGAAATTCTATTTATCGCATGGTGTAATTTAATCTTCTAGCTAGGCCTTGTACCCAATGAATCGCCTGTATCTGCCCACATACTATACAAATTCAGCAGTTGAAAAAAAAAGTTATTTTTAAAAAATTTCCGCAAAAGCATATATGACCACCTCATTGAAACATGATATGGTTTTGTTGAGATTTTTTTTTTAATTTCAAAAAATAATATTTAACCTTCTGACACTGTGGTCAAAATATCAAAATTTAAAGCTGCATTTTTACCCATAACGCAACTAGAAATTTAACCAATTGAATCTTGTTTGACACAGCTCATTGAGCTCTGGCAAACAAAATTGAATTGGGTAAATTCCTAGTTGTATTTTGGGGAAAACTGCTATTTAAAATTTCAGAATTTTAACAGAGTGCAGAGAGGGTTGAAATAGTAAATTTTCATATCACCTGTGTTGGGTAAAAGGTTAAAAATTAAAATTCTGTATAAAGATTGACTGTCAGGTTGATAAGGCAATGACATGTCATGGCTGAGTTAAATAATTTACTCTCACAATGCTCTTTAGATGCAGAGATAAGAAATCTTCTAAAAATAGGATATTTTTGAAAAACTTCATTCACATGCATCAGTAGTGAACAAGAAAAATATTTTGTAACCCTTTCCTCAGGTAATATGGCCTAAACCAGCTAGCGCTTTTCACAAATACAAAGAAAACCCTCACAAAAGTTATGTTGTACTGCCCACAGGCGTAATAATCCAATAAAATAGGCATATTCACAGCGCTAGCTGTAGTGGGAGTAATTCTGAACAATTTACATGCATATAATATGCAAAATAGACCGAAAGTTATTTCAAATTAAGCCCAAATGTGGATGGCACTCAACCAGTGAGAACATTAATGCATTGCAAACAATATGAGTGGACATCAGACTAACTACGACAGAGGGTAACTGTTTGGCCTTACCAGGTTGTTAATTTTGTGGAGAACAGTTCAACACAGCTTAGGTTTTGCAATCTAGGTACTGCAGTCAGCTAAAATATGTGCTGGGCAGGATGTTTGAAATAAGTCTAGAGTCCTAGGCAGTTGATTTAGTTCAAGGCAATACTCTCCGAGACTACTCAACATGCTGACATTTCTTCACCAGGAAAGTTGAGCATTTATGTTTGAGGGTTCACCCCACACCTTACAATTTGATAAATCTACCCAGTAGTAGTAATACACATAAAAATTGCCCATCACCATTTTCACAACTCTCAAACCATCGCTTAACCCTTTACCCAACGTAAACGATATCAAAATTTATCAATTTAAATATCGTTTTTTAATTTTTTTTTGAAAAATTTCAACAAAACCATATCATATGACCCTCATTGGAACGAGCTGCTGCTGAATCTGCATATTATGCAGGCAGATGCGGGCGATTCATTGGGTAAAGGGTTACTTACCTGTCAGTGGAAAAGCTCCTTCCAAAATAGAATCAAACATGGAGTGGAAGAAAAAGTGAAATTGTTCAATTCTCAAGAAAAGATTGTTAAAATTTTTGTGTCATTTTTTTAAGTTTGTGTTGGTTGACGGGTAACTCTTAAAGGTTTAGAGATTTTTGTATATTTTTTCTACACTTGGACAGTTTTCATCCTGTGGCTTTTCAGTTTTTTTCTAGGCAAGTCTAGCTGCCTATTTAGGCAGCCTAGACTTACCAAGGAAGGAAACAACTGTCAGGGCACTTAAAAATGTAAATTTGGACTTCACCCAAAGTCGGAATGTTGGGTGGGGCACCTGTTCTGTTGCAGTACAAAGTGATCAAAGTTGGAATTTGAAGGGTTAAAATGAATTCTCTAATCTTTCTATGACTCCACAATAGTGCTCTGCATGAAGCAAAAAAAAATTGTCTCCAGACATAACTCTTGTGCTTTCTTAACTGGTAGAGTGCTGGAAGCCCATATTCTGAAGTGTTGGTACGACAACTTAAAGGCTTCATATTCAGAGGATGTTCTCCATATCACCTTTGAAGAGAAACTATTTAGTCTGTGAGGATTTGTCTTGTTACAATTTATGGGAGAGTGCCTATTGGCACTCTCCCATAAATTGTAACAAGGCAAAGATATGTGAACAAATTTTGATGACCAAAAATAATTCAGCACTTTACCAGTTAAAGGGATCCCCTTGTGAGAGCACCAAGAGTGAGAAAACAGAAAATGGGATAATTAATAACCTATCATTGATTTGGTTTTTATTGAGAATCAGCAGATAATTCAGATATGTTATTAATAACAATAGTAGCATGTTGGTCAGCTTCTGGCAAGACAAAACATGGGAAAGTGGTCTCCATTTTGAAAATATGTATGTGTGTTTTTCCATGACAGATATCAGCTTTCATGAACTAATGAACCCCTGGGTGTGTGGCCATTTATCATCAGACAGCAACCAGAAAAAGATATCACCATTGTCATAATCATATATAATAAATTAGAGGAGCTACTTACAATTCAAGAACCACAAATCATTCATTTAATTGTTATTCTGAGAGGTATTATCTGAGCGAGTTGTCACTAAAATCAGAATTTACAAGCCTATTAAACAATTACATGTATAGTGAAGTAAATTCGCCAAACTTTTTCTCTTGCACAATTTTTTTAGCTCAACTTGACAAAGTCAAGCTGAGCTATTGCCATCACTTCTCGTCCGTCGGCATACGTACGTACGTACTTTAGTACGTTAGTACGTACGTCCACAATTTCCTTTGGCACACCTCACAGGTCGCATTTATGATCATATTACTTTGAAACTTGGTATGCTTGTTTAGGGTGACCTCTAGATGGGAGCTATCGATTTTCTTCAATTTACGTCAAAAAATGTTGCCGCGGCCAACGTTCTTTGAACTTAGTTTAGTCAAACCACAATATTTCCCTTTGGCACACCCTACAGGGCACATTTATGATTTGATTGCTTTGAAACCTGGTATACTTATTTAGGGTGACCTCTAGATGGGAGCTATCGATTTTCTTCAATTTCCGGCAAAAAATGTTGCCACGGCCAACGTTCATAGAACTTAGTTTAGTCAGACCTCAATATTTCCCTTTGGCACCCTACAGGGCACATTTATGACCAGATTGCTTTGAAACCTGGTATGCTTGTTTGGGGAGACCTCTAGATGGGAGCTATCGATTTTCTTCAATTTCCGGCAAAAAATGTTGCCGCGGCCAACATTCTTAGAACTTAGTTTAGTCAGAAGACTCAATATTTCCCTTTGGCACACCCTACAGGGTACATTTATGATCGGATTGCTTTGAAACCTGGCATGCTTGTTTGGGGTGACCTCTAGATGGGAGCTATCGATTTTCTCCAATTTCCGTCAAAAAATGTTGCCGCGGCCAACATTCTTAGAACTTAGTTTAGTCAAACCACAATATTTCCCTTTGGCACACCCTACAGGGCACATTTATGATTTGATTGCTTTGAAACCTGGTATGCTTATTTAGGGTGACCTCTAGATGGGAGCTATCGATTTTCTTCAATTTCCGGCAAAAAATGTTGCCACGACCAACGTTCGTAGAACTTAGTTTAGTCAGACCTCAATATTTCCCTTTGGCGCACCCTACAGGGCACATTTATGATCAGATTGCTTTGAAACCTGGTATGCTTGTTTGGGGAGACCTCTAGATGGGAGCTATCGATTTTCTTCAATTTCTGTCAAAAAATGTTGCCGCGGCCAACGTTCAAAGAACTTAGTTTAGTCAGAAGACTCAATATTTCCCTTTGGCACACCCTACAGGGCACATTTATGATCGGATTGCTTTGAAACCTGGCATGCTTGTTTGGGGTGACCTCTAGATGGGAGCTATCGATTTTCTTCAATTTCCATCAAAAAATGTTGCCGCAGCCAACATTCTTAGAACTTAGTTTAGTCAGACCACGATATTTCCCTTTGGCTCACCCTACAGGGCACATTTATGACTAGATTGCTTTGAAACCTGGTATGCTTATTTACGGTGACCTCTAGATGGGAGCTATCGATTTTCTTCCATTTCCGTCAAAAAATGTTTCCACAGCCAATGTTCTTAGAATTTAGTCTAGTCAGACCACAATATTTCCCTTTTGTACACCCTACAGGGCTTTGAAACCTGGCATGCTTGTTTGGGGAGGCCTCTAGATGGGAGCTATCGATTTTCTTCGGTTTCTGTCAAAAAATGTTGCCACTGTCAAAAAAAAATGACATTGGTACCAATGATCTTCAATTTTGCCATTTCATTTATAACTTACCAAGTTCAAGTTTGTCAAGTTGAGCTACAGTGTCATTGACACTTTCATTTTTATCATGAACTCATTCTAGTACACTTATTTTATGGAATGGTATATTCTTGACCCCAAAGCCATGATTTGATGAAATATGTCACTTGTGGTTCTGGGTTTTCTTGACTGGGCACTTGCATGAGTTGTCTGAGCCAGTAATTTCATAATTGATTTGACACTGGATTTTACCAGCAGTTTAGATGGCTTGGTTTGATTTAGCCCTCTTTACTTAATGAATAAACACAACATATGAAATATCAAATCCTTAGTGAGAAACAAGAATTCCATATATTTTTTCATATGACAGCCATTTTGTGAAGAATAGAATCCTGCCGTTTTGAAAATCACATGAGAGTGGCTGATGTCCGCTGGTTAAGAGGTTGACTGCTGCCCCAACAGTATAACAGTCATTTCACTATGATGGAAAACTAGTGCTGGAAATGAATAAAATTGGCGTGTGCAGTTTTAAGCTCCCAAGATATCAGAGACGGGAGTAAATTCAAAATTGCACCCGTCAAATGTTAGTACATGAATTTTGAGGGAATACCGTCACTAAACACCAGAAACTTTGAATGTATAAGGTCCTGCTGAACTATGACAGTAAATTCCCATTGGCCACAAGGGGTAGCTTTCTAAAAACTATACACATTTATATGCTCTAACAGTATATGAAAGTTCCACAATATTTTTCAACAAGTGTATTTTTCAGCTCCAGTAAAATAGAAAACATGGGTGCTGACAGGAGCAATTGCACTTGCACCCATCTCATTTCCAGGACTGATGGAAAACCCTGTGCCATGGACATTTTTAGCTCACTTGATCAAAGCTCAGGTTACATTATCGACTTCTCCTCCTAAACCACTGGGCCGAATTGAACCAAAATTGATGTGCATGTTCCTTATCATATGCCAATTCAAGTTTGTTCAAATAAAGTTGCCACGCCCACAGGAGCACCACACGGGGCAATAATCTGATAGGACCCATAAATTGTTTTCCAAAATTGAAAAAAATCTTCTCCAGAACCATCAATTAGAAGAATCTTGTGATATATGGTATGTAACATCGCTAGGAGGTTCAGATTGAAGTTTGTTCAAATTGAGTCCCTGGATTAATATTTGGGCTCCCAGGAATTTTAACTTTGTGAAATATGAGGAAATTTCTTCTTTTTCAGATCCCTCAGTCAGAATGCTTTCATATTTGGTATACAACATCTCTAGGGGGATAAGATTTATGTTTGTTCAAATCGGGTTCCTTGGGTTAATACAGAGAGCCCAAACTTACGGAATTTTCCTTAAAATTCTTTTGATAGTTGGTATATAAGATCTGTAGGGGGGTTGGGTGGGAGGGGTTGGGTGGGGGGGGGGGGGGTCATGGTAAGATTCAATTTAGTTCAAATCGGATTTGCCAAGAATATTAAAATTTTCTAAGTAGGCATTTGTTGCTTTTCGCATTTTCTGAACTAGTGAGTTACAGAGGGCTAGAGTGATTTTGTTGCCCCAGAACAACAGGCCTGATAAAGTTGCTGTTTGTGAACGTTTACCTAGAAATAAACCAATCTTCAAAGATCATTAGCACTTAGTTGGTGGTTTCATCCTGGCCACTGGTAACTTTATTGTGTCCTTGGCCACAACTTTTAAACCTGATTGCCCATTTTGAGTCACAGTGGCACTGTGTACTAAAGCATACTGTCTGTCGATGGTGCACTTGCATTCAACCCCTGCTAACTCTGCTTGTGCTGACTTAATGATTGTAGAGCCTGGCAGTTTCTTGCCATTGCATAGTGGTTATCTCAGGTCCTCTGGTTTCCTCCACCCTTAAAATTGTCTAACCTGATGTAACCCTATTACAAGAGTCATCAAACCCCAAAAAACAAACCTAAAAACCATTAGTGCTGAGATGCTTCACAACGACATGATTGTTTTGCACATGCTCACCTAACCAACAGAGCGGTTCCATATTTTGAATGTATTTGTTCTTTCATAATTGTTTTTGCATTTAAGGGTGCGTGGTGGCTCCGTGGTAGACTTTTGGACTTCTGTGCTAGAGGTCCCAAGTTCGATTACCGTCCGGGACAACCCACATTGTTTCCTTGTGCAAGGCACTTTATCCCGGTTGCCTTCATGGGAGCATGATGATGCTGTGTACTAAGGCGTACTGCACGTCGGTGGTGCACATGTCTTCAAACTCTGTAACCCTGCTTGAGCAGAGCTTGAACAGAGTTAGAATGTTGAGGAGCTGACAGTTGCTCGTCGATGCTCGGTGGTTCTCTCCAGGTACTCCGGCTTCCTCCACCCGTAAAACTGTCACGGTCAGGATTAGACATTGTGCATAAGATGTGACCTTAAACACCACCAATAAATAAATAAATAAATTTTACGTTTAAACAATGATAGTCATGGAGTTGTGTTTTCAAAAAGGGGCATTAACTGGTACAGTGCTAAATTACTTTTCAATGGTCATTTGTAATGTAGGTATTTTTTTTTCAAAGATATCACACTACCAGCAAAAGGAACGTTAATTTAGCAAGATGTTACTCATAAATAATTGTTTTGTTGCAATTTATTGGAGAGTGCCAGTTGGCACTCTCCAATAAATTGTAACAAAACAATTTTACAATAATAATAATTTCTTCCACTGCTGAGCCAACAAGAAGTTAGTGCAAACAGTGTAAAGACACTATGGCTTCGAGCACTTTTCAGTAGGGCCCTGATAGTGGCTTCTAGCGCTCAACCAGTTAATGAATAAACTTTTCCCCTGCGAGAATCTGGGAAGTGGAGCAGTGCTTGTTAACTGGTACAAACAAATTCTGGTTTACTGTTTTTTTTGTTTTTTTTGTTTTTTTTTTTACCGCCTTACATAAATATATGATTTGTTTTTTCTCTTTTTTCCTGAACAACTAAATGTGTAATGTTAATGTTAATCTTGATGTACATTTGACCATAATGGTGTAGCAGTACAATAAAGAAGTTAAAGTTAAAGGTGAAATTGGACTTGGTAATGATTTCTGGGATGTAAGACCTCTAAAAAAAATGGGAAGTATACATATGCTGTGGTCTTGATAAAGCTATAGCTTTTGACAGTTATGTTAAAACACCAATAAATTGATAAATAATTAGAGTTTTCAAATAAAACAAATAAAATTTTTTTAAAGGTGGAATATACTGATGTTATATGATATAGTTATTTTGTCATTAGAATATGAAAAAATATTTTTGTTGAGTGTTGAGTTGAAATGTATCAGTAGAGATAATGAGAAACTCATTTCCCTTGAGATTAAGAACAATAAAGCAGACTGATTGAGTATGATCCAGAGAAAGATAAGCTGACATTATAAGCAATGATATCCTGCCCAGTTGATGACTGATATGCCTTTCCATGGGGATTCCAAGAAACATGCAAATACTCTTTTTCATCTATAAATATACACCAGTGATGTTTTATTGTATAATTGACCTGCACACACACCACCAACGACTATATGAATCATGGGAACTCAATGAGTATGGAAGTTATTGTTCAACCGATGAACGGAACTGGCCATCACAATCGGTTGATTGTGGGCGATCAGGTGACAACGGCAAAGGTTCCTGGAACATCGGTTCAACCGATTGTTGCCAAGCAATTTGTGATGATTGATAAACCACATTTTATTTTCTGCACTTGTTCAATTGTTAATGTGAAATGATGTCAGTGATGCCATTCAATAAAGTTGAAACACCATCACAATGTGTATTCTTAATCTCTCTAGACTCCTCCCCTTTATGGGATATACAAGTTAAACAACATGTAAAGCTTACAATTGTGCGTACTTGCGGCAATCGGCAGTTCATACCGGAAAAGTGAAGGTTGCACTCCATTGACTCCGGTCACATTAAAAATTACTAGTTGCGCACACGCACTTTGGTGGTAAACGTGGCTCTAAGAGCCACGTTTACCACCCAAGTGTGCGCGACTGGTAATTTTACTGAGTTAAGCGGCGTTTAACACTGTGAAATATGTTCAGTTTAATGTAATTGTTTCAAGTCTCGACTTATCTGGTAGTGAACAGACTGTAAACACTGTAAAATATGTTCAATTTAATGTAGTCCTTTACCAGCCTTGACTTGTCTAGTAGTGCACGGTATTACAATCGGAATTGGCATCGGAATCAGCCGATTGTGAGCTCAAATAACCAGTAATCGGTCAGCGGCCATTTTTGGTAAGCGGCGGTTGAATACTAATGGAAGCAAGGTTTTACCAATTGAGTGCTTGAACATCTACACTCAGTACAGACCTGCGCATTGTCATTAAAGGTGACAGGAACCTCTCCACTTATTTCCATGTTATAATTCTGGAAGTACAGTGGAGTCCAGTTAATTGGATACCTCTTAATACAATAATCCTGTTAGTTGAATGTAACTTTCAAACACCGAACTCCTGATAATTGAAAAAACATTTTTATAATTTATTGAAGAATTACCATAGCAACCACTGCAATCCCAACCTTTTTAGAGATGTTTGACCTCAGTACATCCAATACAGGCACTGGCATTTAATGTGTTATATCTACTTTGACAGAGCTTTGTGATCTCTGTCAACCAAGATATAATAGAATACATACTCAGTTTATTACAAGAATACATGAAAATTACCAAATTCCTATTACATGAATACTTCTTTTAATTGAATATTTTCTCTGACAAAATGGCTATTCAATTAACAGGGTTCCTATTGTAATAGAATAGTTACCCAGGCAAATGATAGTTTGTCTTCGTTCATTCTAAATTTAAGAATATTCTGTTTATGAAATCTTGTTACAACTTACATTGGTATAAATAAACATATTGCAATTAATTCGTAAAAGAAACTGTTTTTGTGATAATGGTACTCTACAGCAGGCTTCTAGCAGAGAACCTTCTTATGCTTTTTTGCACATAGATTTTAAAACGTTGTAGTATTAATGTTGGCAGTTTTACAAAGGGTTGATACTATTCAAACTCACTGAATATACACTGCTTACATTTTCAAGTTGTTTTGTAGCCAATAAATGGAATCGGATATTTTTATATTGTTACAATAAACTTTTGTTTGAAACTGCAGATCTTTTATTGCATCAGTGCCGCAGTTACAAAGTTTGTATCCCTACATGTTGCTGGATGACAATGCAAACTTATGTCTGGTTTCTGTAAAATTGGCATAAATGTCATGAATCTATAAAAGAGTTAGTTGAATGTTTACACAAAATTTTATGTCTTAAGTAACTTTAGTCCTAAAGTAACTCAAGTGTTTATTGTCTTCCAGAGGTGTTTGAGGACAAATTTTCAGTTGATCTATTTTTGTATCTGCATTGCTGATATTGTGATGTTTCACATTTTTACCGCACAAACATTGACTCCAAACTTTCATAATAACTGAACGAGGACCCGTAGCAGGCAAAAGGAGGAACTTTGTTCTTTTATTTTTAGTGTTGGGATGGTTTGCCATCTTTTATGTTTTACTACACCAGCTATGCCATTAACTTCTTAATATAATTTCTGTGATTAGCCATAGTGCAGAAATATGTGACTTTAAACACCAATATATAATTAACAGAATTTCTATCGAAATAAATAGAAATAACTTTATGTGCGATTGCCAGTGGTTTCTACATATCTGTCAAGATGTAAATGGATGGCATGCCTTTCTGTTCGTACATTCTGCAGTGCACAACCTTTGAATTGCTCTATTGTCAGGTCTGATGGGCACTACATTTGAAATTAGATATTTATGTTGTAATATGTTACCATACCTGTAGTCCGTTCATGAATTTTACAATTGAAGTAACCCCTGCACATCCTGAATGATTGTGCGTTGTTTCCAGTCCTGTATAAAATAAACACAGTGTAGTAATTTTTCAACCTGAACTGGTTTAGCAGATCGCTCATGGAATATTCTGTGCAATGCCTTTTTCCATATTCGTTGTAATTTGCTTTCTTACAGGTACAGAGGTGAAGTTTGTGTTCATGCAGGTGTATCTATAGCACACTCATCAATGAAATCTTTTTTTTCTGTCAGTAAACATGCTGTGGGTTTTATTGGCTACATAACTGAAATTTGTTTGAAATAATACTAAATTTTTTTCTCTCTAATAATGCTGAATTATTGCTAAAATAATGCACAGTTATTGTTCATGGCAGTCATTTATTTGAACAGCAGCACAGTTAAATTAAAAACCACGTGTATTCAAAAATGATGTCATGTGGGAATTTGTTTACTTATGATAACTTTCAGGCAACTTCATTTATATCCTTGCAATGTTGTGTTTTCTGAAATATTGCACTTCGTTTGCTTAGTGTTTTTAGCTCATCATGACAAAGTCAAGCTGAGCAAATCTCATCGCTTCCTGTCCGTCGTTTGTCCGTCATCCATCAACACCATGTTTTGGTCTTCTCCTCCAAAGCCACTGGGCCAATTCAAGTGATAGTTTGTGTGAGTGATGGTCTCAAAAGGGGCATTGCATTTTTGTTCAACTCAACGTGCCCAGCCCAATAGGGAGGGAGTGGTGAAAAATGCTCCAAATTATTTTTAAAATCTTCTCATGAACCAGTGTGTACAATGACTTGATATTTGTTATGGAGCTTACTTTTGAGGTATAGAATCAAGTTTGTTCAAACGAAGTTCACGAAGCAATATTTGACTTTGTAATGGGAGGGGTAAGATTTTTGGCCCCGCCCAAAATGTCTATTTTCTGAACCGATGGGCCAGTTTGAACCAAATTTGGTTTGTGGTATTATTGGGTCATAAGTACTTGACTCATGCAAAAAAAAAAAAAATTCCTGCATCCCGATGGGAACCCTGGGAGCTAAAAATAGAAATATTTTCAAAGACCCAAATTTCCCAAACCACATGGAACAGAGAGCTGTTATTTGGTATGAAGCATCCTTAGGACCTGTAGAATAGAATGGTAAAAAAAAAAATTGTCATCGGTTGTGTTAGGGTGTTCTGTAATGGGCATTGAAAAAATGCTGAGTCAGCATATTTGCAAAAATTTAAATCTTTTCTCCAAAATGAATCATCAGAATCTTTTGCTATTCAGTATACAGCATTCATAGGGGGGGGGGGGGGGGGGGTTAGTTCTAAGATAATAGTTTGTTAAAATAAAGCCCAATGGTTCATATTTGGGCTCAATACAGGCAGGCCTGAAAATAAGCAGTCTGACATTTGCAGAATGAGGTCCCCAGAGGGTAAATTTGATAATGCTATCCATACAGTGGACCAATTTATCCTCTAGGTACCTCTTTCTGTTTCGATTTGAGACCCTGATTCAGAGTGAGGTTCACAGAGGGTAAACTTAGTGATGCTACCATGCTGTGTAGGGTAGCATCACTAAATACACCCTCTGGTGACCTCAATTTGCAGATGACAGTCTGCTTATTTTCTGGCTTGAATACAGGAGCCCAGATTTTTAACTTAGGGTAATATGGGGAATATTCTTTAAAAATCTTCTTCTTCAGAATCACCAGTCAGAATCTTTTAATGTTTGGTATACATCATTGTTATGAGGGTCAGATTCAAGATTGTTCAAACCAAGTCCCTAGGTTAATATTTGGGCTTTCTACAGAAGCCCAAATTTTAACTTTGTTCAATATTGGGGATAATTTTTAACAATCTTCTTCAGATCCACAAGTCAGAATGCTTTCATATTTGGTATGCAACATCTCGGGGTGGGGGGGGGGGGGGGTGGGGGGGGAGCAGATTCAAGTTTATTCAAATCAGAACCCTAGGTATATATTTGGTCTCGCTGCGGTAGCCCAAGTTTTAACTTGGTGCAATATGAAGAAATTTCTCTAAAATTTCTCTTCTTCAGATCCAACAGTCAGAATGCTTTCATATTTGGTACACAACATCTCTAGGGAAGTCAGATTCAACTTTATTCAAATCGAGAGCCTAGGTTAATATTTGGGCTCCCTATGGGAGCCGGAATTGGCCATTTTTGCTGAAGAATTAAAAATTTTGTATTCAGTACCCTCTAAGATTAATCCACATAGGTTGTATCAAAGGGCTTCATAGGGGGAGCTCTACATTTTACATTATGATCAACTGAATTAAAGGCATGATGCCTGCATTATTTTTATCACTCCTGAGGGACTCGAGGATTGACATCGTATCCAATGGAAATGGATTGCTTAATGTAGACTCATTCTTGGACTCTGTTTATATTGTGTTCCTTTCAAGATGAGCACTTCAAGCCCCATGGGGCCTCTTGTTTTTTTTTACTTTCCCTTCCACACACATGTATGAGTAACATTTGAGAGTCAATATTTTTAAAAAAAATTAGCAGTTTATTACCCCTTTAACTATCTTGGTCCACTTTCATTCTTTTTATTTGAATTTTTTTTTCCCCAGATGATTTTGATATAAGTTTGGAAAATTTCAAGTTCTGTGTGCTATGTATATCTTTGTTCTGTCAAGTTCTTTGCACACCTGTCAGTTACTGACCTTGAGTACAGACATGCTTGCTGGAAAGGCCTGTTGTTATTTCAGCATATCTTTAATATTTCTCCTAATGTTCTCGTACCAATACATTTTCACACCTCCAGTTCACACTGAATTTTTTTTTATATTTTCAGAATTTTTCTCAGAGTTGTTGGAAAATGCAAGAAATGATTTGAATGAAATGTTTGTGAAAACGTATGGACTTCTCTACAGGCAGCATTCAGATGTGTTCATGAATCTTTTTACAGAACTGAAAAACTATTACAAGGGTAAAAATATCTCTATAAATGACACATTGAACGGTTTCTTCACGTCACTTTTGAAGAAAATGTTTGAGTTGTTGAACCAGCAGTTTACATTTTCGGCTGAGTACATGAATTGTGTTGCAGATAAAATGGATCACATTCAACCATTCGGTGATGTTCCTCGGAAACTTTCAGTGCAAGTGAGACGAGCATTTATTGCTGCAAGAACTTTCGTTCAGGGTTTAGCAATAGGCAGAGATGTTATTATTCATGTGTCTGAGGTAGGTATTGAACCATTTCCAGGTTGCATTTTTAATGAAAGGAGGACTGTTCAATACAAAAACACATGCAGAATGTAATGTTCTCCCAGATTTTAATTTGTATTCTTTAGGCTGGTTGAGTACTGGATGCTAATATTTGCACTCCATTTAGCAGTGTACTGTAATCAGGTTTAACATGGGTAACAGAAAACCTGGAAAGTCATGTAATTGTCATTTTTAAATTCAGGCCTGAAAAGGCTGGAAAACATTGGGTTATTTAAGTGAGCCATTGAAAATCAAGCTTAACCCTTTCAACCGTAGCAGCCGTTTTTCTGGCCTGGAACACGACACGTCATAATGTCATTATATAGAATGGCTGTTCTGTAAATGTGTGGGGTAGACCAATCATTATTTTCAATGTGCAGCCCCGAGGCTGCACGTTGAAAATATTGATTGGTCTACCCCAAATAATGAATATGGACTCTTCTAATTGCTGCCATTGAACTGGGATGGAAGATACCACTAGAGTTCAAAGGGTTAAAGTTATGGAATTTCAGAATAATAGTTATGAAATGTAAAATTTCAGTTCTATTCTTCATTATGAGCAAGTCACTTTTTAAATAACTCTTGAAGGCCTAGTTCTGACTTCAATCACCTTTTTTTCTACAACGAAACAGGTGTCCAACATGTAATCTTTGAGTAAACTTGCAAGTTACATTAACTCTTCACCCAAGGCACACGATATATCAAAATTTATTATTTTAAATATTATTTTTTCAAATTTTTTAAAACATTTCAACAAAACCATATCATGTGACCCCTCATTGGAACATGCTTATTCCAATGAGGGGTCACCTGATATGGTTTTGTTGAAATGTTTTGAAAAATAACTTTTTTCAACTGCTCAGTTTGTAAATCACGCAGGCCCATGTGCCCAATTCATTGGATAAAGGGTTAAAAATACTTTGGCAGTTATTTCTTGGCAAATTTTGGCAGCCAAGACTTGCAAAGAAACAGCTGCAAACTCACAACATGCAGACTGCAAAAGTGTAGCAAAAATGTATAAAACTCAACAGACCTTGAAGGTTAATGGTTAGTTAACCTTGGCATTAAAGTTGGGCAATATAATCAAAAATACATAAATACTATGTTGGCAACTGGAATGCATAAAAGTCGTTACATATCAGTATTACAGAACAGACATTACAAAATTGGACAGAGAACTGTGATTGGATCCCATAAGGGGAAAATGGACAGAGAATTTTGACTGGGTCACAAATTGCAGTCCAGTTGAAACTTTCTGTCCACTTTATTTAATTAGTCATCTACAAAACACACTGTCATTACTATTTCTTTGTCACATTTTTAAATGTTTTTTCTGGTTCAGCTAAACTGAACAGTTCATGTATTTAAAAATCAATGCCTGTGGCAATAATCACTGTTTACTGGACTGGTCATAATCCTTTCATGGGCAGTGCAGGGACCGATCAGAACTATTTAAAATACGCTGTAGCCTCGGAGCCTATTTTTTCAATTCATGTGCCAGATTTCAATTTACGGAGTCACACTGCTGTTTGTAACACACACTGCAAGTATGTAATAGCTCTCATCATTTTCATTTAGTACACTATAGCAAACATTAATCTTCACTGTGGTTTCTGATCAAGTCTTGGCTGCCTATTTAGGCAGCCAAGACTTGATCAGAAACCACAGTGAAGATTAATGCTTGGTAATTAAGACTTGAAGTATTAACTTAAGCACTCTACAACAATGGTAAATGATAATCATATATATAATACATGTAAGAGTGTCTCTCTCGATTATTTATCGAAAGAATATCAAAATATGATCTGAGAAGTTACACGCCAACTGAGAAGCCTATTCTGAGATTTAAGAGCCAGGTCCTGATGTTTCAGAACCAAATATGCACTGGCACATGCCCAGGTCGATCCCTGCTGTGATATCCACGCATTCGTTTACCAGGTAATAATCATCATCAGCAAAACTTTAATGAAGCGTGAGGTTGTACCTGGTGCTTCATTAAAAAATTTTTTGATGATTATTCCTATAATTAGTGTTTTGAATCTAATATTATTGCATCAGTGAACTGCCAACCCATGGAAAGTGACCAGTTCACGGTGGCCGTACCGTACCATGTGCCAAAATTTTTATTCCCCCTGAAATTTAAATTTTGGGGGGATATAGTCATGGCACTGTCTGTCCATCTGTCCTCCTGTCTGTCCGTCTGTAGACAGAGTTGGTTTCCGCTCTCTAACTGAAATTCCACTTGGCCAACTGAAACCAAACTTGTCACGTGGGTTAGAGGAAGAACCCTATTCATTTTGGGTCATTGTGCCAAAGGTCCAGGTCACAGTGACCTTGAACTTCAATTTTTATCAGTGTTGGTTTCCCCTCTGCAATTAAAGTTCCGCTTAGCCAACTGAAACCCAACTTGGCATGTGGGTTCGTCATGATGAGCGGAAGAACCCTATTTATTTTGAGGTCATTGTGCCAAAGGTCAAGGTTACAGTGATCTTGACCGTAAACATTTACCAGTGTTTGCTTCTCTAATAAAAATTTTGCTGGCCCAATCGATAGTAATCTTGGCCTGAGCATGATGAAAGGAAGAACCCTATTTATTTTTTTAGGTTATAATACCAAAGGTCAAGGCCACAGTGACATTGAAATTTTATTGATTGGAGCTGGTTTTGGCTCTCTTAATTATTAAAATTGATCGAAACCCAACTTGGCATGTGGGTTGAGCATGGTGACAGGAAGAACCCTACATATTTTTAGATCATTGTGCCAAAGGTCAAGGTCACAGTGACCTTGAAATTTTATCGGTCCCGATCGAAACCAAACTTGACATGTCATCAAATACAGGTAATCTTATCTGTATTATTTGAGTAAATAATACCAACTGTGGCTGTGTTAATTTAATGTAATACATTACCAAGTTACTGTATCAGGGTGATTTTTCCGGGGGGGGGGGGGGGGGGGGGGGGGGGGGGATTTGCCACCCTTCGTGGCTACCTTTAGTTTCAAAACTTGAATGTGTCAAGGTGATAGCTAAAAGTTGCGATTTTCTTGTTTAAAAGTGTAAATATTTTCGATAATATTTCTGCCTTGGTTCAATGTAAAGCGTAAAGATATAGGTATATGACGGACCCCGAAAACCGATTCATCATTTAAACAGACCAGCAATAATTCAAGTGCTGCTAAATTAAGCGTGAAGTTTAATGTCCATTATTGTGCATTTGTTGAATGCCACATGGGCTATCTGATAAAGATTAAGAGAGAGAGAGAGATACCAAGTCATCTGCATAATTACGGCGAGTTAATATATAATTGTTGTAGAAAACAGTACATTGTATATGTTCTGTACACACACCCATATTACGCAGCTAGCCTATCACAGAATGTCAAGGATAACAAAATGTGAGTCTTTCAAAGGAACTTTAAAGCGAGTATTAAATTAAGATAGATCTAAGCGGCCAAGTTCAAGAGAAGTGATTAAACTGAGAATTAATGTTCTGGCTATCTAAATAAAAATCGGGGCATTTTTCGAAAAATTCATTCCTGTCTGAAGGTGTGTAAGGCTGTGGGTCATTGCGAGTAGATGGGGATGTCTCATGCTATAGGTTAGAGGAGGTGCCGCATCGATGCGAAAGTATAGGCACGTTGTTATGTAGGGGAGCCACAGAGCTCATATTTGGAATAGGAGCAGTCACGGGCCAAATCGGTGGCCATATATGAGAATAGGATCAGAAACTCAAAATATGAGCTCAGAGAGCTAATTTGCATTTAGTGAAACGGCATTACCTGTTTTAGAAGGCAAGCCATACGTAGGCAGAGTAGGCTTTGCCTGTATGAACATTATTATTCTGAGAGAAACGAAAGGGAGAATTTATCCCCATTGGTGGTGACTGCTTGTGTGAAAAGCATCAAGTAAAGGGACAATAAGCTAGTGGCTGTGTGACGGCAGTGATAGAGTGACATCCCGTCACTTGTTGGAGGAAAGTCGTCCCGATAAAGTGACAATACGTTAGTGGCCGTGCGACGGCAGTGAAAGGAGTGAAGTGAAGAGGCGACCAAGGAAAAAATACCAGCGAAAAGGAGGAAAAACCAGCGAAAACAGAGAATGCGGGCCTGCAAGTGACTCAAAAACTGTGTGGTTAGGGGGTGACTGACGTTTTGTTTTCTTATTCTTTTGGATTTCATGCAAGTCACAAATCATTATATTTATTTTTATATGTATTAAAATTGTTGTTTTCAGTGAACCCCTGTTGATTTATGTTTTTTGAGGAAAAGTTATTAACCCCTTCAGGATAAGAACCACCTCAACAAAAGTGAATCGGGCGGTTTCGTTATGGCGAGACATATGCTCACACACAGATTTAGGCGATACTCCTTGAGTTTCGACTGAATATACGGCATGAATCTATTTCTTCCAGCAGCGACAAAGCCCCGGTTTCCGACAGAATGCCTGCATTCCTGATTGTGATCATAGCACTAGAACAGTTAAAAAACATACTGCTCATTATGCTGTTGGTGTAGACTTATCTAGCTTACAGTTTACTTATAAACTGTTTTCCCAATCAATTTATTTCTTTACAGGAATTCTATTCATCTTAGTTCATTCTCTGTGTGATATGTTATTAAATGAACAAAGAATACTTAATAAAATTCATTGGATAGGAGGAACAGTATAGGCATGGGTAGGTCTTTCATTCATAAAAATTATCCTTCATTCTTAAAAATTATCAGGTCATATTTAACACTTGAAGATACCAACATGTAGTGTGCATTATTTTGGACTTGGACTCTGTGTCTCCTTTACCTCACTATCACCCAGGATACATTTGAAATAAGTTGTGTTAAAGGGGTCTAGAAAATTTATTTAGAATATATTTATTTTCTTTACTCATAATTTGTTTGGTTACCTCTTTACATAACAAGACAAGAATAAGACATGGATGCAAACAAATTACTTTTTAAAAAAAATGTTCATTTTTTTACCTCAAAAACATACCATACATTGTAGTTATTAATCTTTATTTAATGAGCTAAAAACTTGTTCCAATGAAAGGTCACAAGCTATTTTTTTGAGGCAAAAATTGATAAAAAAGGGATTTATGTTAATAGTCCTGGGTGGATATAACTATTACATTAGATGAAGAGTTAAGAGAATAAATAAGAATCAGTTGTGTCAGTTTCAAGATGATCTTCTTTTATGAATGCATTCAGGTATATAGGTCTGTGATCGCAAAAGCATCTTATTTCTCAGTAGGATTTTAATCAGTCCACAACAGATTTACAACAGTGGACAGAGATTCCATAGATAAAATATTGTAAAAATTGGACTGAATCAGGAAAAACAGAAAAGTGGTGTCTGATATTTAGTGTTTTCATGTTACTTTATGGCGGGCAAGATTCTACAATGTTATGGGCAGAAAAGCAGATCAAGAATTTTGACCAGATGATCATTCAGATGTGGCCCAGTCAGAATTCTCTGACCTCTTTTATAATCTCAGTACTGTAAACTATAAAGAAAGAACTATCTATAAACAAACCAAAATTACTACCAAAATTAACCTAGTACACAATTGGTCAACAAAAATATTCATAGAGTTTACTTTAAATTTCTCTAAATTAGTGGCAATGAATAAACACAGTGTCCAATTGGAAGTAAAGTACTCTGGTCACTTTTAAAAGTGGACAGAGCATTTTGATAGGATTGCAGCTGGGTCTTGGTTCTGCCAAAATAATCTTTACAGTTTTCTCTCCACAGCACTGTAGAATCTCACCTGTCATTTTGGAAAAGAAAGGCAAAAATATTGGATCTGAGAGTCCATTTCCATTTGTTTTTCATTATTCAGTCTTGATTTTGCATCATTTTCTGTTGTAAATATCGACACACTGATAGTAAGTGTATCACAAATCACGATCTGATCAAGAAAAAGACCACTTTTGTGATTACAGTATTGTAATTGTGTCCAAATTTTGTTGTGTTTGTATTTAAATAGAGAGTAATCGCTTGACTGGACTATTTGCATGAAATAATTCATGAGAGGTGAGGGACGTTGTACAAACACGAGTGCGCGATTGCGCACGAGTGTTTTACAATATAGTCCCTCGCCTCGAATGAATTATTTCACGCAACCAGTCCAGTAAAGCGATTACTCTGTTTATTACTTTTCATTATTAGCGATAATTATATTATTTAACCCTTTACCTAACGTAACAGTCAAAACCGGCCAGCGCTATTTTCAAAAATCACCAATTGATTTTCATTATTTTTCATTTTTTGTCTCTAAAACATAGTTTATGTCCCCTTATTGGAACAAGCTCATCGAGCTCGTTCCAATCAGGGGTCATAACCTATGTTTTTGAGTCAAAAAATGAAAATAATAGTCACTCAAGAATTTTTTTTTCTTCTGCTTTTCATGTTAAGTAAAGGTTAAAAAAACCCAAAAAACAATGAAGTCCCCATTACACCTGCGGCAAAGTATCTTCATTTGCGCGCACGGATATTTGACACAATTGTTGATTGCATAATTCACTTGTGTAGTTATTGTTTATAATCAAACCTGGAAATCCCAGTAAATCACTCTTTGGAAAGTAATAAAAAACATTTTTGCCATGTTTCACAATCTTCCACTCCCAGCTTGCCCCCACTTGGCCACTTCCTGAAATGTGCAACAAAGTTATATATGCAGAATCAAAAGAATACCCTCTTAAGTTTAAAAAGTCGCACAGATTATGGCAGAAGAATTCAGTCTGTCCACAGTGTTGAATGCAACACTGTTGAGTCATGTTAACACAAATTGGCTTTCAGTCAGTGTTGAGTCTTGTTGACACTGGATTTCTTTTCTCTGGCAAACTAACCATATGCATGATACCAAAGGATGTTACCCAATCTCTTATTACTGTGGCATGTCCTGTTACACTTTTTCGGCTCTGCATGAGGTCCTGAAAGTATGAACAAGTGAAAAATCTAAGAACAATGGGGAATTCCTGTAATAAGGATGCTGCAAGCTGTGCATCCAAGTGAAAATCAAAATTATATGTATTGCAAACACATGCCAAAAAAGGAAAAAAATGTTGTTTTTTTTCTTTTGCACTGGACTGGGCCTTGTGGTGGTCAATTCAGACTCGTCTAAGGCATGTGAATTGTGTGCATGAAGCTGGGTAAATTCTGTTCATTTATCGTCCAGAATGTAACAAGGTGCCATCTGCAATGCTCTAGCATTGCAGATGGTATGTTGTTACAATCAAAGTACCTTATTATAAATGGATTAAAGGGGGCGCGGTGGCTCAGTTGGTAGAGGTGCAGGCTGCAAGCCGAGAGGTCCTCGGTTCGAATCCCACCTGCGGCAACCGCGTTGTGTCCTTGGGCAAGACACTTCACCCCGATTGTCTACATGGGGGCACGATGACGCTGTGTACTGAGGCGTACTGCACGTCGATGGTGCGCATGTCTTCAACCAATCTAACCCTGCCTGTGCTGCGGTGCAGAGTTCAGAGTTACGATGTTGGAGAGCTGACAGCTGCTCGTCGTTGCTCGGTGGTTCTCTCCGGGTACTCCGGCTTCCTCCACCCGTAAAACTGTCACGGTCACGATTAGCCATTGTGCATAAGTATGTGACCTTAAACACCAATAAATAAATAAATAAATAAATGGATTAAACCAGGTTAGATTTGGTTGCGCTGAAAAGGGAGTGAAGTGACTCGATGGTTATGGCATTGAACTTCAAACGAAAGATCCACGGTTCGATCCACACCAGGGGTAACTGCCTTGTGTCTGTGGGCAGGTCACTTAACTCTTAGACGCCGGGAGTCGAGTTTTCTTGCCTGTGATGTTATACTGAAGGTAATCTGGCTGTGACGGTTTGGCTATCTTTGGGCTGGAGGAGAATTAAACACTGAGCAGGTGGTTCTAGTCGTGTCGTCTGCCTGAATAGGCAGACAACACTTGACTAGAAGCACCTGCTTTACTGTTAGTTTTTCGCGGTGTGTCATGTTCAATAAATTCATTCTGATTCCCCAGCTTCTAAGAGTTAATCCTGATTATGCTGTGTTCTAATGTATACTGCCCATCGATAGTGTACTTGTCTTCAACCAATGCTAACCCTACTTGTGTGGAGTTAGTATGTTGGGGAGTCTGACAGTTTCTCGCCACTGCTAAGTGGTTCTCTCCAGGTACACTGGTTTTCTCCACCCATAAAACTGTCCGACGACACAAGGTGGGCCTGGCTGTCAAAAGTGTCATTAAACCCCAAGAAATAAACCAAGTTAGGTTTGCTTGAGTTGAAAAGGCTGTGACAGAATCAGTGAATGCAATGCAAGTTTCAGGGGAGGTAAGCTAGGGTGCACAGGATTAGGTTAGTTAAACAGTTATGACTCTTTTTGATAAAAGATTCAAACTAAAATTGTAGCACATTGTAGAAATTCAAAATGCATAAAGAGTTGCTTCTCGTAAATGTATCACCCATGTGTACTGTCTGAACATAAAGAGATGTGTCAGTGATGTGATTTCACATTTATAACAGTTGTTAGGTGACTTTTAACTATCAAACCCCTGGGTTGCTAAGAGCCATCGACAGGTGTCTGTCCTGAAGTGTTGACCTATTCCTATTCAGGTCTTTATCTTCTTTATCGTACATATCACTTGTCAAACATTCATACAGGCTTCTGTTGTTTAGTAGAAATTTTCCAGTGCAGGCATGTGAAGAGGTTAGGTCATACTGAAGGAATTTTTCAGTAACAAAAGGCTTGAATAAGAGAAGAAATTATTGAACAACAGACAGATTTTATCTATATTGCTTTCTTAGATGGGGGCTGGTTTGAGCTACTGACATTCTTTTTTATAGATAGATACTGTACTAAAGAAAGTAAGTTGTAGGATAACCACTCAAAATGTTCTCTCACTTTGCTTTTTCCCCACTCATGTTATAATATTATGTGAGAAAGCATATGAGCATGAAATGGTTCAGCCAGTGGACTACATTGGAGTATTGTTCAAGTGAAAACTCCACTCAGTGAGTGTTTCGTACATGTACAGTACAATGATCCCAAAAGCAGCCTCTTTTTCAATCGGATCAAGATCTGGTCACAACACATATAAATATTGTGAAATTAAGACCGAATCTAGGGAAAAAAACAAAAACAATATCTAAGATTTAGACCTAAATCTTACTTATCAAAAATCAGATGGTAAAGAAATTAATTGAGGTGCAGCTCAGATACAGGGTTCGTAAAAGTACTTAAACATGCTTGAATTTTAAAACTCAAATTACAGACCTACTCAAGTACTTAATTGTATTTTCCTGTAAAAGTTGTGGAAAATCCTTCGAAAACTATTTTTAGGAATTGGTTTGTTTATTTTGTGTACTTGATTGTATAAGCCGTGGTATTTGTGTGCTTCTGTACTAAAACTGCATTTTTTATCCACTGAAATAAATAATACCTGCCCCTAACCCTGTTCCTTGGGAAGCTCTTTGGGAGAGCTTCCCAAGGTTTAATGGCACGCGGTGGCTCAGTGGTAGACTGTTGGACTTCTATGCTAGAGGTCCCGAGTTCGATCCCCGTCCGGAACGACACGCATTGTGTCCTTGGCACTTTATCCCGGTTGCCTACATGGGGGCACGATGACGCCATGTACTAAGGCATACTGCACATCGGTGGTGCACATGTCTTCAACCGTTGTAACCCTGCTTGAGCAGAGCTTGAACAGAGTTAGAATGTTGAGGAGTTGCTCGTCGATGCTCGTCGATGTTCGCTGGTACTTGAGTTCCTCCACCCGTAAAACTGTCATGGTCACGACTGGCCATTGTGCATAAGTATGTGATCTCAAATGCCAATAAATAAATAAATTCCCAAGGATTAGCATTAGGTGCAGGTATTATTGGTTGGGATAACATGTACAGGAATTGTCAACTGGTATATGTGTATATATTCCCTGTGGAACAGGAGGTGGAGCAGTTCTTTTTTACTGTGGTAAACAAGGTCAGCTTTATTGATAAAATATGGCTCTGTATTATAAACCAATGCCTGGAGTGGAAGTCCTCTAAAGTGGGTAGCATAGGTATAAACGATTGTATAAACATGACTTCATACTATGTTGTAATCATGATCATGATATAGTCCTAGATCACCTTTAGTAACCCTGGGAAGTGAAGCAGTGCTTGTTTAATAGGATAATCAAGTTCTACTTCACTGGTAAAATAGGATGCCGTAACCAATGCTTGGGTGGAAGTCCTCTAAAATGGGCAGCCTACATGTAGGTATTAGCGATTGGTTAAACTTTACTTCATATTGATGCTGCGGTCATGGTATAGCCATAGACATTATTGACCTTAAACACATATGAATAAATAGAATCTGAAAATGAACTTCAACACAAATGAAAAAAAAGGTATATGGGCAAAAAAAGCCCTCCTGCGTTCAGGGTAACCCTATCGACTGCCTGCATAAAAATTTTTATTTGATAGAATCAGAGCATTCAAAGAAGATGAAAGAAAAGTCAAAATGCAAAATTTAAAAAAACACTTTGTTTTTAGAAAAAGGCACAACCTGAGTCATATTTAGCTCTGTACCTTTTCATTCATCAGACCACACCAAGAAATATATGTATCCAGTATACTTCAGCCACATTTTTTCTTTCCCACACTTGTATATATATATATTTTTCAAAAAAACCCAACCTACCGACCTAAGTTTTTTTCTCTCATTACCCCAAATACATGTAATTTTTGTTTGGCCACATAAAATGAACTCCAAGATGATTCAAATTATTTTAAATGAAGGCCACTGAAAGTTGTTGAAAATGTTCGACAAAAGTCTTTAAGCCTTTATATTCTTATCTCAGGGGTATACAAGCTGTGATATCGTGAATTACTACAAAACACTGTAGGACTGGATTTTACACTGGAGATGTTGACAGTTTCTGGGCTTATATTTCGACGAGATCTCAGAATCGATTCACGCCAAGATGCACACAACAAAACCAGAGAGAATCCATGTAGATTCTCACTGCACCTCTGCTAGGATGCACGTGAAAAGAATTCATTCAATGTAACCCTTTATCAAACATAGCAACAGCGAATTAACCAATACAAGGCTAGTATGTCCTGAAATATCCTCACACTTTATCAGCAGAATTGCACAAATATGGCAGTCATTGGAACTGGATCATTGGTTGACAACTGCTGGTTCCAATGACATCCATATTTGTAAGGTTTTGTAAGTAAATATTGTTTATCAGCTTAACTTGACAAAGTCAAGATAAGCTATTGCCATCACGCGTACGGAAGTCTGTTAGTCTGTGAGTCTGTTCACATTTTCCTTTAGTACAGGCTACACCCTGTAGTTCTTGTCCGATTATCAGGAAATTTCATATGCAGGTTTGGGGTCACGTCTTGATGAGAACGTCCCTTTTTGGTCTCGATCGGTCAACCGTGATGGCTACCCGAGCCCAAAACCCAAAAACCTTTAGCACCATCTACAGATTGAATTTATGAAGGGATTTCATTGTAACTTGGTAGGATGCCTCTGTATAATATCTAGATGACAACATCCCCTTTTGGTCATGAACATGTCAACCGTGATGGCTGCCCAAGCCTGAAACCCAAAAATGTTTAGCACAGTCTGCAGGTCATTTTTAATATGGAGGGATTTCTTTGTAACTTGGTAGGATGACTCTGTATGATGTCTGGATGAGAACTTCCCCGTTTGGTCGCGATCTGTCAACTGTGACGACTGCCTGAACCCAAAACCCGAAAACCTTTAGCACAGTCTACAGGTCGTATTTATGGAGGGATTTCATTGTAACTTGGTAGGTTGACTTCATATAACGTCTAGATGAGAGTGTCTCCTTTTGGTCACGATTGGTCAACTGTGATGGCTACAGTTGCCCGAAGCCCGAAAACCTTTAGCATAGTCTACAGATCATATTTATGAAGGGATTTCATTGTAACTTGGTAGGATGACTCCAGATGATATCTAGATGAGAACATCCCCTTTTAGTCGCAATCATTCAGCCCTGACTGCTGCCCAAGCCCAAAACCCGAAAACCTTTAGCACAGTCTATAGGTCGTATTTATGAAGGGATTTCATTTAAACCTGGTAGGATGACAGAATAATGTCTAGATGAGGACATCCCCTTTTGGTTGTGATCGGTCAACCATGATGGCTACACAGGCGTGATGCCAAAAACCTTTAGCACAGTCTACAGGCCGTATTTATGAAGGGATTTCATTGTAACTTGATAGGATGACTCATTTTGGAATAATTTCACTGCAACTTAGTAACTTTCGTTGACATACATTAACTGTGAGAGCCACATACATTAACCCACCCCTCAGTTCAGGCACTTAATCCTGATTGCACACATGGGGGCATGGTGGCGCTTCAGATCCTTGCTATGGAAAATGTCATTAAACCCCAATAAATAAATAAATAAGTAGGTATGGATTCTTGCAACCATTTTTGCGAGAATCCAACTGGTTCTCCCAAATTTTGATGAACTATAACCCCTGCATTTTGTAAGAAAAAACACAAAAAGTACCAGTACCTTTGAGTCCTTGAACCACTGGGTCAGTGCTTTCCATGCTTTAATATTTCAACATCAGCATAACATTCTGTGACTCAACTCAACTCCCCATTGCATCTTTCACAACAGATTATCTTTTTTAACAACTATTTGTCGGACATTTGATGAGTTGTGCTCTGGGTATTTTGCATCACATTTTTCGTTTGATGTCGTCGTAAATTTGAGTTGTTTTTGAGAGTATTGGACTTCAGCTTTGATTATAAGTGACAATATTTGTATATAAGGTTTGGGAACTTGCAACAAAGTGTCCGGTTGTAATTCTCTGTAAATGGCTTGTTTTTCTTTGGGATTAGGTCCAGAAGATTTGTAAATACACCCCCCTGTCTTGTCTTTTGTATGCATGTCTTCAGTTCCTGATTTAAAAGGCACCCTACAACGGCAGAAACAGGATAAAAACATGGGTTGATATCCATTTTAGTTACAACCTTAAAACCTTTGTTTCAAGTGTTTTTTGTACAGGTACTCCCTTCAGAATCCCTGGGAAGGTAACCCTTTACACACACAATATCAAAATAAGTGCTGCCCTTTTTTAGCTCATCTTGACAAAGTCAAGCTGAGCTAATCTAATCGCTTCCCGTCCGTCGTCCGTCAACACCATGTTTTGGTCTTCTCCTCCAAAGCCACTGGGCCAATTCAAGTGAAAGTTTGTGTGAGTGATGGTCCCAAAGGGGCATTTCATTTTTGTTCAACTCAGTATGCCCGGCCCCATAGGGAGGGAGTGGGGGAAAATGCTCCAAAATATTTTAAAAATCTTCTTCTCAAGAACCAGTGTGTGCAATGACTTGATATTTGCTATGGAGCTTCCATATGAGGTGTAGAATCAAGTTTGTTCAAACGAAGTTCGTAAAGTAATATTTGGCTTTGTAATAGGAGGGGTAAGATTTTTGGCCCCGCCCAAAATTTCTATTTTCTGAACCGATGGTCCGGTATGAACCAAATTTGGTTTGTGGTAGTATTGGGTCATAAGTACTTGACCCATGCAAAAAAAAAATTCCCGCATCCCCGTGGGAACCCTGGGAGCTAAAAATAGAAATATTTTCAAACGCCCATATTTCCCAAACCCCACGGAACAGAGAGCTTTTATTTGGTATGAAGTATCCTTATGACCAGTAGATTTGAATGGTAAAAAAAAATTGCCATCGGTTATGTTAGGGTGTTCTGTAATGGGCATCGAAAAAATGCTGAGTCAGCATATTTGCAAAAATTAAAAAAAATCTTTTCTCCAGAACCAATCATCAGAATCTTTTGATATTTGGTATACAGCATTCATAGGGGGGTCAGATAAAAGTTTGTTGAAATAAAGCTCATTGGTTCATATTTGGGCTCTCTACAGGAGCCCGAAGTTTTAACATAGGGTAATATGGGGAATATTCTCTAAAAATCTTCTTCTTCAGAACCACCAGTCAGAATCTTTTAATATTTGGTATACATCATTGTTATGAGGGTCAGATTCTAGATTGTTCAAACCAAGTCCCTAGGTTAATATTTGGGCTTCCTACGGAAGCCCAAATTTTATCTTTGTTCAATATGGAGGGTAATTTAAAAAAATCTTCTTCTTCAGATCCATCAGACAGAATGCTTTGATATTTGGTATGCAACATCTCTATGGGGGTCAGATTCAAGTTTGTTCAAATCAAATCCCTAGGTATATATTTGGGCTCACTATGGTAGCCCAAATTTTTACTTAGTGCAATATGAGAAAATTTCTTTAAAAATCTTCTTCTTCAAATCCACCAGTCGGAATGCTTTTATATTTGGTATACAACATCTCTAGGGGGGTCAGATTCCAGGTTGTTCAATTCGAGTGCCTAGGTTAATATTTGGGCTCCATATGGGAACATGAAATTTAACTTACCCGGTAGTACAATATGAGGGAATTTCTTCAAAAATCTTCTTCTTCAGATCCACTTGTCAGAATGCTTTCACATTTGGTATACAACATCTCTAGGGGGGTCAGATTCAAGTTTGTTCAAATCGGATCCATAGGTCAATATTTGGGCTCGCTATGGTAGCCCAAATTTGAACTTAGTGCAATTCGAAGAAATTTCTTTACAATTTCTCTTCTTCAGATCCAACAGTCAGAATGCTTTCATATTCGGTACACAACATCTCTAGGGAAGTCAGATTTAACTGTGTTCAAATCAAGAGCCTGGGTTAATATTTGGACTCTCTATGGGAGCCGGAATTGGCCATTTTGCTGAAGAATTAAAAATTTTGTATTCAGTACCCTCTAGAGGTACTAAGATTAATCCACATAGGTTGGTTGTATCAAGGGACTTCATAGGGGAGCTCTGCATTTTACTTATGATCAGCTGAAGAAAAGGCATGATGCCCAGATTATTTTTGTCACTCCTGAGGGACTCAAGGATTGACAGTGTAGTCTATGGAGATGGCTTGCTTAATGTAGACTCATTCTTGGACTCTGTTTAAATTGTGTTCTGTACAAGATGAGCGCTTCAGGCCCCGTGGGGCCTCTTGTTTTCTCTTAATAGTAGAGCTGGTATATATACATTTCTTGGAGAGATGGATGGAGGCAATCACATGTATGTCCCACAAAGTCTGTTGCAGACAAATAAGCAGTTGGATAAACTTTACTTTACATCTGTTACTGTTGTGTACTGATTTCTTATCAACCTACCTTACATTTGTTTACTACAGGCATGCACTACAGTGAAGACCCTAACTCGGAAAATATACTCTCTATTTTGATCTTTCCCAAGCGATTTGGGAAAGAAAAGTGGTGCAAAAGCACCAAGAAAAAAAACGCCAGAACTGAGTCGAGCGCCACCGGCGCACACCCAGTAGAGGACACTCTTCTCTTAGTACAAATCCACAGCTTCCGGAAAACCAGTGCACAGGCAGTAACTAATGAATCTTTATTGTTTGTCCGCCCATGTGGCGAGACGTCCATATTTGCTTTAAGAAACAGTGATAATTCAGCTCGTTGATAATGGTTACCTTTGACTGGAATTATGGATCTGAGGATCGTATAATAACAGGACTGTGTTTTATATATTCTAGATATTATTTTCAACCACATTTTCATTGTATTTTGTATATTCTCCATGTTCGCACGCGACTTTCGTGTACTGTGCGGGTTCGGACATAAAATTTTTCGGTTCATAAATTTATGTTATCCTTTTGGATATTATTATTATTATTGGAGTTAGGTGTCAATGAGGGGCTGTATGGACAGGATTTCTCCTCTCTGTTCAGGGCAGAATTTCTGTTTTTTGGTCCCTGTCGACGTCTGGGTTCAGTTGTGTTCCCGTCAGTCCTTATTTTCTGCCACCTTACTCTCGTAGTTGGGGGTGTTCTTCTTCTTTCTACATCTGTTGAGTTCACCTTTTTCTTCTACTGCTCTCACCTCTGTTATGCCCAGGACTGTTCCTTGAGGGCAATGCCTTTTGCCCATGCTTGTGGTGCATTCTCGTGACCGTTCCTCCCTCACCCGCGGGGGGGGGGGGGGGGGGGGGGGGGGGGGGGGGAGGTGGGGGAGTACGCTGTCGTTCAGGGCCTCCAGACACGACCACCTCTGGTGAGAGTTATACCCCCTCTGTGGGGGATGTGCAGTCTTTTCTGTGGTGGATACTGCTGGAGCTGTTGAATTGCCTAGTGAAGAGATGCCTGGTTCTGGGACTATGGTCCCTCTCCAGTTGACATCTGAGGCTGTCACTTGGGTTGTGACTCCTCCTTTGGAGCCGAGCGCAGTTGCTCTCTCCCCTTTTCCACCAGTTTCAACACCTCCTGTCATATCTGCTGCTACTGCTGTTCCGTCTGCAACGTCATCGGTCACCGTTTCAGCTGGCCTCGGCCTATCCCTGCAGAGGTTTGTAGCGATGTCTGGTAGTGTGGACGTGGTGTATTGGCCTCAGCCTTCCCTGACTTCAATACGGCGAAGTCGAAAGGGGCTGTCGACCAAACCCTCTGCTGTGGCCTCTCGGCCGTTGAGCACAGCAGTTTTATCCCTGCAGGGGTCTGCAGAGATGTCTGGTAATGTGGATGTGTGATATCGGCCTCAGCCTTCCTTGACTTCAATTCGGTGAAGTCGGAAGAGGCCGAACCCTCAGCTGTGGTCTCTCAGCCGTCGAGCATCGCAGTTTTCTCTTTGGATTTGGATGTTCATGGTGGGACCACCATGAACTCCGAGACATTTCCGTCCACACACTCTGGTCCCATGGCCAGTTTTGTGGGACCAATGCCTTTTGTGCAGCCTGGACCTTCTGTCCCTCAGAGGTCCACGGCGACTCTTCTGAGTTCCTGCTCTGTAGATCTTCGGGGTATTCTTCTGGGTGCCTTCGACCGTGCCAGTCGGTACAGGTGGTTGAAGCGTTTTCAGCTTTGGACTCTATCTGAGTTCCAAGGCTATGAAGACTTCGTTCTTCACCGGGGTTAACACTTTTTTGCCTCCAGTGCTTTTTCGTTCCTACGATTCCACCAATCCGTCAGTCTGCCAGACTTCGACGGTCTTGGAGCCGGACTCCACCTCCCTCGGGCTTTCCAAGCCCAAGTCGGCCGTTATTCCTATGGCGACTCTTGAGTCCTGTTGGGCTTATCGAGGGAGATGCTGGCCATGCTTTTTCTCTCGAATCATATTGTCTCTGCTTTAGCTGCTTATCTGCCTCCAGATAAGTTTGACGATGTACAGGCTCCTTTGCTTGTGCTTTCCAAGGCGCTCATGCACCAGCATGCCTGTAACACAGCTAACTTGGAATTAGTTCGCAGGGACGCTGTGTTGGACACACGGGATTCTTCATATAGTAGAGGAGGTGGTTTCTCCTCTCGCGGCCTCACCAAGGCTCGAAATGAAGGTCCTCACCTCGATTCGTCGCAGTTTTCAAATCATTCTGATCGCTCCTTTGTCGCCTCACTGGGTGTGGATCAATCAGCTCCGCTCTGTTGGCGGCGGTTCCGGCACATCTCCCTCTATGATGCGACCTTCTTTGCCAAAGTCACCCGAGGAGGTTTCACGTCGACCTGACTTCATTGTGCCTTCACGCATATCTTTTGTCAGATCCTGTCTCCTCCGTAGAGGTTTTTTTCAAGACGAGCAGTTGAGTGCATTTCGTCTTCAAGGAGGCATTCCACTCGTTTAGCCTATGCGGCTAAGTGGAAGGTCTGTCGATGGTGTGCCGATCACTCTGTTGATTATGACAATCCTTCGATTTCACAGATTGTGGAGTTTCAGGTATATCTGTTTGATTCTCGGTGTCTCCAGCCTGTTACAATAAAAGGGTACAGGTCCGTGCTTTCGGAGACCTTTTCGTATGTGGACAGCGTCGGCACTAATCCATACCTCTCCAAGCTTGTTCTGTCCTTTTCCTAGAAAAGGCCTAGGACTTTGCAGCTCACCCCAAGATGGAAGCTTTCTTGGGTGCTGTTTTGCTTGGGGGGGGGGGGGGGGGGAGGGGTCAGAGGACCTTTTTACTATGGGCCCTCTTTCTTCTGCTCAGGCTGTTGTCTATCCTAGCCATTAAGCTTCTTACAAGGTCAGTTCCAGCTCTGTGCTGTTATTGCTTCTGTCTGTGCGTCGCACAGAACCATACGCCTCATCTCTCATTATCTTTTACTAATGATTGTGATGCTATGGTTTGATAGGCCTAGGGACCTCTTCCTCTGTCCACGGTTCCAGTGCAATTGGGTTATGTGGGGATTGGTTATGTGATTCCCTCTATCCTGTTGTCTATTCAGCCTGTAGTAAACAATGGTAAGGTAGGTTGATAAGAAATTAAAATTTTATAGTAAATTTTCTTTCTTATTATACCTACCCCAATTGTTTACAAAGAGGCCCTCCCATCTCTTATTCGGGTAAGAATCCTTCCTCCCCACTGATCACATAACTCCAATGTTGGCGGATTCAAAAGAATGATTCATTAGTTACTGCCTGTGCACTGGTTTTCCGGAAGCTGTGGATTTGAACTAAGAGAAGAACATCCCCTACTTGGTGTGCGCTGGTGGCGCTTGACCCAGTTTTGGCTTGTTTTTTCTTGGTGCTTTTGCACCACTTTTCTTTCCCAAATCGCTTGGGAAAGATCAAAATAGAGAGTATATTTTCCGAGTTAGGGTCTTCTACTGTACTGCAAGTCTGTAGTAAACAATTATTTATGGTAGGTATAATAAGAAAGGAAATTTACTATAAAATTTAAATTTTCACGCAAGCCTGAAAATAAGCAGTATGACATTTGCAGAATGAAGTCCCCAGAAGGTGAATTTGATGATGCTATCCCATACAGTGGGCCAATTTATCCTCTGGGTACCTCTTTCTGTTTAATTTTGAGACCCTGATTCAGATTGAGGTTCACAGAGGGTAAATTTAGTGATGCCACCCTGCTGTGCAGGGTAGCATCACTAAATTCACCCCCTGGGGACCTAATTTTGCAGATGACAGTCTGCTTATTTTCTGGCTTGTTTTCAGGAAGCAGCAGATACTGATAAAGCAGGTGGTTGACATGACAACCTGTTGTGATAATATAGATAGTTCTGGAGTCAAGCAAATAGTCGTTACTGAGATTTGGGAGGATTTCAAATTCATACACTTCTATGAGTACTTTGCTGTAGGCTTTCTTTATCAGGCTGCTTGCTGGTTGCACTTTATGTATAGTAAATAGGAAGCTGTTGTAAGTTATTAAAAGTTCAGATGGTGTAATGTCGTCATCTGAGCTGGAGCTGAGCCAGACCATGTTGTGCTACTGATAACTGCCTCAATTTACCCTTGCTACTGATACTGTTATCATCACTACTGTATTTAAAGTTACACTTGGGCCACTTTTCTCAGTAAAAATGTTGCTTTGAAATATCCCTTGGAGATAAACAAATGGCATGGAATCAGTCACTGATGAATAGCACTGATAGAAATGTGGTGGAAGGTAAGGTGTGCTCCAGTTATCAATATTTATGTTGTTCCACTCAAAACAAGTAGGCAGCTTGTTAGCTATAAAATCTAATTTTCAATAATAATAAATCAAAATTGGTACTGTTGAATCAGTTAATTGAATAGCCACTTTGCCAGTGAAAAATATTCAATTAACAGGAATTGGTCATTTACCTGTATTCTAGGGATAAACTGAGCATGTATTCTATTTTATTGTGTTTGACAGAGCTCATAGAGCTCTGTCAAATGAGATATAATAGATTAAATGCCTGTATTAGATAATCTGAGGTCAAATAGATCAATAAAATGGGAGAATTTGGGAGGGGGGGGGGGGTTGAGGGGGATCAGGATCATTTCTTGATAGATTAAAAGATTTTGTTATTCAATTGACAGGTGTATACTCTAGGCGTTATATAACCTATATGCAATTAACAGGTAAAATTTGCACTGAAGGTATGGTACATGTAAATTGTTTTGTGTTTGCAGTTATATGCAATTAACAGGGTTTTTTTTATTAAGAATATCCAGTTAAGTGGGCTTCACATATTAAGTTGAAGCCATAACTTCAAGTATAATAATGTTATTCCTTTAGTACTATGATCACATAATTGGATGGAGAATTTTAATGGGATTTCTTGATTTCATCTGTATTTCCTCAATATTTTATTTAGGAAATCTTGACCCACTGGTGTAAGTGTGTTGTAACATTGTCATGATCTGATTGAAATTGGGATCACAGTATTGTTCCTTATCATATTATCAGGTCCTACATTGGCATTTATCTGGATTTTTTCTTTAGCCCTTCAAGCCTCAGATTTACAATAATAACTACCATATACACATGTACACCAGCTGCAGATGACTTGACAGTGTTTCTACATCATTGGTGGCTGCAGTTACAGACAGCCAACAATGATGTAAAAACATTGCCAAGAAAAACGCAGCCTCCCAGTCGAGTTCTCAAGGAAGAATATACATGGGGACAAATTCTTCAAAACAATATAAAAGTCGCAGTTTCTGGCTGTACAGGGACCCAAGGGTTAAAAGTAACAAAGCCCACATTTAAGCTGTTCTTCTTGGGCATTTTGTGATTGTACATACATGAACTTGTATAAAGCTTCTGTATTTGAGAATGACTATTACAATTTGTTAGAGAATGACTGTTGTCACTCTTCACCAGTATTGTCATGTTTCTGTGCATTTTTGTAGCTCTTGTGTGTGTGTTTGGGGAGGGGGGAGGGGGTTCCCTTGTTTTTGTCCCAGTTCATTCTTGAATATCTTTGAATTTCTTATTCTGGATCCTTGAAAACCTCTTGAAAATGTAGTAGGAATTTCTTGGAAACTACTGAAATACAATGCCCATTCAACCTCAGGCAGGAACCCTGTTCAAGAAAACTTCTAGAAGATAATTGTTATGAACTACTTAGTGCTGCCGCGGTTAAGACTTTTTTCTGACCGGTTAACCAGCGTGTTTGACCGTGGTTAACCGCATTTAAGGTACCTATATTTGTAGTGTGTTCTTGCTTCAACTGTAACTATTATATCGGGCCGGCCAATGTTATTTACATTGACCATAAATAATAATAAAGAAGTATTCTATTTAGTCGTTGTTCAATCGCCCATGTGTTTACAGCAGTGCGTGTACCGGAAATCAACAGGTTTGTGGGGCCAATATGGACGAAACCATAAAAAATAAAAAAAATCATCAAAATAACAATGAAAAAATAAATAATAACACATTAAATGTTTGCCAGCAATACCTGGAGAGATGTATTTATTCATTCCATGAACTCCCATTCACTGATGTGTAATGTCCGGTTATAAATTACGCACACATGCACCAGGAAAGTTAGTTTCAAAAGCACCAACAATGCTTAAGTGGGACAACAATTTGAAAATAATTTGCGCTGTAACCTGCGCATTTGTTGTATTTTTATTGGTTTTTCCGGAACATTCTCGCGTTCCAGAAAAAACAACTTATTCACAACAACTGCGCAGGTTGTGGCACAAATGGTGCTCTGATTCTGAAACTATAAAGTTTCAGTCACAAACGAGCGTTGGATTTTCTTGACAGGGATGAAGAAAGACATTGGGGTGATAAACAAACAACGAAAAAGAAATAAATGCGAGTATTTTTTGAATCTTTAATAATAATTTTCCTTTATTCTTTTATCTTATTCACTACGTGGTAACTCGTGAAAACTTACCTATTTCCGTTGCATCCCAAATTGGCAAAACGTAACTTGCAACTAATTCTTTTTGACTGCATATATTTAAAAATGGGGGTGCGACTTATACATGGGCTTTAGGCAAAAGGGAGGAATTCCAAGTGTGAGTTTGGGGTGCGACTTAATCGGACTTATACACGGGGGCGACTTATACACGGACATATATGGTGAGTATAGTGAATGTAAGGTTAACCGGTTAAAACATTTTCTTGACCGGTCAAAGTTTTAACCACAGGTTAACCGGTTATCCGGATAACCGCGGCAGCACTAGAACTACTGAGCCCAGTTTTATATAAATTATGATAAGAATCACTTTGGTGGGTGTGTGGTACAGACACTTGGTCATTCTAAATTAATCCAGCTTGGACCCCTAAGAGAACCCTGGGAAGTTGAGTGCAGTGCTTGTTCGAATAAGTTCTGTTCTTCTGATAAAATAGGATCCGGGTAACCAATACTTGGAGTGGAAGTACTCTAAATGGGCTTGCATAGGTATAAATGATTGGCTAAACTTGACTTTATACCTGTGTTGCAGGTGATGGTAAAGCCAAAGATGCTGAAAGTGACCTTCGGGATCATTAAAAAAGATTTAAAAAAAGCCAGCTCAAAACTATTAAAAGCAATTTTGTCTGGCTTTAGGTTCAGCCTGTGTTTGATAAACATAATGAAAGTCGAACATCTGCAGGTCTTTGCTGAATAGCCTCCTTAAGCTATTTGAGGCTGTTCACCACATTCACGAGCAACTGTTTTGCTTTAGAATTGAATGGGACCTCGAAGCTACCACCAACTGATTAGAAGTTCTCTATATTGGGCAACAGCAATCCTAGTAACTTTTTTTTTTTTTTTACATCTGTGATGTTATTTGAGTTTATGAAACTGATTGTAAGAGTTAATTAGTTATTCTTGCTGTAAATAATTATAGGGATGAAATATTTGAATTATTTTGGTCTCATTTGCAATTTAATTTATAAAACTTTGCGGTTTATTAAAATTTACATGAAAATGTAAATTTATATGGAAGGTCAAGTGAACAAAAACACTTTTAACCCAGTGCAATGGCCATAACCGAGTAAAGAGACCAGCACTGTTCACAGAAATCATTCAGATTTTTTTTTTTTTTCTACTTTTGCCTCCAAAATATATCTTATGACCCATAATTGGAATGGGTTTGTTCTAGTGAGGGGGACATAAGCTCTGTAATTTTAAGGCAAAAAAATGAAATTTACATTTAGTTCTTCAATATGTATTTTTGGCAAGTGTCATCCGAGGTAAAGTTAATCAATTAAGTTGTACAAAATATACAATTTATGACCACTTGATCTCTTTTCAGATGCCTGTTTACCCAGCATGCAGCAAAGCCTTAATGAAGATGAGGTATTGTCCCCACTGTCAAGGTCTGACGAGTACAAAGCCCTGTAACAACTTCTGTCTGAACACTCTCAAAGGTTGCTTAGCCTACCATGCTGAACTTAATAATGCTTGGAATGAGTATGTTGGTAAGTAATGAAGTTTGTAGCATACGTCAAATGCGAGATAATAGAGCAGTCATGATTCTGTTAACCCCTTACCTAATGAATAGGTCGCATCCACCTGTGTAATTTATAAACTGAGCAGTTGAAAAAAAAAAATTTTCAAACAATTTCAACAAAACCATATCATGTGACCCCCTCATTGGAATGAGCTCGTTCCAATAAGGGGTCACATTATTAATATGGGTTTGTAGAAATTTTTTGAAAAATTATAAGAAAAAAAATAATTAAAATAATACAATTTTTTATTGTGTAAGTTGAGTGAAGGGTTAATTAGCTGATTTCAGCTAATTTATTGTCATCAAAATGCTGATATTTTATTTTCGACAACTCAACTTGAAAATGGTCTTCAAGACAATTTTCATGTAGATTTATAGAAATAAAATGTCTTCCAAATTATAACCGTCATCATATTCGCAAATTTTCAGGTTAAATTATGAATTTCAGCTTATTCCAATTTCGATATCTTCCACTTCCTTCCCGGGGAAACAACAAAAGTTGAATATTATGCAGGGTTGGGAGCTGTAATCCATTCCTACTTTCAGCATGAAATTCAGATGACTTCCCATCCATCACTGATGAATTACAATGGTAATTTTATCAACATCATCTGGTTCAGATGACACCCACCCCCAAGCCAGAAAATAAGCAGACTGTCATCTGCAAAATGAGGTCCCCAGAGGGTGAATTTGGTGATGCTACCCTGCTGTGCAGGGTAGCATCACTACATTTACCCTCAGTGAACCTCAAACTGAATCAGGGTCTCAAACCTAAACAGAAAGAGGTTCCCAGAGGATAATTGGCCCACTGTATGGGATAGCATCAGCAAATTTGCCCTCTGGGAACCTCATTCTGCAAATGACAGATTGCTTATTTTCTGGCTTGCCCACCACTCCCCCCCCCCCCCCCCCCCTCACACACACACACTGTTTTAGTCACTCCACCAGGAGTTAAGAGTCACCATGGACCATTTGAAACTTATATACATACCCTTAACCCCTAGAACTCTGGTAGTGCAAAAGAATTTTCTCAAATCACTCTGTTTTTCTCTTGTTTTACTATGAATTTACCCAATTATATCTTGCTTGACAGAGCTCACTGAGCTCTGTCAAACAAGATATAATTGATTAAATATCAAACTGCATTATGGAAAATATTTGCTGCTGAAAACTTTTTTTTTACATCAGAGTGCAGAGGGTTTAACTACCAGAGTTGTTTACCTATACTGGTAACTTAGAGTTTTAACTTCCAATTCCCACTTTTCGACTTGAAGAACACCTAGGTATTGCCCAGGAAAATTGGTTACATGGCTGGAAAGTGGGAGTGAGCAATACGGAAACTGGAAGAATGCTGATCACAGTTTGTCAGTTCAGGCAGTATGCTGTGAAGGTCTTCTTCATTTCAGGAACCTGGAGGAATGCTGATCACAGTTTGTCAGTCCAGGCAGTATGCTGTGAAGGTCTTCTTCATTGCAAATGGAAAATATTTGTCTTCACAAACTCCGCTCTTAGTCATCATCTTAAGATTTTTTTTCATGTTTGATAGTTTGTGTCACCATTAAAACTGCACTTGAAAAACGTTTTTCAGTGAGGTTAAATAAAAAATGTGACACCTCACTTGTTAAGTAAATGTAAGTAATAAAATTAATTTTGTGATGGGGTAATGTTGCATTCCTGATGTACTAAATCTTCAGAAATACCTTTCCACCCAGTTCATAAATATTCCTTTTATCTCATGTATCCTTTAACAGCTCTGACATACTGAATATGTTGTTCCCTTTATTAAGTTGTCGCTTTCTGGATTCTCACTCATTTGTCTGTGTTCATGTCTGCATAATAATTACCAACCCTTTGTGTGCTTTGGGACAGTTCAGGTAGTTCATTAGCTGGAAGCCCACATTTTCAGTGTTTGGAGAGTGCATTATCACAATAGCATCCACCTAGTGGAATTTCCATTAACGAAAACCCAACTTCCCCGGAAATATAAGGAAAGCACAAGCAAAGTTTCAGCCACTGGACATCTGGGTTGACATCGGAGATCCATTGGCTGAAGCTGTTCTTATTTGTTGTTTTTTTTCTCTTCTTCTTCAGATTTTGAGGTTTATTGCTAGGTGGAACCTCCCTCCACTCTGTGGGTTTTTACAGACAATCCATCCTCCATGTACTGTAGACTTTGTTGAAAAGTCCTAGAGCCTATATTTGGGCTGTAATGAATCCTTCATGTGCCTGAAATTCAGTTTTGTTTATGAAAATTCTTTGAGAATTTGTGCAGGCAATTTCTCTGTTAACTGTCAGGCCATAAAAATTGGCAAAAGTTAGAATCCTTGCTTGATTCATGTGCTAGCATAATAGTTTGATTATCGTAAACTCTACTGAATTTTAAAGCCTGACTGTTGCTCTATTGAATCAAGTTTGTTGGCAGCATACAGCTAACTGCTGACATATGCATCCAAATCTTGTGCATTGTGATTTCTGTACTGCAGAATTGCTTCTTTGGTATAAATAAATAAAATAAATACATAAAAATTTGCCCATTTAATTCTCAAGTTCTTAGTACACAGGCAAGTAAGGGTCTGTTGGGCAGTGTGTAGCTGATATCAAACTACCTTATGTATACCGTTTTAGTATTCTAGTTTGACTACCTGTGTTTGCCAAATGAGGGTAAAAAATGCATTTTTGGAGAAAATCATGATGCCTCATAAACAAACACTGTAAGTACTAAACACACACATAGAGACTTGTAATGTCCTTTAAATGTTTTTTAATTAAACCTTTGAGGTGGGAGTGTTACATGATAGGCTTTCTTGTTAGTGTTCAAAAACAAATCAAAGTGGTCTCAGGTGCAGTAAAGACCACCTGTTTCACTGCAGGGATGTATCTATGTATATTTCAAAAGTTTTATTGCAACTCGATGTCATATTTAAGAGGAAATGCTTAGTGTCTCCTGAATAATTCATGAGAAGATTGGTGAACATTCTGTTCCTCCCTATTGCCTATGCAGGAAGGTGAACATCAAAAGAATGAAGTATTGGTGGCCATGTTGTGTGGGGGATAATATTTCATTACAGTAAATACCATGATCATAATTCCTTCCAACAAACATACCTTTGCCATTTAACACTCAATTTCAGTAGATTATTCAAAATCCAATTAAGTGTAATGTTCAAAATTGAGGGCGTGCCATCATTTAATTTTAGTGCAGTTTAACTAAACGTTTAATCTACATTTTATGTTACTTTTATTGAGATTTAAAAAAAAAATTTGATTTGATGTAATGGATTGAGTGGCTTCAATTAACCTTGTGCATGTTTCCTAATTAACCCTTGAGGGTCCATTTCTGACTTACAGATCTTGTGGCCTCACACCAGTGTTTGAAGGTCCTCAACACTAGAATAAACTTACTCTTACTGTTGTTTCTAGTCAACTTTATGGATCATATGCCGACCTGGCATTTTCAGGAGAGCGATTTACTCGCCCGCCTACTGCTCGCCTTAAAAAAATTAAGGAGGGCGAAAATTAGCCCTCCTTGCCTTAGAAAATGATGATTACCATAACAGTCTATTCCTAAAACCCACATCTTTTCAGATCTCTGCTATGTTAGTGGTCTCTGTAAGACAGCCCCACTGCTTCTCCCACACCTCTGGGCCTTGTTGAGGCCCAGAGGTGTGAGAGGGGCAGTGTAGCCATCTCACAGAGACTATCTTGTTAACAGCACTAAATAAAATGTACAAATTGCCCACTGGGCAGATTTCATTAATAAGAAAACTTCATTTTGTCCCTTTTAGCTTTTGTAAGCTTGAGGAGAGCTAATTGCTCCCCAAGGCCATGTAAGGGGAGCGATTTTCAGCCCTCCTACATTTTTAAGAATGGCAGGCATATGGTTACTTGGAAGTGCTTAAAAGCAGCAGGGTAGTTAGGTAATGAAGTGGGGCAGCGGCAGAGGAAGATTCACTCTACACTACACTTTTCCTGAATTTTGTAAATCTTATATACATTCAGGCCTCAAATCCTACCGAGTGTCTCCTTGAAATCTACAATCTTGTACACGAGACCTGATGATTCAAGAAGTGTTCAGGGAGGTTCGTTCCCCTTCCGAAATTACTGTAATTCCTTTACTGTTGTAAGTGCTGTAGTATCCACAACTTTAAGAGCAGTGAGATTCAATTTGAGATTGGATTCAGATAAAAATCCTCTGTGTGATTCGATTTGGGAGTCGATTCGATCTGAAATTTGAGATTCACAGGGGTCAAGATATTATAACCTTTCAAAAAAAAACCCTCTCACACACATATTTTAAAATGAAGAAATAAATTCTGTTTTTGATAATGTGGAACATTTTTAATGACATTGCATGATGGCCTTGCCTGACTTTTTTTAACATCAGCCTGAGGAAAAGTGAAAGATGGTGGTAATAGTTGAAAATTCCTAGATAGCACTGTCGCCTCATATGCCTCCGACCTTAAGTGTTCTTACATATTTCGTATTTGCGGTTTTACAGAATACCAAATCACCCCTCTACTTTTTATTTTGTCTTGTGCCTGATAGTTTTACTTTTTCGTTATTATTTACAACTAGGTGACTTTCTCACTGGTTCCACCATGTCTCATAGTTTTGTTTTCATGTTATTATTTACATTGTCTAGGTGACTTTCACCCTTAAACAGGAGAGACTTTAGGTTATTTCTAGACAATTGTCTGCCAGCCATGCCAGTTAATCATTTTTACTTTTCCCAGAACCTATGAATAAATCAATTTAAAGGGATGTACTTGTTACCAGATGTCACCCTTTGTGCTAGGATTACTATTTTTGTCTTTAGATTGGAGGGGACATGGTGTTTAGCAGGTCATCCTTCAGATGTACTCTGTCATTATCTGTGCATTAAGTATCCCCATAAATTGTTTTAATTTAGTCTCCTTTTCTTGCTGTGACATATTTTGAGTAATGGTAAGTGCCCTTTAGCTGTTGCAAGTCGAGGTCGAATGTTCTTCAATAAATAGCAACACTGGTCCCACTTTTTGTTTGCTGTGTATGAAAGCAATTTTGTAAATTGGCTTTGGTCCCTACAATTAACAGTTTCCACATACCATATGTTGGAACAATTACTGTTGTAGTATGAATAAAAAAGATGGTAATTGCGGTTATACTAGTATCAGCTCACAACACACAGGAAGTGTAAAGTTCTCTATCTCAAGGTGTTTTTTTTTCATCAGCCATTTATTAACATTATCAGACCAGCATGGATTTTTAGCTCAACTTGACAAAGTCAAGATAGGCTATTGCCATCATGTATGCAGAAATCTGTGAGTCTGTTCACATTTTCTTTGGCACAGACCTGTTCTTGTCCGATGATCACAAAATTTTGTATGCAGGTTTGAGGTCGTGTCTAGATGAGAACGTCCCCTTTTGGTCGCGATCGGTCAACCGTGATGGCTGCGAGAGCCTGAAACCCAAAAAACCTTCAGCACAGTCTACAGGTCATATTTATAAAGGGATTTCATTGTATCTTGGTAGGATGACTCAGCATAATGTCTAAATGAGAACGCCCCCCTTTTGGTTGCGATTGGTCAAGCGTGATGGCTGCGAGGGCCCGAAACCCAAAAACCTTTGGCACAGTCTACAGGTCGTATTTATGAAGGGATTTCATTGTAACTCGGTAGGATGACTTCTTATAATGTCTAGATGAGAACGGCCTTTTTTGGTCAAGTTCACTCAAACGTAATGGCCACAGGATCACCTTACCTAGATTCCTTTTGCAAAGTCTTTGAGTTATATTTATGAAGAGATTTCATTGTAACTTGGTAGGATGACTCGTTTTGGAATGATTTTACTGTAACTTGGTAACTTTGGTTGACATATGTTAACTGTTAGGTTCACATCAACCCAGGTCATAATTCTTTAGTATAGTCTACACTCAAATTATTCTTATTGAAAACATAGCAAACAGGGAACAGAAATTAACATATTCTCAATTATCACAATTCTTGTCTTATTTCATAATCCTTTCATAAACATTGAACATTATCCTTTTCATCAAAACACTACACACAGTCAAGTTAAGCTACAGTGTCACTGATGCTTTCATAACAGATTGTTTAGACCACTTATGTCACAGTAACCGTGAAAATACAGTCATGTAACTTCAGTGATTCAATTTCCATGTAAAATCATACATGAAAAATCATACACCATGGGATTCGCCAGGGAGAAGCGCAGTGTTTGTTTTGGCCTAAAAAATAAAAAATCTGTTTCTCAAACCCTCCCACATGGTCTTTTTGGCTGCTGCATGCTCCCTTTTTATAACCAATGCAAACTTTAAAAAATAAAAATTAAATGGTTTATGTCTAATATTTTACCCAAGTTAATAAAATTGATAAATGTGTCCCTTGAGTGCAACACGGCTTTGCAATACTTTAGCATTGCAAAGCCTTTTTGCACACAAGGGACGACATACACTACCACCCTTTCTATTCTTTAGATTATGTGGTCTAACACATAAAACAAACGAACAACATGAATATTTGATTGAAAAGAAATAATTAAAAAAATAAAAAATAAAATAAAAAAAACGTCTGCCCACATGCAGTTTTGCAAAAAATGGCCTGAGAAACAGATCTACTTTGTGGGGCCTTACTGTAGTGAAGGAGTTCTGCATTACTGGTGAAATAGGACCTGGTAGCCAATGCTTGGGGTCCTAGAGTGTGCAGTATAGATATCAACGATTGGCTAAACTTGCCTTCATACCTATGTTGTCATGAGTTAGATGTAGATGCTGAAAGTGACCTTAAACACCAATAAATAAACAAATAAATGAAAACACATAAAAATACAAAAATATTTTCAGCTGATGGATCACCATGTTCAATTCACAGGTCCATTGCCTAAAATTTCACTTGTGCCTTAAAAGCTTTTTCGTAGAATTTGTTGATTTTCTGATCGGAAATGCCTCTGTATTTGTGTTTTCATAGAAAATCAGTCTCCTTGTACTGTAGAGTCATGTTGTTCTTGGAATTTTCCTTAATCCTTTACCTAACATGACAGACGACACTTGCAAAAAATATTCTTGATCTAATTTTTTTCATTTTTTGTCTCAAAAACATAGGTTATGACCCCTCATTGGAACGAGATCAAGGAGATCATTCCAATGAGATCATAACCTATGTTTTTGAGACAAAAAAATGAAAAAATAATGAAAATTAACTGGCGATTTTTGAGAATAGTGCTGGCCGGTTTTGGCCATTACGTTGGGTAAAGGGTTAATTCTTATTTATGTTAGAGAATTTTACAAAAGAAAAAGAATTGGGTTTCTGTTAAGTTTCTACACTTCTTTGAATTTCTAGGTTTTCCATCGATTATATAAGATGAAACAAAGGCACACTCCAGGTCCTTGAAACTTATTGAATATTATTGAGCATTGTAAGAACAAATACTTGACTTTGATTTGTCTTTTTCCTTGTACTTGATTTGAGGTGATGGAAACCAAATTGTTTCATAATCTTGATCCTGGGAGAAAATTTTTTCTAACAAAAATATTGGTAAATTTTCTTTATGAAATAAGCAAAGAAGACCAGTGATGATCTGAATCATGTGACTCATGTCACTTGCCAAGGTACAATGGATGAATTAGGCCTAAAAAAGTCAAAAATCTGTTTCTCAGGCCCTCCCTCATGATCCTTTTGGCTTCTGCATGCTCTCTTTTTATAACCAATGCAAACTTAAAAAAATGAAAATGAAATGGTTTGTGTTTGATATCAGGTAATAAAATTGATAAATTTGTCCCTTGGGTGTGCAACAAGGCTTTAGCATTGCAAAACCCTCTTGCACTCCAGGGACGAAATACACCACCACCCACGCTATTCTGTAGATTATGAGGCCTAAAACATAAAAAATACCAAGAATGTGAACTTTTGATGGCAAAGAAGTAATTGAAAAAAAAACACAGTGGCATTGTGTACTAAGGTATACTGCATGTCGATGGTGCACCTACCTTCAACCAGTGCAATCCCAGCTTGTGTGAAGTTAGTATATTGGGGAGCTGACAATTGCTCGCCGTTGCTAGGTGGTTCTCTCCAGCTTCCTCTACCTGTAAAACTGTCGTCATCATGATTAGCCATTGTGTAGAAATATGTGACCTTAAACATCAATAAATAAATAAATAAGGACTCTGGAGCACAGTTATTCAGTGGTTAGCACATTGGACTTTAAACCAAAAGGTTGTTTCTTCGATCCTGACCAGCAGCAGCTGTGTTGTATTCTTGAGCAATTGCCCACGTGGAGGGCACTGTGTACTAAAGTATACTGCACATTTATAGTGCACTTGCCTTCAACCATTGTTAACTCTGCTTGTGCAGTGTTAGTGATGTGGAGAGTCAGATAGTTGCTTGCCAATGCTCAGTTGTTCTCTTCTGAGTACTCCAGTTTCCTCCTCTGTCCAATATGATTGACCCTGGCTGTTCAAAGTGTTGTTAAACCCCAACAAAACAAACTCAGTAGAGCTGTGCTTGTTTACTATGATAAACAAGTTCTACTTTACTGGAAAAATAGGACCCCAAACCAATGCCTGGGGTTGTAGTGCTTTGAAGTGAGCAGAATAGGTTTAAAACGATTGATTAATCATTGACTTCATCCATATGTTGCGGTCATGAGAGCCAAACATGCTGAAAAGGACCTTAAACTCCAATAAATAAATAAATAAATAAATAAATAAATAAATAAATAAATAAATAAATAAATAAATAAATAAATAATCAAGGGCTCAGAGAGTCCTTTCTGGCACTGTGTCACTGAACAGTAGTTTCTTAACAACCTACCTTACAATTGTTTACTACAGGCTTGCACTACAGTGGAAGACCCTAACTTGGAAAATATACTCTCTATTTTGATCTTTCCCAAGTGATTTGGGAAAGAAAAGTGGTGCAAAAGCACCAAGAAAAAAATAACCCAAAACTGGGTCGAGTGCTACCGGTGCACCCCGAGTAGGGGACGCTCTTTTCCTAGTACAAAGCCATGGCTTCCAGTAACCAGTGCACAGACACATAGCTAAGACTCCTTCTTTTTTCGTCCGCCCACATGGCATGACGTCCATTTGCATTCAGAAACAGTGATAATTCAACTCGTTGATAATGGTTACCTGTGACTGGAATTATGGAACTGAGGATCGTATAATAACAGGATTGTGTTTTATATATTCTCATTATTATTTTCAACCACATTTTCATTGTATTTTATATATTCTCCGTGTTCGCATGCTACTTTTGCGTTCCGTGTGGTTCGGACATAAAATTTTTTGGTTGATAAATTTTATTATAATTGGAGTAAGGTGTCAATGTGGGGGCTGTATGGACAGGATATCTCCTCTCTGTTGAGGGCAGAATTTCTGTTTTTGGGGTTCCTGTCGGCTGTCTGGGTTCAGTTGTGTTCCCACCGGTCTTTTATTTTCTGCCACCTTTCTCTCGTAGTTGGGGGTGTTCTTCTACTTTCTACATCTGTTGAGTTCATCTTTTTCTTCCTTTACTCTCACCTCTGTTATGCCCAGGTCTGTTCCTTGAGGGCAATGCCTTTTCCCCAAGCATGTGGTACGTTCTCGTGGCCGTTCCTCCCACACCCGCAGGGAGGGGGTACGCTGTCGTACCGAGTCTCCCGACATGACCACGTCTGGTGTTAGTTATATCCCCTCCGTGGGGGATGTGCAGTCTTTAACTGTGGTGGATACTGTGGGAGCTGTTGAGTTGCCTGGTGAAGAGATGCCTGGTTCCGGGACTGTGGTCCCTCTCCAGTCGACATCTTAGGCTGTCACTAGGGTTGTGACTCCTCCTTTGGCACCGAGCTTGATTGCTCTCTCCACTTTTCCACCGGTTTCAACAGCTCCCATTGTATCTGCTGCTACTGCTACGTCATCGGTCACCGTTTCAGCCGGCCTGGCTTATCCCTGCAGGGGTCTGCAGAGGTGTGTGGACGTGGGGTATCAGCCTCGGCCTTCCCTGACTTCAACTCGGCGAAGTCTGAAGGGGCTACCAGCTGATTCCTTTTTGTGCAGCCTGGACCTGTCTGTTGTTCTGTCTGCTACGTCATCGGTCACCATTTCAGCCGGCCTCGGCTTATCCCTGCAGGGGTCTGCAGAGATGTCTGGTAGTGTGGACATGGGATATCGGCCTCAGCCTTCCCTGACTTGACTTCAACTCGGCAAAGTCGGAATGGTCTGCTGGCCGAATCCTCTGCTGTGGTATCTCAGCCGTCGAGCCCAGCTTTTTTCTCATTGGATTCGGATGTTCATGGTGAGGTCACCATGGACTCTGTTGCATTTCCGTCCACGCACTCTGGTCCCATGGCCAGTTTTGCGGGACCGACGCTTTTTGTGCAGCCTGGACCTTCTGTCCCTCAGAGGTCCGCGGAAAGTCTCCTGAGTTCCCGCACTGTAGATCCTCGGGTATGTCATACCACTATACGCATCTGCCTTCAGATGTTTCGGCTGCTACCTGTCGCCCCGCGTCAGGTGTATTTGAGGATCGTAACCATTCGCTGGTTAAAAGGGTCAGGAGTGAAGCCACTTTACCGGTTCGACATGGGCCGTGAGCTTAGGGAGGCCCTCTCCTTGCTCACTCAGGTTCTTTCCAAGAGCCTTCCCGTTGCCTCCAGCAAGGCTACTAGTGGTTTCCAGGCGCGCCCTGCAGTGCCGCCTTCCGGGATTGGAAGCAGGCTGCTTTCTGATCCCTCAGGTGTGCCATGGCAGGCATCGGCTGGTTTGCCCATGATGGGCTATGTGTCTTCCGACTCAGAGGATGTGTCAGACATACCTGACGTTGAGAGCCAACAGTCTTCTGACTTGGGGGCAGCTCTTGACTTTGTTTGAGTTCCTTCCAGATCTCAAACCGTCAGGCCGCGATCATCGGTCACGCCGCCTACAGCCTGTGGAGCAACCTGCTCCCGGGTGCCTTCGACTGTGCATGTGGTTGAAGCGTTTACAGCTTTGGACTCTAAACTGAGTTCCAAGGCTCTGAGGACTTCATTCCTCATCAGGGCGGGCACTTTTTTGCCTCCAGTGCATTATTGTTCCTACGATTCCGCCAATCCACCAGTCTGCCTGACTTTGACAGTCTTGGATCAGGACTCCACTTCCCTTGGGCTTTCCAAGCCCAAGTCGACCGTTATTTCTATAGCGACTCTAGAGTCCCTGTTGGGCTTATCGAGAGAGATGCTGGGCATGCTTTCTCTCACAGATCACGTCATCCCTGCTTTAGCTGCTTATCTGCCTCCAGATAAGTTTGACGACATACAGGCTCCTTTGCGTGTGCTTTCCAAGGCGCTCATGCTTCTTACTCACACGCATGCCTGTAACATGGCTAACTTGGAATTAGTTTGCCAGGACGCTGTGTTGGACACAGGGCGTTCCCTTCCTGAGGGGCAGCACACTGCTCTTCGATCTGCTTCTTTGGCGGGTCAGTGACTATTCCATGGTTCCATGGTGACGGTCCAGGATGACGCCCTACGTCATTCCAAAGAACAGCTGCTGCTTCGTCAGCTTGATCAGCCTTCTGTTGGAGGCAGGGGTCATCCAAAGCCTAACAAGCACCCTTCTGCTTCCTCTGTGAAGCCAAGGGCTTATCCTCCTGCCGCTGCTTCTACTTCTTACTCTTCTTACTCACTTACGGGGGTAAGGGTACGCGTCGGCAGACTAGAGGGAGGACTCAGGATTCTTCATATAGTAGAGGAGGCGGCTTTTCCTCTTGCCGGGGCTCAAAATAAAGCTCCTCACCTTGATTCGTCCCAGGTTGTAGGAAGTATATCGGAGTTTGCAGACCGTTGGGCCACAATCACATCCGATCCTTGGATGTTAGATGTTGTTCGGTCCGGGCTGCGGATATCCTTCTGGAGGCACCCCACTCTGTCGAGAGTGCCTCTTCCAACACAAGTTCCTTTAGACGTTACACGTCAGGAACTTTTGATCATGGAGATAGACAATCTCCTGTCAAAGGGAGCGATCGAGGTCATCAAGAACATTCATTCAGTGGGATTTTATTCCCGTCTGTTCTTGGTGCCGAAGAATGACGGCCAACTCCAAACGGTTATCGATCTGAGTGTGCTGAACCTGTCTATCATTGCTCCCAAGTTCAGCATGGAGACTTTCAGGTCGGTTCGCCGCTCCATTCACCAGGGAGATTTCGCTGCCAGCATCGACCTGCAAGACGCTTACTTTCACGTTCTGATTCTTCGGACATCGCGAAAGTATGTCAGGTTCGCTTTTCTGGGGCGAGTTTACCAGTTCAAGGCCATGCCCTTCGGCCTCAACCTGGCTCCTTGGGCCTTCACTCGACTGCTGTCGCATGTGATAGCCTTCCATCGCACACAGTCCAGAGTGACTACTTCGGCATATCTAGACGATATCCAAGGCATTCCAATGTTGCGTCAGAGTCAACACACTGTTGAGCCTGCTCATGTCGCTAGGGTTCAGAATCAACGATGAAAAGTCTGACCTGGTCCCTTCTCAGTCGTTTTGTCATCTGGGGATGGACTTCCGTACTCAGCTGAATACGGTGGCGGTTCCCCAGGCAAGGGCTGTAATTCTCTCAGCTTTTGCCCTGACTCTGTCCCAGTCCACGTCCGCGACAGCTCAGAGTATTCTCCGGCAGCTCGGTCTCTGCGGTTTGGTGACGGATCTCATTCCTTGATGGCTGCCTGTCAGACCTCTCCAACACTTTCTGCTCAGTCATTGGAGGCTGAATGTCATTCCTCTGGATCTGGTGCTTCAGTTACCAGAGTCTCTTCATCGTCACCTTCTACCTTGGATGGAGACCTTTTCGTATGTGGGACAGTGTCGTATTGGTACTAATCCATTCCTCTCCAAGCTTGTTTGGCACTTTTCCTTGAAACGGCCTAGGACTTTGCAGCTTACCCCAAGATGGAATCTTTCTTGAGTGCTGCTTTGCTTGGAGAGGGTTGTGGGGTGGGGAGGGGGGGGGGGGCGGCGCCTTCGAACCTGTCTCCCAGATGAATATACGTTTTCTCACATACAAGACAGCTTTTCTGATGGCTTTTGCCTCAGCCAGACGGGTTAGTGAGCTTCACACCCTCTCAGTTGATCCGGCCTTTTTCAGGAGCTCTCCCAATGGTGTTACGTTTACCACTGATTGCTCCTTTCTGGCCAAGAATCAGATACCAGAAATGACTCCACCTCCTATCTGTATCAGGGCTCTTCCTTCTTCTGAGGGTAATCGCCCTTTGCTCTGTCCGGTTCGTGCTCTGAATTGGACGCAGTTCATTAGGAAAGGTAGGAAACAATTTTTTTCTGTCTCTTATTCCGGATCGACAGAAGATCTCTCCAAGATCCATTTCTCGATGGATTTGTCTTGCTATTTGTGTGGCTTACGCTCGTCTAGCGACTGACGATTGTATTACCAATCGTATTTCTGCCCACTAGGTGCATGCATTGTCTACCTCTTGGGCTTATACCAACTCTGTCAAGTTGTTGGATGTTATGCAGGCAGCCTACTGGAGAAATGCTTCTACTTTCTCCACCTTCTATCTGCGTCAGTTGCAGGAGCAGTCAGAGAACCTTTTTGCTTTGGGCCCTCTTTCTTCTGCTCAGGCTGTTGTCTACCCTAGCCATTAGGCTTCTTAGAAGGTCTGTTCCAGCTCTGTGCTGTTACTGCCCTTTCTGTCTGTGGTGTTACTGCCCTTTCTGTCTGCGCATCGCACAGAACCATAGCCCCATCTCTCATTGTCTTTTACTAATGTTTGTGATGCTATGGTTTGATAGGCCTAGGGACCACTTCCTCTGTCCACGGTTCCAGTGCAATTGGGTTATGTGGGGGTTGGTTATGTGATTCCCTCCATCCTATTGTCTATTCAGCCTGTAGTAAACAATTGTAAGTTAGGTTGATAAGAAATTTAAATTTTATAGTAAATTTCCTCTCTTATTATACCTACCACAATTGTTTACATGGAGGCCCTCCCGTCTTCTTATTCGGGTAAGAATCCTTCCTCCCTACTGATCACATAACTCCAATGTTGGCGGATTCAAAAGAATGAGTCTTTAGCTACATGTCTGCGCACTGGTTACCGGAAGCCGTGTTTTTGTACTAGGAGAAGAGCGTCCCCTACTGGGTGTGCACAGTAGCACTCGACCCAGTTTGGGCTTATTTTTTTCTTGGTGCTTTTCATCACTTTTCTTTCCCAAATCCCTTGGGAAAAATCAAAATAGAGAGTATATTTTCCGAGTTAGGGTCTTCCACTATAGTGCAAGCCTGTAGTAAACAATTGTGGTAGGTATAATAAGAAAGGAAATTTCCTATAAAATTTAAATTTCCATCAAGAAAGTCCATAAGGCCCAAAAAGGTTAAAAATCTGTTTCTCAGGCCCCCCCGCATGGTCATCTTGGCTGCCGCATGCTCTCTTTTTATAACCAGTGCAAACTTAGAAAAAATTAAAAATTTTACCCAAGTTAACAAAATTGATAAATTTGTCTCTTGGCTGCAACAAGGGTTTGCAAGGCTTTAGCATTGCAAAGCCTTCTTGCACCCATGGGATGAAATACACCACCCATGCTATTATGTAAATTATGACGCCTAAAACATAAAACAAACCAAGAATATGAACTTTTGATGGCAAAGAAATAATTTTAAAAAATTAAAAATAAAATAAAAAGTGCACCCGCTCGCATGCAGTTTTACAAAAAATGGCTCGTGAAGCTGTGAGATCTATTTTGTGGGGCTTGAACAGAGCTTGCATATTGGAATTGAACCATTTGACTAATGATTTTCATTCTTTACCTCCTGGCACTGTGTTGTCAAATATCACCATTTTTGCACAGTTTTCTCTGCAATGATGAAATGTAACCACTGATATTTTGTTTGACTGGAGGATTTTATTGATTGAATATTTGGTTGTTCTTAAACATTGTATTATCATTGAAGAGAGAATCCTTCTTCATGTATGCTGTTAGAGTTCTTGGAGTCAATATGCCATAAAACAGAGTTATATTGACACAACTATCAGTTCTGTCTTGAGAAAAAATAAAATATAAAGAAATTGAGGTAATCCTAACCTCTGAATTTAACCCTTTACCCAACGCAGACGATATCAAAATTTATTATTTTAAATGTCATTTTTTTTAATTTTTCAAAAAATTTTAACAAAACCATATCATGGACCCCTCATTGGAATGAGCTCGACAAGCTCGTTCCAAAGAAGGATCACATGATATGGTTTTGTTGAAATTTTTTAAAAATAATATTTTTTCAGCTGCTGAATTTGCATATTATGCGGGCTGATGTGGCTGATTCATTGGGTAAAGGGTTAACTGGCCGAACTAGTATTAAACTTATTTGTCCTTTGTCAGTGGCTTGAAGCCAAAAGGTCACTGCTGCTTGCTCCCTTTTAACCATCACCTCAAATCTGACCAGGTCATTGGAGTCCTGACCAGTTATGAGAGGGGTAGGGTGTCAAAGGTCTCTTTTGCAGGAAGCAAAAATTTATAAAATATCGTCATTTTGAACTTCAGTCCTGACACTGAGAAAAGTGTTTGTTACTTGTTTCTTGCACACCTCAAACTGTGACATTTGCCCCAAGGTGTGTGATGTTTTTTAAATGTACCAAGAGCCAGATATATTCTGTTGCAAACTTACTTTCGAGTGAGTGATGGGGAAATTGAGATGAGCTGTGTATTCTTCACTTCAGATATTATTTCATCTGAGTGTTAGGTGTGGGCAGGTATTCACTTTCCTCAAAATACCAGAAAGTTCTAAACTTATTTTTACTTTAACTTCAATGGTCACTAACACATGCCTTAGGCGGGACTTAAAATTCATGCGAGAATCATAATTGATAGTGACTAACCAATCACACAAACATACCACGAAGCGATTACCGATTATTTTCGTCTACAATCGGCCGGTTCCGATTCAGGTTCTGATTATTTAACTCTTATTTAAAATTACCAATGAATCTGTATGGAATCGTTCTGTCCTTCTCACGATGTTGCTCTCGCACCCAGAGTTTTCGTTTTCCAAGTCTGGATACGGGATTATTCGCAGGCAGATCAGTCACTGCGACGTGCATATGTTTTATAAAACATTCGTTCTCTCACCTTTCTACATAGTTTGCCCAAGTATTCAATGCATTCATTCTTCAGGCGTTGATTTTCAATCATCACTTTGATAATACTTTATTAAAAAAGAAACGAAATGTGTGTGTATGTGTTGTTGTCATTTTACATGTTATTTTCAAAACCGGGAGCAGACAGAATCAAATGTCCGTTGTCGTCGAAACTGCATGGTAGGGGGGGGGGGGGGGGAATATCTGGTATGTCATTCTCTGTTATAATGCTTAATAGCGTTGAGCAAACCGGCCTGCCATTATTTTACAGCATAGAAAATTAAAAATATTTTAGTATTTTACTTTACATCCCGTCACAGTTCTTCAACCACAACAGAAATAGGGTTTCATAAACAAAAGAGTTAAGAGTGAGAAGACACTCAATTTAGACAAGAATTTATACATTCTGTCTTTCTACATGTATCTAAAGTCGGTCAGTGGCGGTCGGTGGACTATGTGATAATGGTGAACCGTGCTTTTCTCCGGAAGGTCTTCATAACAGTGTTTACCACTTTCACGTTTTACATCGTTTTAGTCTAGTTTTTAGCTCACCTGACTTTCAGTCAGGAGAGCTATAGTGATCACTCACCGTCCGTCGTCCGTCGTCCGTGAACATGGTGTTTGCGTCTTCTCCTCCCAAACCGCTGAACCAATTTAATTGATATTTGAGATAATAGTTTGTTATGACATCGCAATTTGATTTTGTTCAAATCAAGTTGCCCCGCCCGTGGGTAGGGCCACACCCAAAAAGTGTGCTGAAATCTCAAAAAATCTTCTTCTCATGAACCAGCAGTAGCAGAGACTTGATATTTGGTGTGCAGCTTCCTTTTGAGGTGTAGACTCAGATTTGTTCAAGAGAAGTTTGTGGGGCTATACTTGGCATCGTTATGGGAGGGGCAAAATTTTTGGCCCCGCCCAAAATTTCTATTTTCCAAACCGAGAGGCTGATTTGAACCAAATTTTATGTGAGGGCTTATTGGGTCATAAGTACCTAATTTATGCTGATTTTTTTTTTCCCGTAGCCCCATGGGAACCGCAGGAGCTAAAAATAGAAACGCCCATATCTCCAAAACTGCACGGCACCGAGAATTTTTATTTGGTGTGAAGCTTCCTTAGGACCAACAGAAAGAATTGGTAAAAAAAAAATTGCCATCGATTTTATCATAGGGTACAGTTTCGGGACATTGAAAAAGTGCTGAGTCAGCACTTTTTAACACTGTAGGCAATGGGAAAAGCATTAAAAAATCTTCTTCTCCAGATCCAGCAGGCAGAATCTTTTGATATGTGGTATGCAACATTGGAGGGTGGATCTGATTCAAGTTTGTTCAAATCGGCCCCCTGGGTTCATATTTGGGCTCAGTATAGGAGCCCGATTTCGAACTTAGTGCATTTCAGGCAAATTTCTTAAAAAATCTTCTTCTCCAGATCCAGCAGGCAGAATCTTTTGATATTTGGTATGCAACATTGTGGGGTGGATCTGATTCAAATTTGTTCAAATCGGCCCCTTGGGTTTATATTTGGGCTCAGTATAGGAGCCGAAATTTGAACTTAGTGCATTTCAGGCAAATTTCTTAAAAAATCTTCTTCTCCAGATCCAGCAGACAGAATCTTTTGATATTTGGTATGCAACATTGTGGGGTGGATCTGATTCTATTTTGTTCAAATCGGCTCCCTAGATTCATATTTGGGCTCACTATAGAAGCTCGAATTTGAACTTAGTGCATTTCAGGCAAATTTCTTCAAAAATCTTCTTCTCCAGATCCTGCAGGCAGAATCTTTTGATATTTGGTATGCAACATTGTGGGGTGGATCTGATTCCAGTTTGTTCAAATCGGCCACCTGGATTCATATTTGGGCTCACTATAGAAGCCCAAATTCGAACTTAGTGCATTTCAGGCAAATTTCTTTGAAAATCTTCTTCTCCAGATCCTGCAGGCAGAATCTTTTGATATTTGGTATGTAACATTGTGGGGTGGATCTGATTCCAGTTTGTTCAAATCGGCCACCTGGATTCATATTTGGGCTCACTATAGAAGCCCAAATTCGAACTTAGTGCATTTCAGGCAAATTTCTTTGAAAATCTTCTTAAGATCCAGCAGGCAGAATCTTGTGATATTTGGTATGCAGCATCCTTAGGGGGTGAGATTCAAGTTTGTTCAAGCCATGTCCCTAGGTCCATATTTGGGCTCACTGTGGGAGCTTGAATTGTAACTTTGTTCGAAATGAGGAATTTTCTTAAAAAATCTTCTTCAGATCCAGCAGTCGGAATGGTTTGATATGTGGTGAGTAGCATCCTTGAGGGGGGGGGGGGGGGGATTCAAGTGTGTTAAAGCCAAGTCCATGGGTCCATATTTGGGCTCCCTGTGGGAGCCCAAATTATAACTTAGTCAATATGAGGAATTTTTCTTTAAAAATCTTCTTCTTCAGATTCAGCAGTTGGAATGTTTTGATATTTGGCATGGAGCAACCTTAGGGGGCTGAGACTCAAGTTTGTTCAAGCCAAGTCCCTTGGTTCATATTTGGGCTCACTATGGGAGCCTGAATGACAACTTAGTTCAAAATGAGGAATTTTCTTTAAAAATCTTCAGATCCAGCAGATGAATGCTTTTGATATTTTTTATGCAGCATCCTTAGGGGGGTAAGATTCAAGTTTGTTCAAGCCATGTCCCTAGGTCCATATTTGAGCTGATTGTGGGAGCTCGAATTGTAACTTGGTTCAAAATGAGGAATTTTCTTTAAAAATCTTCTTCTTCAGATCCAGCAGTCGGAATGTTTTGATATTTGGTGTGCAGAATCCTTAGGGGGGTGAGATTCAGGTTTGTTAAAGCCAAGTCCCTGGGTTCATATATGGGCTCCCTGTGGGAGCCCGAATTATGACTTAGTTCAGTTTGAGGAATATTCTTTAAAAATCTTTTTTTAGATCCACTGGTCAGAATATTTGGATATTTGGTTTCAGCTTTTCTTAGGAGGAGCAGATGCAACTTGTGGAAATCAATTCTCTGGGTTGATATTTAGGCTACCATGTCAGGTGAGCGCCCTCAGGCTCCCTGGGGCCTCTTGTTTTACCTGTCGAATGTGTTAAAAAATATTTCTCAACTTTCTCTATTCAGTTTTGCACAATCGGTAGAACCGATTGTCAAATTGCCATTGCCGTTGAGAACCGATACCACACAATCGACCCATTCCGATTGCAGATTCATTTTATCGGTTAGTCACTAATAATTGATGTTCTTTAACTGGTTGAGTGCTTGAAGCCACTATCAGGGCTTTTAAAAAAAATAAGGGTACCAGATCAAAAGCCAACATTTTCATTGCTCATGTTTCATATTCAGTCAAATGCAAATAACAATTTGTTCATAAAAATTTGTTTTATCACAAATTATTGAAGAATGCCTATGGGCACTCTTCAACAATTTGTAATAAAACAAATTTTGATGAACAATTTCAGACCACCAAAAATAATGTAGCTCTCAACCAGTTAATGATTCTCACGAGGAAAACTGTGAGGGCCATCTTTTCATTCTCACAAAAATGTCCATTTTATTCTCAAAATAGATTCTGAGAGTTGATATGGACTGGAGAATTCTACTAATTTTTGCTTCCAAATATAAAAAGTAAGACTTTGATTTAGTAAATGTGTCTAGAGAAGTCTTGGCTGCAATATAGGCAGCCAGGACTTCACTAGACATGACTGCCAAGGTAGTGTAGCTACCATCAGCAAGTTCACCAAAAGCCTGTTTGTTGGAACATTTGTTCTACATGTACACGTTAGGGCTGCTGAGACTATCAATTTTCATAGTCGACTAATCGCCAGCATTAGTCGACAGTTAGACGATTAATAGTCGTTTCCCGTGAATTTAACAATCTCTAATATATTTACAAAATAAATTTAAAACTGACGATGTTTGATTGTGTACCTTTCTGCATCAAGATAAAATAGAAACACCAGAATATCTCCAGCAGTTTGAAGAATTTAAATAGAAGAACATTTGTGCAAATGTTTCTTTTCTGTAATTAATATTCAGAAATTTTGAATATAAAACCCCCTCCACTCCAACACAAGTAACAACTTAGTACCGCAAGTGAAGTTACTGCCGTGGGTCTTGTGACAATTTTCTCACTTTTGCGGATCCAATTATTCCAAAGAGGGTTGTTCGAGTGTACAAGACCAAAGATTCTATTTACTCTGCAGTGACTTCCCAAACTGCAATTATTAAAAGATACACCATTTGAATGATACTCTTTAGTACTGATCAACGGGTTCTGGTTAATACTAGAGAGAACAGGGATTGATCAAATGGCAAGGCTCACTGTTTTCAAAATTACGTTGTTGCACAATAATGCGGAAAACAAAGGCCATGGGACAGTACAAGTAGCTATGGCGAGACATTTCAAAGGTTAACAATCTGTTAATTTATCTCATTACACAGCACAATTTTAATCAAACTTGTACCACTTTAAAAATGAACGACGATCGACTAAAAATAAAAACCGTCGACTACCGCAACAGTCGGCGGTTAGTCAATTAATCGAATAATCACGACAGCCCTAGTACACGTGAGCCAAAAAAACTCAACTAGATTGCAACTAGGCCTTTAAGTGTTAAATTTGAGTAGACACATAAATATGAGATTTGTTTTTCACCATGGAATATGTACTGGGGCCAATACTATAAAACTTTTACAAGTGTATTTTCTAGTTATGACTTTAAATGGGTTGAAATGAGCTATTTGCATTTTCAAAGATGTGGCAATTTGCCAGTTTGCCATATCTTTTAAAATGCTGATGATTCATTTTAGTCAGCTATATTGATAGGTAGAAAATACAATTCTAGAAAATATAATTATAAAAGTTTTATAGTATTGGCTCCTGGTTGCGCTCCCAAGGGTATATAGGTAACAGTACTCTCAAATTCTAAATTATCTGAGAATTGATTACTTCAGTAGGAGTTGCAAGAATCAAAACTGATTCTCGTGAATCAGGATAAATTTTAAGGCCTGCTTATGTATGACATGATAACATGAGGTGCTCAATTTGTATATCCTATCATACACAGGACACCAGTGAGTACATTCCCTGTGGTTTGAACAGGTTCAACAAAAATAAAAAGTTTTCTTGTAACTTCATCCCTGAATTCTTTTTCAAACTAATCATCATATTAGGCCAACACCGATTTCAAATGCCAATTCAAAATTGATTCTGCTCTGTGACTAAACTTGGTTACATCATTATGGTCATAATGAAGAGAACAAGAACTTAATAATCCATTATTATTTCTTGGTACAACTGTAAGCACTGCAAATTATATAAGAAGTAGTTAGAATGATTCAAGCATAAAATGGTTAAACAATTTTCTTTAGAAATTTATTGATTATAAAAATGAAAAATTCTATTGATCCAGGGAGTTGTAGACAACCATCGATTTTCATTATTGAACTGAAGCACAGTGCCTGCTGGTCTTGTCATATCTTCTTTTGTTTTTTGAAGAAATAAATGCAACTGCCGGAATTTGCTTTTCTCATATTGTTGACGTCAGCATTGACATTTTGATAATTTTCCTGTTAAATTTTAACGGTCTATGTGCCAAGATATGAAATCTGAAAACTTTTAAATTCAGTAGTTCATTTTTGTATGCCATGCTGACAAATACTTTTCTTAGATTATGTTTATTTTGTTCATAAAAAAATTATTTTAAATTATTGCTGAATTCATTTTGGTTTTCCTCAATAAAACTTTTTATTTACAAAGAATTTTTTTGTAATGTGTAAAGTGCAGGAATATTCACAGATAGAATCTGTTTTTCCTGGCACAAAAATACTTTCCAGTGGAGACACTGGAAAGTATGCAATCCTTGTTTACTCTGATGGACGAGTTTTCTATATAAATTATCCAACAATTCCTTTAGCACACCCTACAGGCCACAGCTCTCACCCAATCATTCCCAAATTTCACATTTAGCTTTGGGGTAATGTCTAGATAGGAGCTATCAAATTTTTCAGAATTTCATTGAAAAACATGGCCGCCAGTGACCATCTTAGATTTGGCATATAAATTGTCAACAATTCCATTAGCACACCCTACAGGCTGCATTTTTCACCTGATCTTTTTCAAATTTCCTATATAGCTTTGGTGTGATGTCTAGATGGGAGCTATCGAATATTTTTGAATTTTGTTGAAAAACATGGCCACCAGCAACCATCTTGGATTTGGATATAAATTGACAACAAAGCCATTAGCACACCATACAGGCTGCATCTCTCACCTGATATTTTTAGAATTTCATAAAAAGCTTTGGTGTGATGTCTAAATGGGAGCTATCAAATTTTTCAGAATTTTGTTAAAATGTAGGGTTGCCAGCTGCCATCTTGGATTTGGCATATGAGTTGTCAACAATTCCGTTAGTACACCCATCAGGCTGCATCTCTCACCCAATTTTTTTCAAATTTCATATGTAGTTTTGGTGCGATGTCTAGATGGGAGCTATCAAGTTTTTCTGAATTTTGTTGAGCCATCTTGGATTTGGCATATAAATTGTCAACAATCCCATTAGCACACCCTGCAGGCCACATCTCTCACCTCATCTTTTTTTAAATTTTGTATATACCTTTGGTGTGACGTCTAGATGGAGTTATCAAATTTTTCTGAATTTCGTTGAAAAATGCCCTCTGCCATCGTGGATTTGGCATATAAATTGTCAACAATTCCATTAGTACACCCAACAGGCCCCACCCCTCACCCGATTTTTTTAGAATTTATACGCAGCTTTGGTGCCATGTCTTTTTTGTAGAAACTTGAGTGAATGACTTGACATTACTGGATCTTTCTATTTAGTTCAGTCCCTTCTTGGACAATTTGAGCTGCCGTGTCAATGACACTTTCATAAGAAGATCTTGGTCAAGTTTGATATTAACTAAATTTTGTTGACTTCTGTAGGAGTTATACCCCTTTTTGTTGTAAATTTAGTGTTTGTTCGATAATAACTTTGTGAATGCAATAGCTTGAACAATTGTAACCAGGTTTTCATAAAACTTGATACAGGCATACATTTGGAGAAAATCTGTCAAGTTCATATTCACAAAGTTTTGTGGTCTTTTATAGGAGTTGCAACAAATGTAATCAGATTTTCATGAAACTTGCTATAGGAATTCAGTATAATGCTAGATTGCAGTTGTGTGTGTGACATGTGGGCGATTTAATCGCCAGCACCAGATGCCCTGACCTGGTTGACCCTCTGCATACTCATGTCAAAATTTCAAGCAGCAAATTTTCTCATAATGCAACGAGAAGTTTATTCAGTCCATTCTTGTTTGACAGAGCTCACTGAGCTCTGTCAAACAAGTTTGAATTGGTTAATTTAGTAGATGCATTATAGGAAAATTTTTGAGATTGTCATTTATATATTTCAACCCCAGTATGTTGAGAGTTAAGGGTTGTCTGAATAACTCTTGATTAACCCTTTACCTAACCTAAAAAGCAGACGACACTTGCAAAAAAAATTCTTGAATAACTAATTTTTTTCATTTTTTGTCTCAAAAACATAGGTTATGACCCCTCGTTGGAATGAGCTCGTTCCAACGAGGGGTCATAACCTATGTTTTTGAGACAAAAAATGAGAAAATAATGAAAATTAATTGGCGATTTTTGAGAATAGCGCTATACGTTGGGTAAAGGGTTAAACACATCAAAGCTTCAGTTTGGTGTATTTTTTTTTTTTTTTTGGAGAGATAAAATCAGCTTTTTTTCCAGGCTTCTAGAGTTTTCTGAATTTTTGTAATGACATGCATGATTCATCATACCACAGGATTTTCTCCTGCTATGTACATGCATTGCACATTCATTACATTTTATTATTGGAACATAATTCGCAGCAACTGATTTTCCTTTCAAAAGAAATTCCAATCTCGGAACCAGATCAATATGGATAATTATAAAATCACCAACAATACTCCCATATATTGCCATAGACATGTATATTTGAAAAGACTCTCCTTTAACATGTTCGTCCATTCCAAGCTCTGAACTGCAAGTTTAGACATGGCCAGCAAGTTAGAACCTACATGTATATTATAAAAGCAGACATATTATTATTGAGATGAGATACAATTGAAACTGAATTGGCTTTCACCCTTTACCTAATGAATTTGCCACATCCGGCTGCGTAATTTAAAAATTATGCAGTTGAAAAAATGTATATGTTTAAAAAAAATTCAATTAAACTTTATCATGTGACCCCCTCTGTGGAAGGGGCTCGTTGAGCTCATTCCAATGAGGTTTCACATGATATAGTTTTGTTGAAATATTTGGACAAAATTTGTAAACATCATAATTAAAGTAATAAATTTTGATATCCTTTGTGTTAAGTAAAGTATTAATAGCAGAGGACATTTGTAAAATAATGTTCTGTCTTGGTAAGTTTGGGTCTTGGAATAACTGAAAAATTTGATGTTTTGCCTTTGAGCTTCTTCCAAGGGGTGGGGGGGGGGGGGGGGGGGGTCGGGTCGGGTCATAACATATGTTATTGAGGCAAAAATTTAAAAAGGACTTTGAATGGCGATTTTTGTCAATAGCACTGGACGGTTATGGCCATAACATTAGATAAATATTATGTGCAAAGTATATATTACTATTAAATCTGGGAGGGGGGGGGGGGCGGTTGCTCATTAGGTAGAGATGCAGACTGCAAGCCGAGAGGTCCTGAATTCGAATCCCACGGTTGGGCAACCGCATTGTGTCCTTGGGCAAGAAGACACTTCACCCCCATTGCCCACATGGGGGGCATAGTGGCTCTGTGTACTAAGGCATACTGCACGTCAAAATAAATAAATAAATACCATTAACTCTGACCTTCAGTCTTCAAATACTTTTTAATTCCTGTGGAAATCCCAAGAAGTGCGTGTTTTCTGTATAATAAAAGTAGGACCTAGTCACAATTTGTGCAGTGAAAGTCCTCTTAAGTGGGCAGCTCATGTTTAAAAGATTGGCTATTCTTGACTTCCTACTTTTGTTGTTGACATGATTTACCCATAGATGCTGAAAGTGATCTAAAAACACCAATAATTAAATGAATGAGATTTATTTAAAACTATTTTTTATCAAATCATGTGTCTGTTTTTAAGCAGAATTGACAAGATTTAATAAAAAATTCTTTAAAAAAATTTCTCAAAAGTCGCCGATTAAAAATTTGATTCAAAATACAGGGGATAAGTTTAACTCTTTATGTAATCCACGTGATACCAAAATTTGTTATTTTAATTATTTTTTTCAATTTTTAAAAAAAAATTCCAACGAAACCATATCATGTGACCTCCTCATTGGAATGAGCTTGATGAGCGTGTTCCACTGAAAGGTGACATGATATGGTTTGGTTGAAATATTTTGAAAAATATTTTTTTAATTAAACTGCTCAATTTGTAAATTACGTGGGTGGATGAGGCCACTTCATTTGGTAAAGAGTTAATTGTGGCCAAATTATTCTTATTCTAGTGATAAGAGATTTGCAACCTTGGGCAGGAATATCCAACAGTAGCATGCAAGGAGTTAATTAGACACACACAGTGCCATACATTCCAACAAGTATTTTCTTCTAAGCCAGCTCTTCATGTATGAAATTATATTCTGTATGATGACTTATAGGATAGTAATCTTCATCTTCTTAGTATATCATCATGGAACAATTTGCCATTGAAACCTATAATGAATGTCTCACTGGAGATATCCATATCATTTCTAATAATTAAAAATATTCTCTATGGTGTATTAGTTCTGCTAAGTGACTGAATCTCAACCTTTCAGCAAGCAAATTGACCACGTCTGTCATCTCGTTTTTGCAAAGAATGTCATTCCAGTTTAATTTTTCATATTTCTTTTTTGGAAGGCATACATTTATTGAAGGTCTTGGCATGAATAACAATCATAGATTTTTGATAATCTGAGGTGCCAGAGATAAACCTATTGCCAACACAGATTCTTTTAATTCCTGAAAACAAGAATGATTCAGTCAGTATCTTTACATCCCCTGTAATTGCGAAGAATTAACACCCCACTATGTATGCTGCTGGGTGGGGGATTTCAAAACCAAACCTTGTGGCTGATGAAGGTGTTTAAATATTTTTCAAAACGACCTCAGTTCAGTGCTTTTCCAACAAATTTTTTCTTTGCACAGAGAGGGATTCCTCAAACCCTGTTCAGTTTATTTACCAGACCAGCTGGATCAGTCAGTACTAGAAGTCCATATTTGGGCTTTTTAACTCTTAACCTGCTGAGTATTTTCAAGATATTTTTCATCAGATCTAGTCATGGCTGTGGTAAAAATCCATATAGTTTACAGGGGGAAACTTTGATTAAATATGACCAAATTATACTTATTTCAGTAACAAGAGAAACCCTGTGCTGGGCAGTAATATCCACCAGCAGCATGCAAGGAGATGTACACCCTTTACCTATATGGCATAACTCGTACATGATGCTTGCTCAAAAATAGGGACAGGTAATATGCCATAAACTGAACCGATACTAAAATCATGGGAATACCCAAAATATGTACCAATTGAATATTGAAACCTTCTGCATTTTCAAATTTTTCTACATTCACTTTACAGCATATGTATGGGTCATGGAGTCTTGGAAAAGTCATGGAAAGTAAAAATATATTTCCAGGCCTGGAAGTTTAGTTTTGGAAAAATTAGGGTTTTTCTCTTTGTAGTCTGGAAAAGTTGTGGAAATTGGTTGTGATAATGATGCAGTATGCCATTTCCCTGAAAAATGCTGCATAAAAATCACGAAAAAGAGAGCATGGTGGTCATACTAATGAGGAAAAAGTCCTGGACATTGGGTAGAAAGTTTTGGAAAAGTCATGGAATTTGATTCTCAGTCAAGTCAGATACCAAAGACCGGCCCAATACCACAGTTTACCCCCCTCTCCTCAACCCCCCCCCCCCCCCTTAAAAATATCGAAACTGATTCTGAACACAAAATTCCAATACTGCCCATCTCTACACCAAAATAAATGTTTTGTTGGATGGCCCCTTCATCAGATTTTGAGAGAGTTACTATTTCACTGTTGGTATATCCATCAAGCGAACTGCACTTTTCTCATTTTTCCAGGGGTATTTATTTCTGTTCATTACTGTAATTGCTGGAATGGAAGAGGGATAAGTGCAGATCACCTGTGATGTTTTATTCTTAAAACTATTCATGGTGCAAAGAATCTGTTCTATTAACCAAATTATGAGAAGAGAATGTCAGATGCTGTATGCATTTTGAATATAGGGATAATGATCCTACAGCTATTATGTCATGTTAATGTGCACAGAGCCAATGTTGTATGTGTTAGTTCAGACAATGTCTGTGCAATTAAGTGTAATTAAAAACACATGGTACTGGGAGAGCTGCTGTAATCTTCCAAATCTTTAGTGAATTCTGGAGCATTTCATTGAGATGTTTCAAGTGTCTGAACCTCCCTAAGTCATTTACAAGTATCTTGGTATTGAAATTTCTTGCTTATGTATCGCAACCAGATGTACTTGTGTAACAGGTATATGTGAGGGGTTGCCCTCCAGTGCTGCTTCTTTTTCAAGTTTTTCATAGGTGTTTTTCTAATGTTCTATGGCCAAAGTAATATTGTCCTGTCACTATCTAGGACTTCATGGAGATCACAGATGCACTTTGGTTGTTGGTGTATTGGACTTCAGACCAGCAGTTTGATCTGCGACTTCTGCATTATGTTCTTGTGAAAGATTGCAACGTGGTAGCTAAGCTGCATGGTGTACTACAGTATACAGCATGTCAATGGTACACTTGCCTTCAGCCAAGGTTCTCCCCGTTTGTGATGAGATAGTAAATTGGATACTCCAAGAGTTACTTGCCATCACTCAGTTGTTCTCCCTGGGTACTCCAGATTCCTCCACCCACAACACTTCCTGACAGATGATAACCCTGGCTGTTGAAAGTGTTGTGGACCCCCAATAAACAAACCAACATACATTTATATATCTACAGATGACTTGAAAGTGTTTCTACATTATTGTTGGCTGCCTGTACAGGCAACCAACAATGATGTTAAAACACTGTCAAGATAAATGTATCCTACTGGTAAAGTTCTCAAGAAAGAATAGACTTGGAACAACTTTGTCAAAGCTATATAAAAGGTGCAGTTTGAGGCTGTATGGGGACTTAAGGGTTAATGACTGGCATCACAGGGGTCCATAAGCTTGAGTGCTTGATCAAGAAATTGTGGTTTAGCCAGAGTCATTTTCACTGTGTCTTTGAACAAGTAAGGATTATAATACAGTAACTGTTCTGCACTCAGGCATTTGGCGCATTTTGGTTTAAAATGTCCTCAACCATTGCAAAAAAGATCCAGTCTCAAGTGATTAATAAGTTGAAAAATCTGATAGTTATTTTCCACCAGCTGGTGTTTCTCTTTACATTTTGCTGCTTCCTCCATCCATAAAACTGATCTTCCCCTGTGGGAACACCGGGAAGCAGGGCAGCTAGTGCTTGTTTACTGTGATAAGCAAGTTCGACCTTACTGGTAATATGCGACCTGGAACCATTGCCTGCGGTAGAAGTCCTCTTAAAGTGGGCAGCACTGGTATAAACGATTGGCTAAACTTTACTTCATCCCTATGAGGTGGTGATGATAGTCTATGATACTGAAAGCAACCTTAACCCTTTGCCCAATGCAGACGATATCAAAGTTTATTATTTTAATTACTATTTTTTTAAATTTAAAAAAAAAAATTCAACAAAACCATATCATGTGACCCCCTCATTGGAACGAGCTCAATGAGCTCATTCCAATGATGGGTCACATGATATGGTTTTGTTGAAATGTTTTGAAAAATTTCTTTCTTTCAACTGCTGAATTTGCAAATTACATGGGCAGATGTGGGCAATTTATTAGGTAAAGGGTTAAACAACAATAAATAAATAAATAAAACTAGCCTTGACACAGAATCAGCTAACTATATCTTCTTCCACGTCGGCAAATCTTTGCTTACAATGCTGAATGTTAGTTTGCATTGAATTTTCTTTTCAACTCTTTCTTCTCTCTATCCCCCTAATCCTTACTTATTGTGATCATTAATTCCTCACCATACAGAAGCTCAGCTTCAAACTGATACATTATGCATAGTAATGCAAGTTTCTTAATTCCATTTGACGAATAATGGTGAACAACTTCGATGTTAACAAATTGGTTGTGCCTAGTAATGCATCAAAGGGTTCAATGCTAGCTTGGTTCATGTCAGCCGAGTTTGGAGTCATATCAGCTGAGCTTGATATTGGGCAATTCTGGGTAAGAAAATCAAATATAATAAATAATGTTCCATACCAGTGTGCCTGTTATGCTTACTATCAAGGGCACACAATATAGTTCAGAGTGCACCAGTCATTCATTGATACTGTACAAAATACAAGTGGGTCAAAGGATGAAAGGTGAATTTTATAGTTAGCCTCACAATACACAAGCTGAAACATCTAATGTTAGGAATGCTGTTCCACAGAATGAGCTGTCATATAACTCAGTTTAATGGGTAGGCTCTTGTTAAAAAAATGTAAATTTATATAGGTGGCCAGCTGAGAAGAGTTCATAGTTTACTGACCACATAGGTATGGCTTGGATAATCATGATTTGCTGTTTTGTGAAAGGACATTAACTGCTGAATGCTAGATAACACTCTCATGGCCCTATTGAAAAGAACTGAAAGCCAATTTCATAGTTTTGCACAATGCATTGGCCTGTTGTTTGCTCAGCAGAAAAAGAAAAAAATGTCCAAAAAAGTTTTTTCCGTTACATATTCATCATATAATTGCGTCATTTAATTCTCCGTACTGCACTACCTGGAAATTAGCGAGCGAGAACGCATCTTTTTCAAATTTCTGAGTGCAAAGAATCAAGAAGGGACACTAGCTTTATTTACAGTGGCTTAGCGGGGATACAATCCCATGGCCGAGTTGTGTGCATGGTTTAGTACATTTTCGTTAGGCAGTTGGCGCCGAAGGAAACTCTCTCCACATGGGTTTTACCCCTTCCCACCCCCCCCCCCCACCCCCCCTCCAGGACATTGTTTTGTGACAGTTTATTGAAAAGTAGCAGCTGAGTGTAAATTGAAACAAAATAATTATTTATGAACAAAATCTTACAAAATTCATGCTCCACTTGCTTATAGCATGGCACATTTGAAAAATAATAGCTTTGTTCCAAATCACCTGTGAAAAATAATTATTTGGCCCTCTACCAATCAATTATTGAGTATCTAAGGTTTGTTTGTTTGTTGGTGTTTGATGACACTTTCAACAGCACGGGACACGTGTTAGGACGGTTTTACAGGTGCAGAAAGCTGGAGAACCACTGATCAAATGTCTGTCTTTCCAACTTATTAAATCTGAACAAGCAAAGTTAGCAGCAGTCGAAGACAGGTCCACTATCAGTGTGCAGTATGCCCAAAGTACACAGGTCCCATGTGGGTAATCAGGATTAAATGTCTTGCCCATGGACACAACACCGTTACTGCTGGTACCACATGACTGTTATGCCCCAAAATGTCTGATCTACTTCACTGTTTTATAGCTACGATCAGTTTCGAACAGATTACAGTACAGATGCTGTGAAATGGTCAGAATCCACACGTGGGCAGTGATGTCCATGCATGCATTTACCAGTTAACCCTTTACCCAACATAACGGCCAAAACCGGCCAGCACTATTCTAAAAACATCTCCAATTAATTTTCATTATTTTTTCATTTTTTGTCTCAAAAACATAGGTTATGACCCCTCGTTGGAACGAGCTCATCGAGCTCGTTCCAACGCAGGGTCATAACCTATGTTTTTGAGACAAAAAATGAAAAAAATAGTTATTCAAGAATTTTATTTGCAAGTGTCGTCTGCTTTTCGTGTTAGGTAAAGGGTTAATAAAAATCATCGTCATCAAACTTTTAACAAAGCACTGGGTTGCATGCTGTGCTTCATTAATTAAATTCTTGATGATTATTCCTATAATCAGTTTTTGGAATCTAATATTAGTTTAACGTGGAAATATTGCCCACTTGTGGAAAGTGACCAGCCCACGACAGCCGTATGGTACATGGCTGATGATAATCATGTTGGCTGTTTTCTCCCATCTGCCTTTTGACCATCCTCTTTGAAATATTTAGTGATAGTCTGACTCTTTCAACATCAACATCATCTGCATTTTGTAAACAGACATGGCATTCTGCTTCACTTAGATTGACACAGCCACCCAGCCTATCCTAACACCACTCAAGGATGATTTTTCTTTCTCCCACCATAACATCATTGAAATCAATAGTTTTAGAAGTGTAGTATCAGAATACCATCTGTTTCAACTTGCTTCTGTATGTTAACCCATCGTTGCCTTGAGTTAACCCTTTAACTAACATGAAAAGCAGTCGACAGTTGCAAAAAAAATTCTTGAATAACTAATTTTTTTCATTTTTTGTCACTAAAACATAGGTTATGACCCCTTGTCGGAATGATCTCGTTCCAATGAGGGGTCATCATAACCTATGTTTTTGAAACAAAAAATGAAAAAATAATCAAAATTAATTGGAGACTTTTGAGAATATTGCTGGCCGTTTTTGGCCATTACGTTGGGTTAATGCTTGTTTTCAAGCTGGTATATACAGAACGTTTTCACTTTTACAAGCAATTTTTTACTCTGAACACATTTTTAACACTATTCTAAATATCAAACACTTGATGATAAGAACATTAGTTTTGTTCCAACAATTATTTTGGGTTTTTTTGGTTTTATTTCTATTCACTATACACACACCAGAATTTTATAACAAATATTACCTGTGTGTTCTGGGCTCCATGGGTTAATCTATTACTTTTGACTACCCCAACTGTTACAATAGTGCAGAACATGACTACATTATATGTTTAAGATTATTGGGATTTGATGCTGTATCAATAGATATAGTTCTTTGCACAACTCATAGAACTAAATGCACCAAAATGCAGAGAACCAAAGAAAAGCAAATGTTCCAAGAGACCTGTCAAGAATATACTGGAAACTTTCCAGACAACATCTGGCTTACCCATCTAAATGTAGAAACTGCTAGCAGAAAATGGTGTAGTTGAAGAACCTCGACACAATTACTGTTATAACTATAATGCAGGCAATGATTGTTTTTGACAACAGGTCGATGGGATATAAAATGAGGTTTGGCAGAATGTATTTTCCAGTTGCTAAAATGGTGGAATGATCAAACAGTATTTACTTTTTCACTACCTTCATGCCCAAAAAAAAATTGTCCACTTATAAACTGTAATTTATCCCCTGCAAACAGATGTCCAAATACTGAAATTTTTAGATGCAGGATGCGGATGCAGCCGATTTAATAGGTAAAGGTTAATCAAATGCTAGGTGGAACCGAGGTGTGCTGATATCTACTCATAAAAAGTAAAAATTGTAGGTGCGGTGGCTCACAAGAGCGATAGCTCACCTCAAAACTGACTGATAGAAGAGTTTACAAAATTGTCTTAAAGTACCTTCAAAGTGTCTTGAATAGGTCTTTGAAAGTCCTGAATCAACCTCATCCTTCATACAGTGCTGGACTTAAAATTTAAACAAAATCAGAATCAGGATTCTCAAAATGTACTAACTTGATATTTTGTTTCTCGCAAAGATGTGTCAAACTTAGGGCAAGCAGTGAGTCCTGTTTTTTCTCACCGAAAATAATAGCTCTTATCCCCTCATTTGAAAAAAGAATTTCAGATCAAAACCGATGACCTTGTCTCATGTCTTGAAACACTATAACCAATGTACCACCATAGAGAATATGAATAGATCTGATGCAGTGCAGAATAGTGTAAACCCATTTCCTAACATCCCAGCGGGAATCACAGAAAATGAAGCAGTGCTTGTTTACTTTGTTAGACAAGTCACATTCTGCTCCACATATAACTTGGGGTGTGAGTTTTTTGAAATAGAAATGAACAGGATAAATAAAAAAAAAACAATGGCCAAACTCATCTTTATACTTCTGTTTGAGTCACAATAATAATAATGCCTAAAATAATAAAAGTGACCCTAAACAACAATAAACTAAACCTATATTGCCGAACCTGACTTTCGTTTGGCACTTGCACTGTTTTTCTTCAATGAGTGGATATTTTGTCCCCTTTCACCTCCACCCCCCTCACCCCTAACAGATTATGACCACTCACTGGAAAAAGCTTGATTGCCAAACCTGACTTGCATTTGGCACTTGCACTGTTTTCGTCAACAAGTGGATATTTTCTCCCCTCCCACTTCCACCCCTTACCCCAATAGATTATGACCACTCACTGGAATAAGCTTGATTGCCAAACCTGACTTCCATTTGGCACTTGCACTGTTTTCATTAACAAGTGGATATTTTCTCCCCTCCCACTTCCACCCCCTCACCCCAACAGATTATGACTCCTCACCGGAAAAAGCTTGTTCCAGTAACTGTTTTTTTTTAAGTAAAAAATAATGGTATGGATGTCAAAAAACATTTTCATGGTTTCAGTTAGGATTCTGAATCCTTGTATTGGAGAATAGTGTTGTCCATCCCCTTTTCTGAATAAATGATAAATCCCCAATAAATGATAAATCCCCAAACTGCGTGGCGATAGTGGTGTTAAATGTGTGTGCCCCTGAGAAACACAATCGAAAATTTTTGTGTACAAGTGTATGACTTGCTAGTCTAGAACACATTGATGCCAGAGGAGGAGGGGGCCAGAGGAATAGTAGAATACTATATTTATGTGTGTGTTGGAGAGCGTTCATCCTAATTTGATGACATTTTGCAATATGACGGCTTTATTTAACAAGGTTCCTGGAAAGAATTTTGTGGAGCATAACTGAACTCAAGTCCCATCATTACTCAACTGCAGTTGAGTGTAACATGCATTGTCAGGCAGAGCTGCACAAACTCTGAGAAACATACTAATGTACAGTTCCCATGAATAAACGACATTGGAAAACAAGGATTTATTGCACTTGTCAACATTCAACTTTGCAAGTTCATTCTGATGATGGGCCATAAATTGTGTTTTGAAAGCCAGAACTAAAAAAAATGTAAATAAAACCGTTTGTGTGCAGCAATGGTTAGATTCAGCTGATTTGGTTTTGACAATACATTAAATGCCAACAAAATGTAGGACTTCTTCAACCTTCAACCCTTTACCCAACACAGACGATATCAGAATTTATTATTTTAAATGTTATTTGTTCAAATGTTTCATAAAAATTTCAACAAAACCATTTCGTGTGATCCCTCATTGGAATGAGCTCGACAAGCTCGTTCCAATGAGGGGCCATATGATATGGTTTTGTTGACATTTTTTGAAAAAATAATTGTTTTCCAATGGCTCATTTTGTAAATTATGCGGGCGGATGCGGCCTATTCATCAGGTAAAGGGTTAAAAGATCCACCGTATCTGTCCGCATATTTTAGAAATTGAGCTGTTGAAAAAAAGTTATTTTTCAAAAATTTCAACAAACCTGCAATATGTGAACCCCCCTCCCCCATTGGAATGAGGTAGGTTAGTTCATTCCAACGAGGGGTCTCATAATATGATTTTGATGAAATTTTGAAGAGAGATGAGCCGATTAGTAAAATGCCCCATCAGATGAATGCCAATTATTTTAGACAACAGTCGGCCGATACCGAATGCCGATGTCACATGGTTTCTTTATTATTCATGATATAGTTTATCTCGATATATCTCGTGATATAGTTTTGTTGAATTTTTTTGCAAATTCAAAAAAATAGTTAAAATAATAAATTTTGGTATCATGTGTGTTGGGTAAAGGCTTAAGCTTCTCAGTGTTCAGACATGCCTATCCCTCATTTTTTTTATCTTGTCTAAACTTGTTTTTTTTCTTGGCAGAATTTTTTTGAGAAACTAGTATCTTCTTGTAGTTCTTTGCCCTTGTCAATTTGTGTTCAGAAAAGAACTTTTCAACAGCCTCCCAGGAAATGTCATTCCCAAATGGAATAATTGAATCTGACTTCATCCATTTCTCATTTTCCAAATGACTCATCCTATGCAGTTGTCAGCCATGTATTTTCTCTTGATCATATTTTAGGTGATTTTGTAATCTGCAGGACTTAATAAAAATAACAAGTTACTCTCAGACATTTTAAAATTATTCACATTCGACATTTTATGTTTCCACCTCGAATTTCAATCCCTATATACATTTTTTTCTTAATTGAAGATATTCTTAATAATTGCCTTGTTTACATGAAATACTTTGAAGTTTTTAACACAAGTATGCTTTTCTCCTGTATGATCAAAGTTGCTGTAAAATTAGAGGGATCACATAGAGTACCAAAGAAGAGTTTCAAAGCACAGAAAAGACAGAGGTGGTACCACTCCAAAAATTAACTTAACTGCCTTACTGTCCTAATTTGGACTTGGCAGGTCTCAGTACAATAAGTGCCAAGGTGCCAATCATTCAGCTGTGGTTTGCAAATAGTCTCTTAAATCTTCTAAATAAGACCCCGCCCTCTTAAAAACTGCTTCCTTTTTATACGCCCGTTTAAAAAACGGTCATATTATGTTATCAGTCTGTCTGTCTGTCCATCTGTCCGTCTCTCCGTCTGTCTGTCCGTAAACAATTTGGTTTCCGTTCATTTAAAGTCGAACGCCTTAACGGATCGACATCAAACTTTTAGAAGTTGTTTTTAGCATTAAAATACAGGTCAAGTTCGATATTTGTGTTTCTCAGTCCATCTGCTGCAGAGATATGGCCCTTTGAAAACACAATTTTTCTAAAAAAATTGGTTTCCGTTCATTTAAAGCTGAACGCCTTGACAGATTGACACCAAATTTTTCAGATGTTGTTTTTAGCAATGAAATACAGGTCAAGTTCGATATTGGTGTTTCTCAGTCCATCCACTGCAGAGTTATGGCTCTTTGAAAACACAATCTTTCGAAAAAAATTGGTTTCCCTTCATTTAAAGTCGAACGCCTTGACGGATCGACATCAAACTTTCAGATGTTGTTTGTAGCAATAAAATTCAGGTCAAGTTCGATATTGGTGTTCCTCAGTCCATCCGCTGCAGAGTTATGGCCCTTTGAAAACACAATTTTTAAAAAAAAAATGGTTTCCATTCATTTGAAGCCGAACGCCTTGACGGATTGACACCAAATTTTTCAGATGTTGATTTTATACACCCGTTTGAAAAACGGGACGTATTATGTGAATGGTCTCTCCACCCGTCTGTCTGTCTGTCCGTCCGTCCATGGACACATTTCGTTTCCGGACGATAACTTTAGTTGTAATGGTTTGAGATGAGTTAAATTTGGCATGTGGATTTATTATGACAAAACATAGGACGGGTTCGATTTCCGTTTCTAGCGGCCCATTTGCAGTAGAGTTATGGCCCTTTATTTATGAGAATTTAGCCCAACTTTTTGTTTCCGGACGATAACTTTAGTTTGCCTTGATCGATTTATTTCAAATTTTCAGTTTTTTGTTTTTGACCACAAAATACAGCTCAAGTTCACTTTTGACCACAATCGCATATACCTTTCCAGAGTTATTCCCCTTGAATGATTGCAAATTTATGGATTTTGTGGTTTCCGGATGATAACTTTAGTTTGCCTTGACCGATTTTTTTCAAATTCTCAGATTTTGTTTTTGACCACAAAGCACAGCTCAAGTTCACCTTTGGCCATAATTGCATATACCGTTCCATAGTTATTCCCCTTGAATGATTGCAAATTTGTGAATTATGTGGTTTCCAGATGATAACTTTAGTTTGCCTTGACTAATTTGTTTCCAAATCTCAGATTTTGTTTATGACTACAAAGCACACCTCAAGTTCACTTTCGGCCAAAATCGCATGTACCTTTCCAGAGTTATTCCTCTTGAATTTGTGCATTTTGTGTTTTCCGGATTATAACTTTAGTATGGCCTAACTGATTTTTTATACGCCTGTTTAAAAACCATCGATTATGGAATCAGTCTGTCTGTCTGTCCATTTGTCCATCCATTTGTTCATCCGTTGGTCTTTCCGTTCGTCAACATTTGGTTTCCAGATGATAACTTTAGTATTTTTTTTTCGATTGACTCCTAAACTTGGTATGTGGTTTAATCAAAACAAAAGACAGGTCAAGTGCGAATATGGGGGCAGTTCGAACTTCGAAGTTACCCTGAATTATGGACCTTGTTGGACAAAGAATGCATCAAATATTTGGTTTCCGGATGATAACTTTTATTATTTGTTTTCCGATTGGTTCCAAACTTGGTATGTTGTTTAATCACAACAAAATACAGGTCAAGTTCGAATATGGGGTTGGTCCAAACAATTTTCACCCTCACCTCCATCCTTACCCTAACCCTTCAAAAATACAAAACAGGCGTATTTTGTCCCACTACGCGGTGCTCTTGTTTCACATGGTATTTGCAATTTTCCCCATAGAAACTTGGGAAGTGATGCAGTGCTTGTTTTCTGTGATAAACAGATTCTGCCTTACTTGTAAAGTAGGACACAGTAACCAATGTCTCGGGTGGAAGTACCCCAAGGAGGGCAGTGTTTGTGTAATCTTGACTTCATACCTATGCAGTCATGATATAGCTGTAGATGCTGAAAGTGACAAATACCAATAAATAAATAAATAAATACATTTGCAATGTACTTGAATTTTGTCATCATTGAGACTTATTGTTAAGATGACTGTTAATATTTTCCTTCGTCGATTCAACCTGTCTCTTATATCAGATACAATTAACCCTTTCCCCAAGGTAACAACCAAAACCGTCCAGCACTATTCACTAAAATCACCATTCAATTATCATTATTTTTTTCATTTTTTGTCTCCAAAAAATATAGCTTATGAACCCTCATTGAAATGAGCTCATTGAGCTTGTTCCAATGAGGTGTCATAAGCTATGCTTTTAATGTAAAAAAAAAATGAGTTATTCAAGAATTTTGTTTGCAAGTGCCGTCTGCCAGTCGTGTCAGGTATAGGGTTAAGAGGTGTATAAGGCTCTCAGAGAGCTTTCTAAGAAATGATTTTTGATCAGTATTATCAGTGATGGGAAATGGAATAAACACTCTTTCCAAATAGTCTTCAAAACTCAGAAATTGTTTTGAAGAAAAGCAGTCAGCCCAAAAAATACACTGAAATTTGTCATTGACTTTTCCAACTAGTATCTTTGCCAAATGGGAGCGCGGTGGCTCAGTGGTAGACTGTTGGACTTCTATGCTAGAGGTCCCGACTTCGATCCCTGTCCGGGATGACCCACGTTCTGTCCTTGAGCAAGGCACTTTATCCCAGTTGCCTACATGGGGGCACGATGACGCCGTGTACTAAGGTGTACTGCACGTCGATGGTGCACATGTCTTCAACCGCTATAACCCTGCTTGAGTGGAGCATGAACAGAGTTAGAATGTTGAGCTGACAGTTGCTGGTCGATGCTCAGTGCTTCTCTCTGGGTACTCCGGCTTCCTCCTCACGTAAAACTGTCACGGTCACAATTAGCCATTGTGCATAAATGTGATCTTAAATACCAATAAATAAATAAATAATGAGGTTCTGGTTTCGTGAACTTTTGATTTAGTCCTTAAAAATATTTAGAAGTACTTGCAAAAATTTATTGAAAGTCCTTAAAATTTTAGCTTTGGGATTATCTGTGAACCCTGTTTTTCTTTAACTGGTTGAGTGCTAGAAGCATGATCAGGGCTTTAAAAAAAAATGAGGGTACCAGAGCAAAAGTCAATGTTTTTTCCTTGCTCATGTTTCATATTTAATCAAACACAAATAATTTTTTGTTTGTATAAATATATTCTATTGCAAATCATGAGGTTCTGGTTTCGTGAACTCTTCGTTTAATCCTTAAAAATATTTAGAAGTACTTGCAAAAATTTATTGAAAGTCCTTAAAATTTTAGCTTTGGGATTATCTGTGAACCCTGCGTTGAGTGCTAGAAGCATGATCCGGGCTTTAACCCTTTACCCAACACAGAAGATTTCAAAATTTATTATTTGAAATATCATTTTTTAAATTTTTTCAAAAAAATTCAACAAAACCATATCATGTGACCCCTCTTTGAAACGATCTCAACGAACTCGTTCCAAAGAGGGGGTACGTGATATGGTTTTGTTGAAATTTTTTGAAAAATAATATTTTTTCAGCTGCTAAATTTGCATATTACGCAGGCGGATGCGGGCGATTCGTTGGGTAAAGGGTTAACCCTTTACCTAACATGAAAAGCAGACGACACTTGCAAACAAAATTCTTGAATAACTAATTTTTTTCATTTTTTGTCTCAAAAACATAGGTTATGACCCCTCATTGGTACGAACTTGACGAGCTCGTTCCAAAGAGGGGTCATAACCTATGTTTTTGCGACAAAAAAATGAAAATTAATTGGTGATTTTTGTGAATAGTGCTGGCAGGTTTTGGCCGTTACATTGGGTAAAGGGTTAAAAAAGTGAGGGTACCAGAGCAAAAGCCAATGTTTTTTCCTTGCTCATGTTTCATATTCAGTCAAACACAAATAATATTTTGTTTATATAAATATATTCAATTACAAATTCTTTGATTTGTTATAAAACAAATTTTCAATTAGCAATTCAGACAACCAAAAATAATTTAGCCCTCAACCAGTTAATACAATATTCTGGAAAGTTCTTTACAAGCTTCTTGAAATGTGGCATTGTTTGCATTATATATATTGTTCAGTAAGACTGGTGATGCCATCACAGACCATTACTGAAAATGGCTTTGTGTTACTCAGAAGAAGGGGACTGTTGAGACCGTGTGACAATGGATCATCACAGCAATGAGTTCCTCAGAATGGTATTTTGCAGTGTAATGGGTAAACCAATATGCTCAAAGGTTATTACTTATAATGGTCCCTAAAGCCAATTACTGGTAAAGTGAAGCTTTTTGACAGAAAAATGGTTTTATGTCCATTTGTCACGGTATAATAGATGTGTTATGATATACTGAGGACAAAAATAATAAAAAATTGATTTATTTTAAATAGGTAGTAGTTCTGTGGGGTTATGTACTCAACCATAGTGTTGGTTTCTTGGGAAAATCATCATGTCTGAATGTTGGAACATGTTTCTTTATGATGAAAGTAATAAGGAAAAAAATTGATTAGCAATCGAAGGATTGTGGTATGGTGTGGTTGTTTTGGCATATATGTGCTGAAAAAAGGGAAATGTTTTCTCTGTTTGTTAACCCTTTACACAACACGCACAATATCAAAATTTGTTATTTTAATTTTCTTTTTTCAAGGTTTTCACAACATTTTTGCCCAAACCATATCATGTGATCCCTTCGTTGGATTGAGCTTGTTCCAATGAGGGGAGGGAGGGGGGAGGTCACATGATTTTATTTTTTTGCGATTTTCTTTAAAAAATTTATTTTTCAACTTCTTACTTTGTTAGTTACGCAGGCAGATTTGGCTAATTCATTAGATAAAGGGGGTATCTTTTTTTCCCCCCTGTTTTTACAGAAGCACGTCTATACTGTATTTGAAGGAATCCATATTAAAAAGTGGGGACAATCAATTTTATTATCTGCTAAACGATAGATTATCGAAAAAAATTGCAGAAAGATAGAAATCATATCCCCCACTTTGAAGAAATAGAAATTTTCACTTTCGTGTCACAGTATCTATCAAAATGGCGGCTTTCAAAGCATCACTTCAAGGTGAATACTAGTCAAATTATTACTGGAAATGATCAATTTGTTGTAAAAACGTATAATGAAAAGAAAATCTAGTGTTTTTGAGTGGATACCGATCATTTCCAGCAATAATTCAACACATATTCACCTTGAATTGATGCATGAAACCTGCCATCTGAATCAGATGACAAGACGCTACATGTTCAGAAGTATCAATCAAATCACTTCCGCATATCAATGCACTGTAGATTCTTATAAAAAGCATATAATAAAAAGAAAATCTCTCTTGAAAAATAAACATTTGTCTTGGTCACTCATGAGATAATTTTCGGTATCCACTCAAAAACACTAGATATCCTCTATATTTTTTTCAACCTGCAGCTAATGTCCACAAGTAAAAATATAAATTAGTCTTTTTTTTCTTTTTAAAATTCAGTTTTCAGTTTAATCCTTTTACCTTGCTGTGGGAACACTGAGAAGTGGAGAAGTACTTGTTTACTGTGGTAAACAAGTTCTGCTTTACTGGTAAAATAGGACCAGAAACCAACACTTGGAGTTAAAGTCGGCAGCAGATGTATAAATGATTAGCTAAACTTGACTTCACCCTTATGTTGAGGTCATGAGATAGCGAAAGATGCTGAAAGTGACCTTAAACACTAATAAATAAATAAATACTTTTACCAGTGAATTAGGTAAATCTGACCTGCAATTTTAGGTTATAATTTTAGGTTCTGTTAGATTTGTTTTCCTTAAATAATATTTCAATCCCGCTATTGGAAAACTTAAAAATGACTGATGAGAAAGAGCCTGATGCAAGAAAATTATTCCTTTTAGACACATATTTTATATTTGTTTTCAGAACTTTAGGGGTTGCATCATCTTTATAATTTCCTTTACTTGAAATACCCATTTTTGGTCAAGAATTTATATTCTTATCCCATTGTGGTAGGCAAATTCTCTTTTACTGGTATAATAGGACATGGTTACTACATGCCTGGGTTGTGAGTTCTCTAAAGTGAACAAGATAAATGTAAGCAATCAGCTAAACTTAACTTAATACTTGTGTGATGATATAACCACAGATGCTGAGTGTGACATTAAACACCAATAAATAAAGAGATAGCTTGTCTCACCACCAGAAAAGCTCTCGTCACCACTACCAACAGCAGTTTACCACTCTGGGTTTTTTTCTCTTAGCATGTCATAGGATTCTAGACATATTTAGCTTGCATAAAACCCTAATAAGGCTAATGTCTCTTAAAAGTGTTTGAGGGTTGTTTTGGTAAAGCACACAGGAAGCCTTATGATCTCAAAGCTCTCAACAGAAATACAAGTTTTCAGAATTATTATCTCATGCCAGTGGGGTGCTCCTGTTGCCACAGAAACATGGTGTAGAAAACATGTTCGACTGTTATTGATAACTTGATCTTAATCAAAATTCATAAGCCTCTTTTGTGAGCTTTGAGAGTTGTAGCAAATCTCCAATAGAAGACTAACAGTCAACGAGATGAAATCAATGGATGTGTATTGACCAGGATTTCAGACAGGCAGTACCAGGTAAATTACTTCCGTCAACAGGTTGTAATTCTTGTAGGCAGTGGGTTATATTCACCCTTTCAACACTCTGTTCAGGCATGGAATTAACTGGTTGAGTGCTAGAGGCCACTATCAGGGCTTTAAAAAAAAATGAGTATACCAGAGCAAAAGTCAACATTTTCTTTGCTCATGTTTCATGTTTAGCCAACTGCAAATAAAAAATGTTTTATATAAATTTGTTTCATTCCAAATTATGAGCTCTGTAAAACAAGATATAATAGAATAAATGCCCAGCTTATCTGTAGAATACAGGAAAGTGATCTAATCCCTGTCAACTTATTACTCCTGTTAATTAGAGTAAACTTCCCTTAATTGAATAAAAAAATCTTGCAATATGTTGAGAAATTACCGTGACAATCATCTACTTCCCCAGGTGAAAAAACTATTTGGCCTTAGTATATCTGATACAGGCATTTAATCTAATATATCTTGTTTGATCTCTCAAACAAGATTGAATTGGTTAAATTTCAAGTAGCATTATGGGAAAAAGTTTCCGCATGAAAATTTGATATTTTGACATCAGCAGGCCTGGCATTCTTAAAAATGCAGGAGGGTCAACAATCGCTCCCCTCATATGGCCTAGGGGAGCAATTAGCTCTCCTCAAGCTTACAAAAGCTAAAAGTGGCAAATAAAGTTATATTATTAATGAATTCTGGCTATTTGGATTTGTACATTTTATTTGGTGCTGCTAACGAGGTAGTTTCTGTGTGATGGCTACACTGCCCCTCCCACACCTCCGGGCCTCAACAAGGCCCAGAGGTGTGGGAGGGGCAGTTTGGCCGTCTTACAGAGACCACTAACGTAGCAGAGACCACTAACATAGTAGAGATCTGAAAAGATGTGGGCTTTAGGAATAGGCAGTTATGGTAATTATTATTTTCTAATGCCAGGATAGCTAGTTATCACCCTCCTTAATTGTTTTGAATCGCTCCCCTGAAAATTCCAGGCCAGAATCAGTGTGCAGAGGGTTAAAAATTGTTATACTTAATGGATGCTTCTAGCCTCTTGCATCACCAAAATATCCTGCACTCAATTCCTGGACGGTTTTCTGGAAGAACTTTCCAGGAATCATTGTCAGAGTCTGGTATTACAGTGCAACTGTGTAAATTGAATAGGCACTTTGCCAGAGAAGAATATTCAATCAACAGGAGCGTACAGTTGACAGGAAACAGGACATTTTCCTATCTTCTAGTTATATAAACTGAGCATTTAATCTATTATATCTTGTTTGATAGAGCCAAACAAGATAAAGAGTAAATGCCAAAATTGGATGTTTTGAGGCAAAAAGTGTTTATAAATAAGGGAAATTCAGTGGATGTCAAAGTTATAAGTCGACCGATTACAAGATTTTTACTCAATTAACAGGTGTTTATAGCCTATATGCAATAATTAACAGGTCAACTTTATACTGAAGGTAGGGTAAATGGTTTGGTTTTTGTAAATTGTATACAGTTGAGAAGGTTACTCAAGTTAACTTGAAAAGAGGTGTCAGGATATTTTCAATGTCAAAAATCTTAACACTATCATAATTTGTCATTTTTTTGTTGTCCATCCCTGTTTATTTACAATTCTGTTCAACTTTGAAAAAAAAATGAAAAATTATAACATTTTTTAGAATTTGGATGACATAAAAAATAACACGTCACCTTTCAAGCTTAATTTCCCGTTACTTATGTGGCACCCAGGTTTTATATTTCATCTAATTTTGGGAAAATCATCTGGATTCTCATAAAAATGATTGCAAGAATCCATACCTGCCTTGAGTGTCCCAGGATCCCATGAGACCACCCCTGTTGTATGCCGATACCTTATGTTAAACATTTACGCAGCACAGCTTAAAGGCCATGTGAGCTTTTCACATCACTTGACGTCCGTCGTCGTCCGGCATCCGTAAACTTTTCACATTTTCATCTTCTCTGTAAAGCTGAGCTGGTGTGAACCAAACTTGGCAGGAGGGGGGGGGGGGAGGGGGGCAGGGGGGGGTGCGGTGGCTCAGTAGGTAGAGGTGCAAGCTGCAAGCCGAGAGGTCCTCGGTTTGAATCCCACCCACCGCGTTGTGTCCTTGGGCAAGACACTTCACCCCCATTGCCCATGTGGGGGCACGATGACGCTGTGTACTAAGGCGTACTGCACGTCGATGGTACGCATGTCTTCAACCAATCTAACCCTGCCTGTGCTGCAGTGCGGAGTTACGATGTTGGGGAGCTGGCAGCTGCTCATCGTTGCTCGGTGGTTCTCTCCGGGTACTCCGGCTTCCTCCACCCGTAAAACTGTCACGGTCATGATTAGCCATTGTGCATAAATATGTGACCTTAAACATCAATAAATAAATAAATATAAATAAATAACTTGGCAGGAATGGTCTATGGGAGGTCCTCCACAAACGATCCTCATTTTGTTCCCGTGGGTTGAAAAACATGGTTGCCACAGGCATTTTTTGATTCTGGTTGAAGGATTTTCAAACATCTTCTCTGAAACTGCCAGGCCAAATGTTTTGATACTTTACTAAAATGGTGACTGGGACCCCTTCTACCAAGGATCCTCATTTCATGTTGATCGGGTTGTAAACATGGTTGCAATTGCAGCTTATACTATGGAAAATCACATTTTCATCTTCTTCTCTGGAACTACTGAGCTGATGTGAACCAAACCTGGCAGAGATAGTCTGTGGCAGTCCTCTACAAACGCTCCTCATTTTGTTACCGTGCATCGAAAAACAATGCTGCCAGAAGCATTTTTGGATTCTGATTGGTGGATTTTGGAAAATCTTCTCTGAAACCACAGAGGCACAGGGCCAAATGTTTTGAAACTTTGCATGGTTGATGACTGGGACCCCCTCTACCAACGATCCTCATTTAATGTTGATCGTGTTGCAAACATGGCCACAATTGCGGCTTATAGTTCTATAGAAACCCTATGGGAAATCACATTTTCATCTTCTTCTCTGGAACTACAGAGCCAACGTGAACCAAATTTCGCAGGAATGGTCTATAGGAGACCCTTTACAAACGATCTTCTTTTTATTCCCGTTGGTTGGAAAATATGGCCACCAGAGACATTCTCTGATTCTGATTGATGGATTTTGCAAAAATCTTCCTCTCTGAAACTACAAAGTCAAATGTTTTGAAACTTCACATTATTGAGGACTGGGACACCTTCTACTAATGATCCTCATATAATGTTGATGTAAGGTTGAAAACATGGCCACAATTGCAGCTCATAGTTACTATGGAAAGCCTATGGGAAATCACATTTTTATATGTAGTTACAGGTGAGCGATTGCAGGCTCTTTAGAGCCTGTAGTTAATTTTTTAAAACAAACTAAATTTGATAATTTTTAAAAAAATAAACAATAATTAGCAATAAAACCTTACAAATATGGCTGTCATTGGAACCTGCTCATTGCGCCGGTTCCAATGAGAACCATATTTGTACAATTTTATTGACAAAGTGTTAGGATATTTCAGGTCTTGTTAGCCTTGTATTGTTCATTTTGCTGCCGCTTTGTTAGGTAAAGCGTTAAATTGACTCAGTTCTTTTCACATGAATCCTAGCAGAGGTGCAGCGAGAATCTACATGGATGTTCACTGGTTTTGTTGTGCAAATCTCTGCGTGAACCAATTCTCGGATTCTTGGCAAGCTCTGAGCACCTTAAAAGATATACAGGTAAGTGGGCTCCTCTGTAGGACATGCAATGAAGGCAAAATAAGATGGAATGTTTTCTTTAGTTTCTTCAATAACTAATTTGTCCAGGATCTGTAAAAGCAAAGTGGTATCCAAGTTGTAGATGCACTGCAAGCAGAAGCAAGAACGATACCATGCTGTAACCTCTTATGGTAATCTTTTTTTTTTTCATTGTTCCTGAATGCAAGCTGTTACCTGGACACAACATTCCTGTTGAACAATTTGTGAAACTCAGTGGACCTGAATAAACTGGGTTGATGTCTATTCAATGGTATAGTTTGATTTTGTTGAATGAAAAATTATTATCCATGCAAATTTGTTTTCAACTGCTCAGCTGATTTCATTTCTGTGATGTAGGTTTTCAGTTTCCATAGTTCTTCCCAGTTCATAGGCCATTAAGTCTGTTGTATGATGGGGTTTTGAACACCGCAGGGTATCTGACATTTCATCAGGAAGCCCATGGATTAGTTTTGTTTGTTGGCAAGAGTTATGATTAATATTCTTGTTAATAGGCTGAACGGAAGAATAAAGCTCTTTCAGTAAAAATATTTCTCCACTGGATTATTTCTCTTTTCTTGTGTGGCTAGTTATCGCTTATTATGCTAATATACACAATTCAGCCAAAGGGGGAAAAATAGTTTCCATTCATTGACCATGCAAAGAAGAGGGAGCAGCTGGATAGAGTGAAAGTTAATTTATTTGTGATATCTGCTCGTCTCAATTGCTCTCACTTAGTCTGTAATAACAGCCTTCAGTGTTAAATTTGTCCCCAAATGACTTCCACGAGGTCACATAATATAATTTTATTGAATCCAGTAAAAAAGTTTCTAGCAAATTAGATAAACTATAGCAGAGTTGGATGCCCAATATGAGGGGTCAAGTTCAACTGGAAGCTTTTTTGTGACTTCACAGTCAAATATGCCGGCACCCACTTAATTGGATATCTCTTAACTGCATAATCCTGTTAACTGAATATAATTTCCAAACACAGCCATTTATCATACCTCAGTACAAATTTGACCTGTCAGTTACATATGGGTTATAGAGTACATTCCTGTTAATTGAATAAAAAGCTTGTAATATGTCAAAACATTACCTTAACAATCACCATATTTCCCGTCTAGGACCTATTTGGTCTCATTTCATTCAATACAGGCATTTGATCTATTACATTTGTTTGACAGAGCTCCATCAAACAAGATATAATAGAATAAATGCTCAGTTTATCCCTCAAATACAGGAAATGGACCAGATCTCTGTTAATTGAATACCCATGTTAACTGAATAATTCCCACTAATAAAGTAACTATTCAATTAACATCCCATGGGAAGTCGAGCCATGCTTATTTACAGTATTAAACAAGTGCTGTTTTACTGGTAAAACAGTACCCTGTCACCATTGCTGGGTTGGAAGTCCTCTAAAATGGGCAACATGGGTATAAACGATTGGCTGGACTTGATTTTATATCCAAGTTGTGGTCACATTGTGCATAAATAGGTGGCCTTAAAATAAAATACCAGTAAATAACAAAATAAATAATATTCATTTAACAGGGCTCCACAGTCTAGTGGAATACAGATTTCTACTTGAAATTCTTAAAATATTTTGTCCGTAACTCCTCTTAAATTTTTGAATCGATTTTGATGAAACTTCTTATGCATGATTACCAGTAAGTGGACATGTGCATATTCCTAAATTTTCAAACTGATATTTTTTTACCAAGTTACCTCTTCTTTAATGTAGATGTAACATAGATTTCTAGACAACCTTTCCCACATGAATTCACATTTATGGATTGATTTTGATGAAACTTCTTAAAAATGATCATTTGCAAGTGAATATGTGCACATTCCAAGATTTTCGAGCACTACATTCAAAGGTGCATTGTGGAAAACAAAAAAAGGGAGTTTCATTCGCAATGGGATTGGAAGTCCTCTAAAGTTGGAAGCTTAGGTGTAAGCAATTAAATGGACTTCTTACCTATGTTGTTGTCATGACATGGCTTAAATGATTGGCAAGAGTCCAGAATCGGATTTTCATAAAGAGGTCCGATTTCTGCACAGTACAGCCATCGTGGATGGGTCAAAATCTGTGGGAGGGCATTTTTCCAAGCATAAAATTCAGAGATGATCCGCTATGACACCTAGCAAAATTTCCACCAATGAAGCACCGGGGACCCATCCACGATGGCCCTACTGTATGACAGTTCACAGATTTCAAAAGCATCTGCGGCAAGCATAGGGGGCATCAGCTGTCTTTGGTAGTTTGAGCATTGAAGAGAGGGGTCTTCCCACAGGAACATTTTACCCATTTACCTAACATGAAAAGCAGAGGACACTTGCAAAAATAATTCTTGAATAACTAATTTTTTTCATTTTTTGTCTCAAAACCATAGGTTATGACCCCTCATTGGAACAAGCTTGTTCTAACGAGGGATTGTAACCATTGTTTTTGAGACAAAAAAATGAAAAAATAATGAAAACTAATTGCCGATTTTTTAGAATAGCGCTGTCCAGTTTAGGCCGTTACGTTGGGGAAAGGTTAGAACAGTGCTATCGAATAAAGTGATAAGACACAACTTTTTGATGAACTGTTTGTAGTTCCAGATGAACAACATTTTGGTTATCTGTTTTTTACATTTAGATAACCACCAGAGGAACAATAAAATCTAAAATCGTTCCTCTCAAATTTTATGGCCTGAATGCTGAAAGTGACCTTAAACACCCATAAATAAATATCAATCATGTTTAGTGATGGTGTAGTTTGTTTATGGATTCTGTGGTGTATAAACAGTTACATTTTCAATAAACTGTATGTGATTTCTGATATGCCTCTTTTTATTATCAAACAGAGCTGTATGAAAGTCTACAGAAAGTTATCTTGATTGGTAAGGTATATCAGTTGAAACAAGTTGCTGAATAACCACAGTCAATTTCTGCCCTATTTCAGGGTTGGTATGGGATCTGGAAAGTGCTTGAATTTTTAGAATTGAAATACAAGGACCTTGAACTTGAAAATAAAAATGCCTGAAAATTTATCATTTTTAGCTCACCTGACTGAAAGTCAGGGTGAGCTATTCTGATCACTTTTTGTCCGTCATCCTCTGTCCGTCGTCCGTCGTGAAGGTGGTGTTTGGGTCTTTTTCTCCCAAACCACTGTCCACCTTTTAATGAAATTTCATGTGAGAGTTAGTTATATAGGGGCATGTTGATTTTTCTTCAAATTAAGTTGCGGCTCATATTGAGGACGGGTGGAGCCAAAATGCCCAAAATATTAAAAAATCTTCTTCTCATGAACCAGCATTAGCAGAGACTTGATATTTGGTATGCAGAGTCCTTTTGAGGTTTAGAATCAAGTTTGTTCAAGAGAAGTTTGTCGGGCATTATTTGCCTTCGTTATGGGAGGGGCAAAAATTTTGGCCACGCCTAAAATTTCTATTTTCAGAACCGTGAGGTCGATTTGAACCATATTTGATATCAGATGATAATGGGTCATAAGTAGTTGTTGATTGATGCAAAAATTATTTTTCTCATTGCCCCGTGGGAACCTCGGGAGCTAAAAATAGGAAAAACCTTAAAACTGCCATATCTCCAAAACTACACGGCACAGAGAATTCTTATTTGGTATAAAGCTTACTTTTATCCAATAGAATAGAATGGTTAAAAAAAGTCCCTATTGGTTTGATCACAAGGTACTTTTTTCAGGACTTTGAAAAAGTGCGGAGTCAGCACTTTTTAACACTGTAGGCAATGGGAAAAACATTAAAAAATCTTCTTCTCCAGATCCAGCAGACAGAATATTTTGATATTTGATATGCAACATTTTAGGGTGGATCTGATTCAAGTTCGTTCAAATCGGCCCCCTGGGTTCATATTTGGGCTCAGTGTAGGAGCCCGATTTCGAACTTAGTGCATTTCAGGCAAATTTCTTAAAAAATCTTTTTCTCCAGATCCAGCAGGCAGAATCTTTTGATATTTGGTATGCAACATTGTGGGGTGGATCTGATTCAAGTTTGTTCAAATCGGCTCCCTAGATTCATATTTGGGCTCACTATAGAAGCTCGAATTTGAACTTAGTGCATTTCAGGCAAATTTCTTAAAAAATCTTCTTCTCCAGATCCAGCAGGCAGAATCTTTTGATATTTGGTATGCAACATTGTGGGGTGGATCTGATTGATGTTTGTTCAAATCGGCCCCCTGGGTTTATATTTGGGCTCACTATAGAAGCTTGAATTCGAACTTAGTGCATTTCAGGCAAATTTCTTTGAAAATCTTCATCTCAAGATCCAGCAGGCAGAATCTTTTGATATTGGGTATGCACCATGCTTAGGGGGGGGGAGGGGGGGGGGGGGAGATTCAAGTTTGTTCAAGCCAAGTCCCTGGGTTCATATTTGGGCTCACTGTGGTAGCCTGAATTATAACTTAGTTCAAAATGAGGAATTCTCTTTAAAAATCTTCTTCAGATCCAGCGGTAGGAAGTCTTTGATATTTGGTATGCAGCATCCTTAGAGGGGTGAGATTCAAGTTTGTTCAAGCCATGTCCCTAGGTTCATATTTGGGCTCACTGTGGGAACCTGAATGATAACTTAGTTCAAAATGAGGAATTTTCTTTAAAAATCTTCTTCAGATCCAGCAGTCAGAATGTTTTGATATTTGGTATGCCGCATCCTTAGGGGGTGAGGTTCTAGTTTATTCAAGCCATGTCCCTAGGTCCATATTTGGACTTCCTGTGGGAGCCCAAATTATAACTTAGTTCAATATGAGGAATATTCTTTAAAAATCTTCTTTTTTTTAGATCCACTGGTCAGAATCTTTGGATATTTGGTATAAGCTTTTCTTAGGAGGAGCAGATGCAACTTGTTGAGATCAGTTTTCTGGGTTGATATTTAGGCTACCATGTCAGGTGAGCACTTTCAGGCCCCCTGGGGCCTCTTGTTGGAAAACAGTTTAGAAAATGCTTGAAAATTATTTCTTGACATCTTTTGGTCACTGATTTGCTTATAAATTGTGTCAAATATGTGGGGGGTATTAGTTTCTGTATACAGGAAGAAAATTTTGACACCAGTTCAAAACCCATAAAGTAATCAAAATTCTGTAACTGACCTTGGCTGATGCTGTCCTTTGGTTATGAACATCAGAGAGCATTCAAATTATTGCTGGTTGAGGTCTCAAAAGCACATGAATCATTCTTGAAGAGGTCGTCCAGAGGTGTACTAACCTTGCATTTTATAATTTGAAAGACCAGTTCCTGAAATAATATTTTTGAGAAATTTTGTCAGAAAGAACTTTATGACCCAATAATATGCATTGAAAAAATGAGAATGTTTTGGCCATTATGATACACTTATTTTAGCTAGTACTGTACATGTACAGTATTGAGTTCATTTACATAACACATTTCTCAAGCTGGTCTACATTTTATGTTTTAAAACACTTGACATTCATGACCCAAGATAAGTAAGGTGATGAAGTACCTGTCTGGTATGTGTAATATAATTCAGGCAGGATTTAAGTATTAAACCATCAGTTTAATATGCAATTATCTGTTACCTTAGTGGTGTGTAAATATTTGTTGAATACAGGAGAACATTGCAGCCATATATTTCATACAGCTTATGTTACATGGTAATGCACCATTTTGTATAACTATGTGGGATCCATGTAATCCTATTCCTTGTGATATAGTTTTCCCAAAAGGAAGAGTGAGACAAAAAAAAATAGCCCCTGTTGGAACAGCTCCCTTCTGAAAATGACAACCTGCCCAGGAAAATGTCTGGCCGACTGCTCCACTTCCATCTGCTGTCTGGCCCATCCACTACCCAATTTTAGATTGAGGCCTTGTTCTGTGGTTCATCGGCCTCTAAATGCAACTGTAATCTCTGTTAACCATATAATCAGATCACTATCTTCTCCTGTATGACCTTGTGGTTTATTCCCAACAAGACGAATCTCAACATGACGAATGTCGAAAATGGTCATCCTAACAAGATGAATCCCAACAAGACAAATTTAATTAAAATGTCTATATGACCCATTCATTTTGAGGTTTTCCATCATAATCTGCTAAAAGGGCTTACTGTTGGACAAAAATTTTTTAATTAACTGGTTGAGTGCTAGAAGCCCATTTTGGGCTTCATCCTGAAGTGTCTGTACCAGAGCTAAAAAAGGCTTCATATTCTGTGGATGTACTTCCAATTAATTTTTGATGTGATATTATTAAGTCTGGGTGGATTTGCCATGTTACAATTAATGGGAGAGTGCCTACATGCACTCTCTCATTAACTGTAACAAGGCAATAATATGTGAACAAAATTTTGACAACCAAAAAACACTTGGCTCGCTACCAGTTAACAGAGGTGCCACGCTTTGTTACAAGACGGTATTTGCTACAGTTTTTTTGTATCTTTTTTTATCGGAAAAACTCCCAAACATGCATTTAATAAAAACCTAAAATACTTAAATAGCATACATTGTAATGTACACATTCTTGTTAACCCTTTACCCAATGAATCGGCCACATCCGTCTGCATAATATGCAAATTCAGCAGCTACAAAAAATATTATTCTTCAAAAAATTTCAACAAAACCATATCAACGAGCTCGTTCCAAGAGGGGTCACATGATATGGTTTTGTTGAAATTTTTTGAAAAGTTTAAAAAAATGATATTTAAAATAATAGATTTTGATATCGTCTGCGTTGGGTAAAGGGTTAAAGTAAATTTCCCTCATATTTGCTGAGAAAATTTTTTTTTCGTCTTGTTGGGATATTTTACAAATTTGTCTTGTTGGGATTCATCTTGTTGGGATGATACCGACCTAGTAGTGGCAAATAGGTCTGTCAAGCTGTCTCAAGTGCCAAATTGATCACATTTACAGATGAAACATTAGTTTTGAAGCTTTCTAAAGAAAATTGGTCTTGAGTGGGGCACTGGTTAATTACATATAGGTTATAAACTCCTGTTAATCACATAAAGAATCTTATAATATAGCGAAAAATTACCTTGACAATCACCAAATTCCCCTTTTTTATAAACCAATTTCCCTTTGGGAAATGAAGCAGTGTTTGTTTTCTGTGGTAAAGAAACTCTGTTGTACTGGTAAAATAGGATCCAGTCACCAATGCTTGGGGTGGAAGTTCTCTAACATGGGCAACAAATAAATGATTGGCTGGGCATGACTATATTCATGTTGCAGTCACAATTAGCCATTGTGCAGAAATATGTGACCTTAAACACATATAAATAATAATTAAATAAATTATAAAACTATTTGGTCACAGTACATTCAATACAGGTATTTAATCTATTTTTATCTTGTTTGACGAGACTCCATGAGCTCTGTCAAACAAGATATTTAAAATAAATGCTTAGTTTATTGTCAGAATACAGGTAAATGACCAAATCTTGGACAGTAGAATGCTCCTGTTAACTTAATAATTTTCACTGGCAAATTGGTTATTAAATTAACAGGGTTGGACTGTATAACTCAGTTTTGAGGTAACCACACCATTCTAGCCATGACACACTGAAAGTCGATTGTGTCAACCAGCTTGACCAGGGATCATTGTTATGACTGCTATGAATGTGAATTTCATTAAACTGGGTGTGTGTTTTCAATCTGCAGGTTTTTGTCAACTCCATGTCACATCCATTTGCATAGTTTAATCTCATCTACTTTATAGATTTTGATGTCAGGATTTTATTGACAAGTTGACAAGTCAGTGACAGCTTACTTAACTTATATCCTGGATAAATGACAGCCAGTAGACAATTTTTTACGAAATTTCAAAGTTCATGACTTTCAACTTTGAATTAGTCAATACTTTGTATAATATTTTATAGTAAGCATTTTTTACCTTGTTTATGGTTAACAGATTAAACCAGCTTGATGACAGACACATATTGGGAGGATTGTCATCTGTGTATAATAGTACAGAGTTTGCCTCATTACTTACTCAACACATGGATTGACATACAATTTTATCAGTTTTAGTGCTGAAATCTAATTTGTGGCCTTGTTGAACTGTTAGTAGAATGGTTGATCTTAACTGGTAGAGCACTGGAAGCCTGTATTTAGGCTTATTCTGAAGTGCTGGTACTGCAACATAAAGGCAACCTATAGACATTGTAACAAGGCAGTGACAAATGAACAAAATTTGAATACCAAAAATAACTGAACACTCTACTAGATATAGGCCCGATCTTCCTTAGCTGTCTTTTTCTATTTTTGGTTGAGGTGTGTCAACAAGTTTATCTGTGTTTTGATGAAGGTCATTGAAGGTGTGTCCATCTATCTGTCTGACTATCTGTTTGTGCCATGATGTAAGCATGATAACTTGAACAAACATTATCTGATTTTTACTAAATTTGGTCTGTGGATTCTACTTGAGAATACCTTGAATAAGTTCGAAAACCAGTCCTGCTTGAATTTTTAGCTCACCAACTTTAGTTGTGTGAGCTTATGGCATGGCTCGATCGGTCGGCGTCGGCGTCAGCGTACGTGTCCAATAATGTTAAAGTTTCTGTTTAGGTCACTTATTCGCCCTATTTCCATATCATGGCTTTTATAATGCTTCTATATGATGATTATTATCATTTTACCATGATTTAACCCCTCATACCCAACATTTTAGCCATTTTTCTTGACATTTTTTGTTGCGTTTAGTTTTCTGTTTAGCTCAGAATTTCATGTTTAACTAAGTGTTTAGGTCAGCTGCTGTGCTCTTTCTCTTCCAATGGCACTTATATTCATCATACATGTTCCTCAGTATCATTGTTCCATGATTAACCCCTCATACCCTGCATTTTAAACATTTTTCTTGACATTTTTAGTTGCGTTTAGTTTTCTGTTTAGCTCTGAATTTCATGTTTAACTTAGTGTTTAGGTCAGCTGCTGTGCTCCTTCTCTTCCCATGGCACTTATATTCATTATACATGTTCCTCAGTATCATTGTTCCATGATTAACCCCTCATACACTGCATCTTAAACATTTTTCTTGACATTTTTAGTTGCGTTTAGTTTTCTGTTTAGCTCAGAATTTCATGTTTAACTAAGTGTTTAGGTCAGCTGCTGTGCTCCTTCTCTTCCAATGGCACTTATATTCATCATACATGTTCCTCAGTATCATTGTTCCATGATTAACCCCTCATACCCTGCATTTTAAACATTTTTCTTGACATTTTTAGTTGCGTTTAGTTTTCTGTTTAGCTCGGAATTTCATGTTTAACTTAGTGTTTAGGTCAGCTGCTGTGCTCCTTCTCTTCCCATGGCACTTATATTCATTATACATGTTCCTCAGTATCATTGTTCCATGATTAACCCCTCATACCCTGCATTTTAAACATTTTTCTTGACATTTTTAGTTGCATTTAGTTTTCTGTTTAGCTCAGAATTTCATGTTTAACTAAGTGTTTAGGTCAGCTGCTGTGCTCCTTCTCTTCCCATGGCACTTATATTCATCATACATGTTCCTCAGTATCATTGTTCCATGATTAACCCCTCATACCCTGCATTTTAAACATTTTTCTTGACATTTTTAGTTGCGTTTAGTTTTCTGTTTAGCTCAGAATTTCATGTTTAACTAAGTGTTTAGGTCAGCTTCTGTGCTCCTTCTCTTCCCATGGCACTTATATTCATCATACATGTTCCTCAGTATCATTGTTCCATGATTAACCCCTCATACCCTGCATTTTAAACATTTTTCTTGACATTTTTAGTTGCGTTTAGTTTTCTGTTTAGCTCTGAATTTCATGTTTAACTTAGTGTTTAGGTCAGCTGCTGTGCTCCTTCTCTTCCCATGGCACTTATATTCATCATACATGTTCCTCAGTATCATTGTTCCATGATTAACCCCTCATACCCTGCATTTTAAACATTTTTCTTGACATTTTTAGTTGCATTTAGTTTTCTGTTTAGCTCGAAATTTCATGTTTAACTTAGTGTTTAGGTCAGCTGCTGTGCTCCTTCTCTTCCCATTGCACTTATATTCATTATACATGTTCCTCAGTATAATTGTTCCATGATTAACCCCTCATACCCTGCATTTTAAACGTTCTTCTTCACATTTTTAGTTGCGTTCAGTTTTCTGTTTAGCTCAGAATTTCATGTTTAACTAAGTGTTTAGGTCAGCTGCTGTGCTCCTTCTCTTCCCATGGCACTTATATTCATCATACATGTTCCTCAGTATCATTGTTCCATGATTAACCCCTCATACCCTGCATTTTAAACATTTTTCTTGACATTTTTAGTTGCGTTTAGTTTTCTGTTTAGCTCAGAATTTCATGTTTAACTTAGTGTTTAGGTCAGCTGCTGTGTTCCTTCTCTTCCCATGGCACTTATATTCATCATACATGTTCCTCAGTATCATTGTTCCATGATTAACCCCTCATACCCTGCATTTTAAACATTTTTCTTGACATTTTTATTTGCGTTTAGTTTTCTGTTTCGCTCAGAATTTCATGCTTCACTTAGTGTTTATGTCAGTTTCTGTGTTTTACTTTTACGAGGTTGTGTTTAGGTAAGCTTTGTCGCATGTTATGAGCCTGTTTGATACAGTTCTTGTGTTTGCCAAAGTTACTATCAAAGAGGAATGTTGGTGAGCTATAGGGCGTTGGCATCCTTCTTGTTCAAAGAGTTATGCCCCTTAGATTGTTTTCTTGTTTGAATTTGCAATATGCAGGCAGTGTAGTATAACTTGAACAAACATTTTTTTACCAAATTTGATCTCTGGATTCTACTCGAGAATGTCTTGGATTCGCTGAAAAACCATCTTTTTTCAGGAGTTAAGCCTTTTAAATTGTTTTCTTGTTTGTGTCCACATGATAAAAAAAACTTTTTTCATCAATGTATGTAACAATTTTTAGCTCACCTGACTGAAAGTCAAGGTGAGCTTTTCTTATCACTCTTTGTCCGCCGTCTGTCCTCCTGCGTGAAGGTGGTGTTTGAGCCTCTTTCTCCTAAACCACTGGCCACATTTTAATTAAATTTCATGTAAGTAGTGGTTATATATGGGCATTTTGATTTTTATGCAAATTAGGTTTCGGCTCATATTGAACAGAGGGGTGGGGAAAAAATGGCCAAATTTTTTGAAAATCTTCTAATGAACCACCAGTAGCAGAGACTTGATATGTGGTATACAGAGTCCTTTTGAGGTTTAAAATCAAGTTTGTTCAAGAGAAGTTTGTCGGGCATTATTTGCCTTCGTTATGGGAGGGGCAAAAATTTTGGCCACGCCTAAAATTTCTATTTTCAAAAATTTCTATTTTCAGAATCGTGAGGTCGATTTGAACCAAATTTGATATGAGATGATAATGGGTCATGAGTAGTTGATTGATGCAACAAATTTTTTTCTCATTGCCCCATGGGAACCTCGGGAGCTAAAAATAGGAAATACCTTAAAACTGCCATATCTCCAAAACTACACAGTACAGAGAATTCTTATTTTGTATAAAGCTTACTTTTATCCAGTAGAATAGAGTGGTTAAAAAAAATCCCTATCGGTTTGATCACAAGGTACTTTTTTCAGGACTTTAAAAAAGTGCTGAGTCAACACTTTTTAACACTGTAGGCAATAGGAAAAACATTAAAAAATCTTCTTCTTCAGATCCAGGAGGCAGAATCTTTTGATATTTGGTATGCAACATTGTAGGGTGGATCTGATTCAAGTTTGTTCAAATCGGCCCCCTGGGTTCATATTTGGGCTCAGTGTAGGAGCCCGATTTTGAACTTAGTGCATTTCAGGCAAATTTCTTAAAAAATCTTTTTCTCCAGATCCAGCAGGCAGAATCTTTTGATATTTGGTACGCAACATTGTGGGGTGGATCTGATTCAAGTTTGTTCAAATCGGCTCCCTAGATTCATATTTGGGCTCACTATAGAAGCTCAAATTTGAACTCAGTGCATTTCAGGCAAATTTCTTTGAAAATCTTCTTCTCAAGATCCAGCAGGCAGAATCTTTTGATATTGGGTATGCACCATGCTTAGGGGGTGAGATTCAAGTTTGTTCAAGCCAAGTCCCTGGGTTCATATTTGGGCTCACTGTGGTAGCCTGAATTATAACTTAGTTCAAAATGTTGAATTTTCTTTAAAAATCTTCTTCAGATCCAGCAGTTGGAAGGTTTTAATATTTGGTATGCAGCATCCTTAGGGGGATGAGATTCAAGTTTGTTCAAGCCATGTCCCTAGGTCCATATTTGGGCTCACTGTGGGAGTCCAAATGATAACATAGTTCAAAATGAGGAATTTTCTTTAAAAATCTTCTTCTTCAGATCCAGCAGTCGGAATGTTTTGATATTTGGTATGCAACATCCTTAGGTGGGGTGAGATTCAAGTTTTTGTTCAAGCCATGGCCCTAGGTCCATTTTTGGACTCACTGTGGGAGCTTGAATTGTAATTTAGTTTAAAATGAGGAATTATCTTTAAAAATCTTCTTCTTCAGATCCAGCAGTCGGAATGTTTTGATATTTGGTGTGCAGCATCCTTAGGGGGGGGGGGGGGGGGGGGGGGGGGGGGGGGGTGAGATTCAAGTTTGTTAAAGCCAAGTCCCTGGGTTCATATATGGGCTCCTTGTGGGAGCCCGAATTATAACTTAGTTCAGTATGAGGAATATTCTTTAAAAATCTTTTTTTTTTAGATCCACTGGTCAGGAGCTTTGGATATTTGGTATAAGCTTTTCTTAGGAGGAGCAGATGCAACTTGTTGAAATCAATTCTCTGGGTTGATATTTAGGCTACCATGTCAGGTGAGCGTCCTCAGGCTCCCCTGGGACCTCTTGTTATTATATATTCTTGAAATAAATATTGTTTAAACTAAAAAAAACTATCCGATTTTAACAAATTTGTCCTGTGCCTCTTAGATTGTTTTCTAGTTCCAGTAGTTTCAGGGGCTGGGGCTGGGGCAGATTCCTTTGTAGCCAACATTGCAGATGCGAAGCTCTTTTTTTGTTTTTTTTTAGTTTTATCATTAACCCCTTACAGTTACCTTTAACAAACACAATTGAAGATGACACTATCAACAAAATGTCTTGAATAACTAAAAAAAAATTTGTTTCTCTCTAAAACTTACAGCTTGTTGGAACAAGCTCATTCTTATAAGGAGGTCATAAACCCTGCTTTTCAGGCAAAAATTGCAGAAGAAAAAGTTTGAGTGACAATAGAAGTAGAAGCAGTAGAAGCAAAGATTCAGTATGTGGACAAAGTAGGGCGGAAACAGTAGGCTCATTTTCGTAACCGATTAACCAAGAGCTATAACCAAATAATATCTGGTTATCAGTGGCTATTATTTCGCCGAATATGGGATCAAAACTATAGGAATTGGAAAGCAGTATTCTCAAACTATTCAGTGGTGTGTGTGCAAACAAACGTTGCCGAGTACTCAACAACGTTCGTTTATATGCACACTATGGAATAGTTTATGTGATTACTCATTCCCTACAGAAACTACCAATCGTTAACGAAGTCTTGAACGCCATAGTCAATTATTTCTCAATATATACAACGTAGCTTCGATGTGTAATATATCACAAAGGAGAAGCGGCAGATTTACTATGTTTCAAACGTGGAATGACGATCACTGTCGATATTTTGAATAACCGGTTGACAGTTTTTCTAATCGGTTAGGTAGCTAACTGGTTTCAAACCAATTATCCGGTTAACCATTTAGTACTAGGACAGAGGATTATTTAAAAAAACTCTGGAGTGCAGTCCTGATGGTCTGCAAAATCCAGAAGGGCTGATAATGAATCTACCAGATAACATGAAAAGAGCTTTTCTACCTACAAAACTTTCATTGTTGTATGCTCATCTGATCTTGAAAAGGGTGGGTGGAGTTGTGTACTGAAAATATTCAAATACATGTAATTCTCAGCTATCACAGTTCTGGGATCCAAATAGAGCTGCCATTCCAAGTTTGTACACACTGGTTAGAGTGATGAAAGCATCTTTTTAAGCAATCTCTGCATTGGAAAATTGAGTGTCATGTAATGTGATAATGAATTTACAGTAAATTGAGTGTCAGGTAATGTGATAATGAAATGCAATCTATAATCTCATTCCTGGGAGTGCAGGTGTGCCTCTGTGATTTACTTATAATGTTTTCATTGCTCTGCTAGTCAATTTTGTTTTTTGATTGTTGGCAGAGATATAAAAAAAAACACTGGTGAAATTTCACGGAACAGAGTTGAGATTATTTTAATGCAAGTTTACATCTATTATAAACATTCTATTAATTGAAAATAGAATATGTTTTCATTTTTGGAACACATTAAAAAAAAACTTTCCATAATCCTTTCCAATGAGGGATCATAACCTGAGTTTGAATGCTTTATGAGAATAATACTGTTGGTTTTAACAATTATGTTAGATAAAGAATTGATACAGATAAGATTTACATTAAAACTGTACATTCCATAGAGTTAGTAGTTATTCAGTTACGTAATAATGACAATTTTTATAATCAGAAAGTGTGACTAACCCTGTGCAAAGCAGCACAGGGTTAGGCCTAAAAAAATTAAAAATCTGTTTCTCAGGCCCACAGCAGGGTAGCATCACTAAATTTACCCTCTGTGAACCTCAATCTTAATCAGGGTCTCAAAACTAAACAGAAAGAGGTACCCAGAGGATAAACTGGCACACTGTATGGGATAGCATCATCAAATTCACCCTCTGGGGACCTCATTCTGCAAATGTCAGACTGCTTATTTTCAGGCCTGTGTGCAATACACAGGGTTAGTCGCATAATAGAGATGAATTATTTATAACCAGAAAGTAAAGAGTGACTAAGCTGTGCATTGCACAGAGTTAGTTGGTAAGCTGACATACACTGACTAACCATAAGCATTGCACAGGATCAGTTGATAGACTGTCATATCACACACTACATAATCACACACGATAAAAATGCACAGTGTTACTACATGTTACTTAGGGTGCAGGATTCAAATAACTAATGAAAATACTAATAATGGATTGTGGAAAATTTTTTGAAGTGAATTCCAAAAATGAAAACATATATTTTATTTTCAAGTAATAGTTTGTTTAAGGATCTTAGTGCCATCAGTGTTTGAAATACTGACTTTAATTGAACCACACTGCAGGTGGGCAAAATATTGCTTGCCTGTTAACAATGTCAGGCAAACACTGGCAAGCTGGGAATGATAAACTCACCTCAGAAAATCAGTCCTAGAAATGGAGGATCCATCCATAAAATCAATCTCAACCCCCTCTCATCCAGTTGAACCCTTAATACCTTCTTCGAAAGGATTCAACATTTTGTCAACAGATTTGCCTCCATTTAAAAACAAAAAAACATCTTTAAGTTGACTTCTTAATCTGTACAAGGTGTTGAAACTTGAATATAAATTTTCATGAATAATGAAAAAATACAACTCCATTGTTTGCCTCAAAACATAGCTTCATTTTTTTGTAAATAGCCCTTTCCTGATGTACCTGTTGGGTTAGACAAAAGATTAATTGAATTAAAATTGTTTTGATTCATGAGACATTTGTTTGAATACAAAAATACATTGTTAACAGAGTTCCCTGAGCTTTTATATCCTGATATAAGGTTTACTCAGCTAATGATCCAAATTTTGGTAATTGACTAATTGCATATTTTTCACGGGGAGGTAACTCTTTGATTAACCCATTACCCTTGCACACAATAACCCAATTTTTTTTTTTTTTCCAAAGTTTTCCCAAAATTTTCCCAACTATGTCAACAAAACCATTTCATGTGACCCCCTCATTGGAATGAGCTCAACAAGCTCATTCAAATGAGGGTCACATGATATCATTTTGTTAAAATCTATTTTCAACCAAGCCTGGAAATAAGCAGACTGTTATCTGCAGGATCAGGTCACCAGAGGGTGAATTTGGAGATGCTGTCCTGCACAGCAGGGTAGCATCACTAAATTTGTCCTCTGGGAACCTCAGTCTGAATCGCGGTATCAGATATAAAGAGAAAGAAGTATCCAGAGAATAAACTGGCCCACTGTATGGGATAGCAACATTAAATTTACCCTCTGGGGACCTCATTCTGCAAATGACAATGTGCTTATTTCCTGGCTTGTTTTCAACTGCTCATTGCAGACAGATGCAGCTGATTCGTTAGGTAATATGCAAGCCAGAAAATAAGCAGATTGTCTTCTGCAAAATGAGGCCCCAGAGGGTGAATTTAGTGATGCTACCCCACACAGCAGTGTAGCATCACTAAATTTAACCTCTGTGAACTTCAGTCTGAATCAGGGTCTCAAAACTAAACAGAAAGAGGGACCCAGAGGATAAATTGGCCCTCTGGGGACCTCATTCTGCAAATGCCGAACTGCTTATTTTCAAGCTTGTTTTTATGGGTTAACAGAGTTCTACTGCTGTGTGTTTTCCATAAATAGGTTGACTGTGTCCCAATTTACTAGTTGGTGGATTAGTGAAGTACTCTCAACTAGATTTGATCATATTGTACTTAAAGACCATAACAGGACTGACTGTCAATAGAAAAAAATGTGTTGTCCATTTGTTCTAATGTTATGTATTGGATTTATATGTCTGCTTTAAAGAGGATCCTCTTGAGATGTGGTCATTTCAATTTGACATGAAAGTGAAGCTCTTCAATTATCATTTAGAACATTTCACAAATTGTCACTTCAAAGGCTTTACCTGTGATAATGTCCTCAAAGAACTGTAAATCATTAAATGAGCTTTTCTAATCATGCACTGATTTCAAAATAGGTCATTACCAAGCCCTTGATCTGAGGTACTAGCCCAGTGAACTCACTACTAAAAACAAAAATCGACATGCAAATCTTTTTCTTTCTTTTTTTCTCAGAACTGCAGCTCTCAACCCTTTATTGCAATTGTGTCATTTTGCTCATTCTAGTTCTGTATCATATGGAGTGAGATGGAAAAAAAATAGTTGGTGGCCGGGTGGGGTGGGGGAGGGGGATGTTTAACCCTTTACCCAACGTAACGGCCAAAACCGGCCAGCGCTATTCTCAAAAATCGCCAATTAATTTTCAAAATATTTTCATTTTTTGTCTCAAAAACATAGGTTATGACCCCTCGTTGGAACGAGCTCGTCGAGCTCGTTCCAACGAGGGGTCATAACCTATGTTTTTGAGACAAAAAATGAAAAAAATTAATTATTCAAGAATTTTTTTTTGCAAGTGTCGTCTGCTTTTCATGTTAGGTACAGGGTTAATCCTTTATCTAACGCACAAGATAGCAGATTGCATTATATTATTTTAAATAATATTTCTTCAGTTTTTTATAGAAAGTTCAACAAAACCATTTCATGTGACTGCTCATTGGAATGTGCTTGATAAGCACATTCCAACAAGGGGTCACATGTTTTTTTGAAACGTTTTGAAAAATAATTGTTTCAGCTGCTCAGTTTGTAAATAATGCAGCTGGATGCAGCCAATTTAAGTAAAGGGTTAAACCTTTATCTGACACCTGAAGTGACCAGCAGACTTCACTTTATTTTTTCTTTAGATAACTAACAATTTTCTTTTTTTTTTATCATGCCAAAATATAGCCTGTGTCACCTCACCGGAATGAACTATGTTTCTGGAGTTAAAATTGTTAAAACAAAGTTTGAATGTGATTTTTGTGTAGCAGATAGAAAATTTGATCATAGCATCAGGGCCACACATACATACATTCATAAGCTATAATTTTGCTGCAAAAGGCTAAAATTTACAGTCATTGATGAAAAATGTTGTTGTTGGTGTTGTTGTTGTTGTTGTTGTTGTTGTTGTTGTTGTTGTTGCTGTTGTTAAAGTGCAGGGATTCTTTTGGGTGTGTATAGGGGCTGAATATGGAACCCTTTCCAAATGGCATTTCGGCTTGATTTTCCCCCCAGTCTTAGTCCAGATTCGAGCAAAAATTTAATGAACAATGTGTGTCCTGAACTGAATGAAACACTTGGTTTTCTGAGGTCTTATGACCACCCAGCTCAGCAAGCCCGAAAATAAGCAGACTGTCATCTGCAAAATGAGATCCCCAGAGGGTGCACAGCAAGGTAGCCTCACTAAATTTACCCTCTGTGAACCTCAGTCTGAATCAGGGTCTCAAAACTAAACAGAAAGAAGTAATCCAGAGGTCCATTGGCTGAAACTTTGCTTGTGCTGGTTATGCTTTGCAACAAATTTGCAATTATTGCTTGGGTGGAATCTCCACTCTGTGAGTGATTTAGTGATAATACACTCTCCACGTACTGTAGGTGACTTGAGTTTGCTTGAGTTTGATGTTCTCTATTCAGTTTGAACATAAAACATCTTAGTCTTTGTATATTTCTTCCCCCAAAACAAATTCCCATTTAGAGCCTCCATGATGCAAATTTTACATTTGCATAGGACCTGGACCCATTCCCAAGAAGGCAGAAGAATCCCTGTAGAATTCAACATACAAATATAAATCAACAAACAAAAGAGAAACATACAGATGTTTATGGTATTATGTTCAAAATAAATAATAAGCACTTAAGGCAGAGTTACTATCTACATCAACTACTACTCTCAAATAAGTTTCAGTTTACTCCTGGATGTAAAATAATTTCTGACCTGTATTTGTCACTCTTCACAAGTTGCATCCTGCAATGTGGATCTTTGTGGTCTGGAAGGGCTTTATTTAGCCTGCACTTTTTGGGGAAGGTGTCAGTAGGGTTTTTTTGGAAGTAATACAACTATATCGGTATCAAACTTCAATAGCAAAACCTACACATGACAGTAACAAGTGCATGTAATACAACTATATCGGTATCAAACTTCAATAGCAAAACCAAAACATGGCAGTAACAAGAATAAGCCAAGCTAAATGTCCTGTCAGAACTGTGGTCTTCCATTTTCATGCAGCTGCTCACTTCTTGATGTTTAATTTGATTTGCCTTGCCTCAGACTTTGAGTGAAATTGCCCACTTAACTTATCGTGTAGGTGGAATGTTTAAAACAACTGTACATATACCACTGTTGCTACTGAAGTAGCAACAGTAGTACACTGTTGTTTTAAACATTCCACTCACATTAATTCACATTGACGATTTTTGACTGAAAAGCAAAAATTTTAAACCAAGAATCGGCCCTTCCTCTTTCAAAATTGTTCTTTGGTCCCTTGATATTTAGGTCCCATGGTTTCTCAGATCCGTAAAACAGTCAAGCTGTATTGTCATCTGTAAAATGCCAGAGCCATATCCAAGGATAATTTGAGGACACCTGTCCATATATGCCACAGGCACAACCGAAGTAGAGATTGAAACTGAAAGTACCGGTAGGATTACCGCTCAGAACACAACATTTTTAAAAGACACAAATTACTGTATAGCCTCCATGTGCTTTCCACATACCTGTTCTGTGCGTTTTTTTTTTTTTTTTATCAGAGTGCAATTGCCTCGGTTGTATTTTTAGTCGGCAAAAATATCCTAGTTTGGGATTAGTGTTGTGTGGTTTTATTTTTCTTGTTTCGGACTTTTGGTTCGGTTTTTAAAAAAAAACTCGGTTTATAGGTCGGTTTTGGGGGGTTTTTTATGGTAAGACATCTGCAGTTTCGAACAGAAACTATGTAGTATCAGTATAATGCCCATACTGTCATATTTTCAATGATGATTTAATTGGCAGTGACTAACATTGGCCATTGGTACTAATTGTATAAATGGCAGGCATTATCAAAACCAAAAAAAAGAAAATAAAATAAAATGTAACAGTGTTGTTAGAAAACCACCACTCAGCACTCACCAATTCTAGGCACATGCCCCCCCCCCCCCCCCCCCCCATCACCTCTGGTCTTTAAGTTCAGGCGTAAGAGGGTCTATGATGAATTGCTATTAACACATGGGTGCATAAAGAGCCAATTCACAATTTCCCAGGGCTCTGTTCAGTGTTCACTCCTGGGTGGGGTCCTGGGCAGCCTAGTGAGCTCAATGACCCTACCAGGCATTGCAAGTAATACCAAGCGTTGCCAAGTGGGTCACCTAGACACCCATCCCAAGATATTTGACAATGAACTGGAGTGTGGACTCTTTTCAGTACCCCCCATTGACGACACTGTCATATCCTGACAAAGCTAGACATTTCAGACGTTGTAAGTGCAAAATGAACAATGAAAACATCTCTTCCCGACGTTTTAAGAAAAAAAACGAAACCGTACTCATTTATCAAGTATACGGTTTCTGTTTCTGTTTTAAAGCAAAACCGAAACCGACTAACAAAACCAGTAAACCGCACAACACTATTTGGGATTCAAGGGATTAGCTTCGTGTTGGTTTTAGTCATGTATAATTTTTGCTGAATTTTGATTGCTTGAGTGGAGTGTGGGATGGAGATTATACACAAATACAATGAGTTTGGGTGTTCAAACCAGTATACTGGTACCAAAAGCATCCCGGATATGGCCCTGAATGCATGTTGTAAAAAGGGTTAAGATAGTTTAAAATTCTATTTTAACCCCATTGCATGGATGAAAATTTAAATCGATTGAGATGAAATGCCCTGAATAGTTCCGACACTGCAAGAGTGCAGCAAGAGAAACCAGATTAACAAGCATGATTTGACAGTTTGACATGTGGCTCATTATTAATTCTCATGAAAAAATCATAATTTCTGAGAATTTTCTTGTCTGATCAATTTATGTGAGAGCATCTATTAATGGGATTTTCTTTGTTGAAGGCAGCGTTTCTTTGTTAAGTGGATCTTGTGATTATGTAAAATACATCCATACTTTACATTAAGTCCATCCTTGTCATTTTATGCAAACTGTAAGAGGGCTTCTCTGAAAGTAAGCCAGGTTTAGTTGCTGCATTGATTTAATTTATTTGGCTTGATAAATTTCAACCCATTGCAAACAAACGTTGGTGTCAGGTGCAATAATTTTCCCCCTAGATTACTCAGAAATGTACTTTTTGTTTTTAACTCATAATCTGCTTAGCATTTTCTTGAACTTCTCATCAAACAAAGCAGCCATGACTTGATTTAATGAAAAATCCAAAGGAGTCTGACATAAAGAAATCCTTATTAAATTAAGAGTACCAGTCCTATTATTTGGGGGGTATATTTTATTTATCAATAGCAATAATATACTTCTACTAGATACCAGGTTATTTTTTTGTTCTGAGCTGAAATATAAGCCTGTAGAAGGTTGGAGTTAAATCATAATTATGGCTTGTTGGGGAATATCTAGTTGTGTGATGAATAGATGAATAAATTTTTTAACTTTCCAGGTTTTTGCTGGCAGTATTTTTTCAGAAGAAATATGCTTCTTTTTCCAAACCAATACTCATGTCCTATCATTGGAAAGATTTCAACTTGATTGTCGAATGAGAGTCCATTATCTGTGATTTTAAAACTTGGAATGAAATGAAATGGAACATGTTCAAGTTGAATATCGAATGAGGGGACCATAAATAAAGGTCCCATTACCTGTCATTTGAAAACTTGAATAGCTATGTTTGTGTTTTACCTTATGCAGGTGTTATTGGGAGTATTTCTGTCAGAGGTATTTCCCTTTATGGACTTGGAATTTGTTTCATTTTTACCAACCTTTGCAATTTTGGTGTGAACTTGCAGTTTTTCAATTGACGTAACCAAAAATAGCATATGACCCTTCTTTGGAATGAACTCTTTCCAGTGAGGGATCATAAGCTATGTTTTTTTAATTTAAAAATGAAATTATTTAGTTGTCTGAGAAAAAAAATTGAAAGGTTCAACCTCTGGTCATTTGAGATAAAGTGTTACAAATGTTCGCTTGAAGGGTGAGTACTTTTTATGGACCATCGTCCCAGTCACAACTCATACAAGCAAAGTAAGTTTCAGGGAATGGGCAGACCTCCTTTTACATTGGAGGTTTATTTCTATGACATTTTTGTGTTTTTAGCTCACCTGAGCGAAGCTCAAGGGGAGCTTAACTAATCACTTTCTGTCCGTCGTCCGTCGTCCGTCGTCCATCGTCCGTCGTCCGTCGTCCGTCGTCGTCCGTCCGGCGTTAACTTTACATTATCGACTTCTCCTCCTAAACCACTAGCCCAATTTTATTCAAATGTTGGCTAAATGTTTATTACCTAATGCCAATTCAGATTTGTTCAAATGAAGTTGCCCCTCCTCCTGGGTGGTGCCACACCCCCAAGGGGCACCAAAATCTTTGTAAATCTTCTTCTCATGAACCAGCAGTAGCAGAGACTTGATATTTGGTGTGCAGCTTCCTTTTGAGGTGTAGACTCAGATTTGTTCAAGAGAAGTTTGTGGGGCTATACTTGACGTTGTTATGAGAGGGGCAAAATTTTTTGCCCCGCCCAAAATTTCTATTTTCCAAACCGAGAGGCTGATTTGAACCAAATTTTATGTGAGGGCTTATTGGGTCATGAGTACTTGATTTATGCAAAAAAAAATTTTCCCGCAGCCCCGTGGGAACCGCAGGAGCTAAAAATAGAAAAAATTTAAAACGCCCATATCTCCAAAACTGCACGGCACTGAGAATTTTTATTTGGTGTGCAGCTTCCTTAGGACCAACAGAAAGGATTGGTAAAAAAAAATTGCCATCGGTTTTATCATAGGGTACAGTTTCGGGACTTTGAAAAAGTGCTGAGTCAGCACTTTTTAACACTGTAGTCAATGGGAAAAACATTAAAAAATCTTCTTCTCCAGATCCAGCAGGCAGAATCTTTTGATAATTGGTATGCAACATTGTAGGGTGGATCTGATTCAAGTTTGTTCAAATCGGCCCCCTGGGTTCATATTTGGGCTCAGTATAGGAGCCCGATTTCGAACTTAGTGCATTTCAGGCAAATTTCTTAAAAAATCTTCTTCTCCAGATCCAGCAGGCAGAATCTTTTGATATTTGGTATGCAACATTGTGGGGTGGATCTGATTCAAGTTTGTTCAAATCGGCCCCCTGGGTTTATATTTGGGTTCAGTATAGGAGCCCAAATTTGAACTTACTGCATTTCAGGCAAATTTCTTTGAAAATCTTCTTCTCCATATCCAGCAGGCAGAATCTTTTGATATTTGGTATGCAACATTGTAGGGTGGATCTGATTCAAGTTTGTTCAAATCGGCTCCCTAGATTCATATTTGGGCTCACTATAGGAGCTCGAATTCGAATTTAGTGCATTTCAGGCAAATTTCTTCAAAAATCTTCTTCTCCAGATCCAGCAGGCAGAATCTTTTGATATTTGGTATGCAATGTTGCGGGGTAGATCTGATTCAAGTTTGTTCAAATCGGCCCCCTGGATTCATATTTGGGCTTACTATAGAAGCCCGAATTCGAACTTAGTGCATTTCAGGCAAATTTCTTAAAAAATCTTCTTCTCCAGATCCAGCAGGCAGAATCTTTTCATATTTGGTAAGCAACATTGTGGGGTGGATCTGATTCAAGATTGTTCAAATCGGCCCCCTGGGTTAATATTTGGGCTCAGTATAGGAGCCCGATTTCGAACTTAGTGCATTTCAGGCAAATTTCTTAAAAAATCTTCTTCTCCAGATCCAGCAGGCAGAATCTTTTGATATTTGGTATGCAACATTGTAGGGTGGATCTGATTCAAGTTTGTTCAAATCGGCCCCCTGGGTTCATATTTGGGCTCAGTATAGGAGCCCGATTTCGAACTTAGTGCATTTAGGCAAATTTCTTAAAAAATCTTCTTCTCCAGATCCAGAAGGCAGAATCTTTTGATATTTGGTATGCAACATTGTGGGGTGGATCTGATTCAAGTTTGTTCAAATCGGCTTCCTAGATTCATATTTGGGCTCACTATAGAAGCTCGAATTTGAACTTAGTGCATTTCATGCAAATTTCTTAAAAAATCTTCTTCTCCAGATCCAGCAGGCAGAATCTTTTCATATTTGGTAAGCAACATTGTGGGGTGGATCTGATTCAAGTTTGTTCAAATCGGCCCCCTGGGTTTATATTTGGGCTCAGTATAGGAGCCCAAATTTGAACTTAGTGCATTTCAAGCAAATTTATTACAAAATCTTCTTCTCCAGATCCAGCAGGCAGAATCTTTTGATATTTGGTATGCAACATTGTGGGGTGGATCTGATTCAAGTTTGTTCAAATCGGCTTCCTAGATTCATATTTGGGCTCACTATAGAAGCTCGAATTCGAACTTAGTGCATTTCAGGCAAATTTCTTAAAAAATCATCTTCTCCAGATCCAGCAGGCAGAATCTTTTGATATTTGGTATGCAACATTGCGGGGTGGATCTGATTCAAGTTTGTTCAAATCGGCCCCCTGGATTCATATTTGGGCTCACTATAGAAGCTCGAATTCAAACTTAGTGCATTTCGGGCAAATTTCTTCAAAAATCTTCTTCTCCAGATCCAGCAGGCAGAATCTTTTGATATTTGGTATGCAACATTGCGGGGTGGATCTGATTCAAGTTTGTTCAAATCGGCCCCCTGGATTCATATTTGGGCTTAATATAGAAGCCCGAATTCGCACTTAGTGCATTTCAGGCAAATTTCTTCAAAAATCTTCTTCTCCAGATCCAGCAGGCAGAATCTTTTGATATTTGGTATGCAACATTGAGGGGTGGATCTGATTCAAGTTTGTTCAAATTGGCCCCCTGGATTCATATTTGGGCTTAATATAGAAGCCCGAATTCGCACTTAGTGCATTTCGGGCAAATTTATTAAAAAATCTTCTTCTCCAGATCCAGCAGGCAGAATCTTTTGATATTTGGTATGCAACATTGTGGGGTGGATCTGATTCAAGTTTGTTCAAATCGGCTTCCTAGTTTCATATTTGGGCTCACTATAGAAGCTCGAATTCGAACTTAGTGCATTTCAGGCAAATTTCTTAAAAAATCTTCTTCTCCAGATCCAGCTTCAGAATCTTTTCATATTTGGTAAGCAACATTGTGGGGTGGATCTGATTCAAGTTTGTTCAAATCGGCCCCCTGGGTTTATATTTGGGCTCCGTATAGGAGCCCAAATTTTAACTTAGTGCGTTTCAGGCATATTTCTTAAAAAATCTTCTTCTCCAGATCCAGCAGGCAGAATCTTTTGATATTTGGTATGCAACATTGTAGGGTGGATCTGATTGTGATTCATGAACGTATTTATTTGTAAAGTTGATAGAATCTTAGACAAAATTTGCAGAAAAGATCTACTATAGAAGGGGTGGTATCCAGGGTGAACCGTTTACCCCAAATCTAGCAGTACTAATGCATTATTCACACAAATCTTCGTTCAAATTTTATGACCCCTCATTGGAACACACGCATTCAGCTCATTCCAACAAAGGTCATATGCCATGTTTTCGAGACAAAGGAATAAAAATTTTAGTTATTCATGAAATTTTTAGGCAACTGTTGTCTGTTATTCACATTGCTTCATGAAATTTCAGTACTTTTAGAAGTTACCTCAGTAATCAAGGGTTAATTCCCCTTAATTAAATGTCGCCTCTAAAAAACAACCACTTTGCATATCTTACCTTTTTACCAGCATAACTGCCAAAACTTGTCAGCATTCTTCGCAAAAATCGCTATTCAAATTTTAATTTTTGTCTCTTAAACATACATGTACTTATCGCTTGTAAATACCCCATTGGAATGAGCTTTTTGAGCTCATTCCAATGAGAGGTCGCACACCATGCTTTTTAAGTCAAAAAAGCAATTTTTTTAGTTATTCCAGAATTTCGTACGTAAAACACAGCTTTATGACTTCACATTAAAATGAGCTCTCTAAGCTTGTTCCAATCAACATTCACGCACTATGTCTTTCACACAAAAAATAAAATTTTCCATTTATTCAGGAATTTTGTTTGCAAGAACACTCTTACCCCCCCCCCCCCCCCCCCCCCCCCCCCCACAAACACACACACACAAACACACACACACACACACAAACACAGACACACACACCTAAAAGTTCGTCAGCAAAAAAACAGTTACTTCAATTTTTAAATGCATTATAGGAACAACTTGCCTAATCAAATTTAAATACTTTTGCATCATTCTGTATCTAGAACAAACCATTTACCATATCTTTACGCAAAATTCTCCAGCATCATTCACAAAAAAACACCATTATTTATATATTCACATTTCTGTCTCAAAAATATACCTGATCTTCCCATACCCCTATTGGAATAAGCTGTTTGAGCTTGTTCCAATGATGATAAAAAAAAATAAAATTTGTGAAAATTTTTGTTTTCTTGCATGCAAATATATACATGTAGCACATGGAAGATATCCACAGTTGGGGAGAGATGTCCAAGGCTATCTCTTCACATTCCTTGTTTGTGCTTCATGCTAAACCAGTTTGTCTGCAGAGATAAATTTGCTTTATTAAAAATCATTGGAGATTGGCCACACACCAATGATTTTAAATAAAACTAATTTTAGGTAACAAATGTTGAACTTCAAACAAAATCTATCACTCAACCAGTTAATGTTGATGAGGCATGACATGGTGAAGGTGACCTAAAATACTTCTTAGAGTCACTTTGTCAGGTGAGCGATTAAGGCCACGTGGGGCCTCTTGTTTTAAAAGTCTTTGAGAATAATTGTCTCTATGGCACCTCTCTTCCAAGAATGTTTGGTGCTAAATCACTTTCAACAAATGTATTGTATACTTTTTGTTAGTTCAGCATGGTGTTTTGTGGGCAAATTCATAAAATGGCTCAATTCAGTGAACTAAATTGTTATAAAGCAATTGTGAACAATAACGCCGTGTATTGGTTTAACCAAGGAGATAAATGAAACCGAGAAGTCACTGATGACCAGTCATTTCTTTTCATTACTGTGATCAGTTAAGTGCACAGAATTTTGACCTGATCACGACTGGGTCATGATCAAGCCTGAAAATAAGCAGATTGTCATTTGCAAAATGAGGTCCCCAGAGGGTGAATTTAGTGATGCTACCCTGCATAGCAGGGTAGCATCACAAAATTTAGCCTCTGTGAACCTCAGTCTGAATAAAGGTCTCAAGCCAAAACAGAAAGATGTACCTAGATAGAGGATAAATTGGCCCACTGTATGGGATAGCATCAGCAAATTCACCCTCTGGGGACCCCATTTTGCAAATGACAGGTTGCTAAAATTCAGGCTTAGTCATGATCCAGTCGAAATTTGCTGTCTGCTTTCCTCCCTGCAACTCTATAGAAACACACCTTTTGAAAAAGAAATTCTCTGAACATTGAATCTTGAATGCTATTTTCATTTGTTTTTCGTGATTTCGTCTTAACTTTGCAGTATTTCTTCAGGAACTCTTGTCCCACCGGTGTACATGTGTTTCAATCTGTTCAGGAAAGAGACTGCTTTTGTGATTTTTACAGATGGGTTTCAAACCTTCATTACAGTTTATTTTTCAATTCTGTATTTCAGATGCCTTGAAAATGTTGGCTAAACGTTTGGAAGGACCATTTAACATTGAATCTGTTGTTGATCCATTGGACGTGAAAATTTCCAATGCAATAATGAACATGCAAGAGAAAAGTGCTGATGTTACGCAGAGCGTAAGTGAAATTATCATTTCATTATTTTGTTGTTACCTGACGCTATCAAGATTTTTTTCCAGTGATTGAGTGCAATCTGGGCACTTATGCACAATAAATACAGGAAGACTGATCTTACAAGTTTGGTAAGAATGATGGGTTCATTGTTTTAGCTCACCGAAGGGAGCTTAACTTATCACTTGCCGTCCGTCGTCGTCGTCGTCCGTCGTGAACTTTACATTATCAACTTCTCCTCACAAACTACTTGACCAAATTAAACCAAATTTTGTGTGCATGTTCCTTATCATTTGTCAATTCAAATTTGTACAAATAAACATGCCACGCCCACAGGGGGCACCAGAAGGGCATAACTTTGATAGCACCCATAAATTTTTTGAAAAATTCCAAAAAAATCTTCAGATCCACCAGTCAGAATCTTTTCATATTTGTTATACAACATCTCTATGGGGGTCAGATTCAAGTTTGTACAAATTTGGATTAAGATGTGGGCTCTCTATTGGAGCCCAAAGTTTAACTTGGTGCAATTTAAGGAAATTTCTTTAAAAATCTTCTTCTTCAGATCCACCAGTCAGAATCATTTCAACATCTGTAGGGCGTCAGATTCAAGTTTGTTCAAATCCAGTCCCTGGGTTAATAATTGGGCTCCCTGTAGGAGCCCAAATTTTAACTTGCTGAAATATGAGGAAATTTCTTTAAAAATCTTCTTCAGATCCACCATTCAGAATGCTTTCATATTTGGTATACAACATCTCTAGGGGGATCAGATTCAAGTTTGTTCAAATCGGGTCCCTGAGTTAGTATTTGGGTTCTCTATTGGAGCCCAAAGTTTAACTTGGTGCAATTTGAGGAAATTTCTTTAAAAAGCTTCTTCTTCAGATCGGCCACTCAGAATCTTTTCATGTTTGGTATACAACATGAAAAGGGGGGTCAAATTCAAGTTTGTTCAAATTGAGTTGCTGGGTTAATATTTGGGCTCCCTCCTCTTCTTCTTCAGATCCACCAATCAGATTGTTTCATATTTGGAATACAACATCTCTAGGTGGGTCAGGTTCAAGTTTGTTCAAATCGGGACCCTGTGTTAATATTTTGGCTCCCTATTTGAGCCCAAAGTTTAACTTAGTGCAATGTGAGGTGATTTCTTTGAAAACCTTCTTCATATCCAACAGTCAGAATTCTTTCCTATTTGGTATATATGACATTTCAAGGGGGATCAGATTCAAGTTTGTTCAATTTGAGTCCTTAACTAAATATTTGGGCTCTATGGGCAGGGGTGGGTTGGGTGGGGGGGGAGGGGGGGGGGGGCATGTTACATCCAGGTTTGTTCAAATCCATTCATTGGTGTTTTTCCATAAAATTTGCCTCTCATGACTTCATTCCTTTGTAGTGTTGATGGACCATGTCAGACTGAATGTGACCCCAACTACTTCTGTGAACCACTTCGGCCATTGAACGATTAATGCCCTTTGGGGCCTCTTGTTTATTTATCTGTTTACCTTTCCAAAACAACTGACTCTGGCATTAAAATCTGTTCACTTCTGTATCTGAGGCAAACAGTGAAATTGCTTAGTAATAATAGATGGCGCCTAAAAAGTTAAAAATCTTTTTCTCAGGCCTTCCCATATGGTCCTTTTGGCTGCCGCATGCTCTTTTTTTTATAACCAATGCATTTTTTTTAGAAAATAAATATTAAATGGTTTGTCTGATATTTTACCAAAGTTAATAAAATTGAAAATTTGTCTCTTAGCATTGCAAAGCCTTCTTGCACTCAAGGGATGAAATACACCACCACCCATGCTATTCTGTAGATTATGAGACATAAAACAAACCAAGAACATGATTTTTTGATGGCAAAGAAATAATTACAAAAATAAAAAATAAAATAAAAAAATGAACGCCCACCCCGAATGAATAACTACCATTCCAGTAATTGAGTGCAATCTAGGCACTTATGAACAATAAATACAGGAAGACTGATCATATAAGTTTGGGAAGAATGATGGGTTCATTCCGTTGATGATGTCTCATATTTTATCTTGCAACAAGAACGTATTTCCCACAATTCAAGTAAAATGTATCAACAAAATACAAACCACACGTGCAAGACATTCGATTTAGAAAGAGAACATTTTTTACCTCCACTCATCGAAAACTGATTACACTATACATGTCAAGCCCATCATTTTTGATAACAGCAGGCCTGAAAATAAGCAATCTGACATTTGCTGAATGAGGTCCCCAGAGGGTGAATTGATGATGCTATCACATACAAATGGACCAATTTATCCTCTGGGTACCTCTTTCTGTTTAGTTTTGAGACCCTGATTCAGATTGAGGTTCACAGAGGGTAAATTTAGTGATGCTACCCTGCTGTGCAGGGTAGCATCACTAAATTCACCCTCTGAGGACCTCATTTTGCAGATGACATTCTGCTTATTTTCTGGTTTGGATAACAGAAGTTAAAAGATAAGTAAATCACCAACTCAATGAAATAAATTAGACTATATCCTTTTTTGCCATGATGATATTTTTAAAAAGTCCAACCATGCTATAAACCAGAAAAATAAAACAAAGAAACACAGCTGAAACTTTGGTGGTTGTAGTACAAGTAGAATAATGAATGGGGATTACGTCATGCATAACCTTCATTCATAAAAATTCAACACACAGATGCAGAGTGCTTGTCAAAATATGTGCGAACAATTCAATAAAGGGAGGAAAATTGTAATATAAATTGATTATTACCACTAAGTGGTTTTCTGGGATGGTGTATTCAAGTCTCGACCTTACCTAATGGACTTGTCAATATATGCCCAGAGACGAGGTCCCGACTTCAATACACCATCTCAGAAACCAACTTGGTGGTTATAACCTACGTGTATTTCAGGTGAATGTGAAATACAATATGTGCATGCAGGCTGAAGGATAAACTTATCTCTGATAGGTCGTCAACATGTAAATATACTTGATGATGTTTCTACTGTCCATTGCATAAAAAAAAAATTTTCACCCTAGTGTCATATTCGGCCAGTGCTGTTCACCAAAAATCGCCATTTTGGCAGCCAACTATGATGTAAAAACACTGCCAAGATAAATTCAGTCTACCAGTTAAGTTTTTAAGGAAGAATACACTCGGTGGCAACTGATCAGAATGTGACCTACCTGTTGTGTTTTTTTTCTCATGTGCCCTTTTTTCAACCCGGTTGTTCCATATTTTCGACTCCTTCAAAAAGTGACACATTTGCTTTCCCTTCACTCTGTGTGGCTCCAAGGAGCCTTGTTGTTGTCCAGGAGTTGCAGATTGGCTTGCTGAGATCTCCAGTTTCAACTGTTTTGGCAAGTAAAGATATAGGCTGAGCTCTACCTACAGTGTGGCCAAGTACCACAATCACTCTCTGTGTGATGTTCATCCAAAGTAGAGAAGAATACTTTACTGCATTCTGCTGCACCTTCAACATCATGTAATGTTACCATTCAATTAGTGACACTGTATCAGTCCCTTAAGAGCATCATTACAGCTTGCTGGGTCTGTTGTAAATCAATTTATCTCTGATTTTCCATCCATTACAATGGGGAGAACATAAGAAATTTCTCTTTTAATGAGATGGGTGAGGAACAGTTTGTCTGGTTTAATGGGCAGTTCATCAGCCAAGAATTCCATTTTGTTTCTATATCTGTTTCACTAAGTTATTCTCTTATTTATCTGTTTACCTCTCCAAAACAACTGACTCTGGCATTAAAATCTGTTCACTTCTGTATCTGAAGCAAGCAGTGAAATAGCTTAGTGATAATAGATAAGGCCTAAAAAAGTTTAAAATCTGTCTCTCAGGCCCTCCCATACAGTCCTTTTGGCTGCCGCATGCTTTCTTTTTATAACCAATATAAACTTTAAAGAATAATAATTAAATGGTTTATGTCTGATATTTTACCCAAGTTAATAAAATTGATAAATTTGTCCCTTGAGTACAAGAAGGCTTGCAAAGCCGCCTTCTTCTTGCTCTCAGGGGATGAAATACACCACCACCCATTCTATTATGTCGATTATGAGGTCTAAAACATAAAACTAACCAAGAACATGATTTTTTGATGGCAAAGAAATAATTACAAAAATAAAAAAAAAAAATTAATGCCCATCCACCCACATGCAATTTTACAAAAAATGGCCTGAGAAACAAGATCTGCTTTGTGGGGCCTAATATAGTTTTTGATATTTTCATAGATATTTTATTTATTGTGCATTGTTCATGCAATTGCTTAACCCTCTGCAAACTGTTGTCAAAATATCAAAAGTGCAACCTGCAAATCGTTCACATAATACAACCAGGAGTACAGTGGAACCCTGTTAATTGAATAGCCACTTTTCCAGTGAAAATTATTCAATTAACAGGAGTATTCAATTAACAGGGATAGTGTCACTGTCCGGTATTCTAGAGATAAACTTAGCATTTATTCTATTGTATCTTGTTGACAGAGCTCCATGAGCTCTGTCAAACAAGATATAATAGATTAAATGGCTGTATTGGATGTACTGAGGCCAAATAAGTCTATAAACAAAGGAAAACTGGGGAGAGTCCGAGTAATTTCGTGACAGGTTACAAGATGTTTTATTCAATTAACAAGAGTTTACTGTATAACCTATATTGCAATAACAGGTCAAATTTGTACTGGAGGTATAGTAAATAGTTTTGTGTTGGGAAATTATATTCAATTAACACGGTTATTCAGTTAAGAGATATCCAATTAAGTGTGCTCCACTGTACAACCAACTTAGTCTTGACTGAGCTCATCAGTAAATTATGCCTTGATTTTGTAAATTCACTGTGAACTGGAAGCTCATTCAAGATCCTCTTTGTAATTTTTGTATTGAAAAGTTATTAAACGAACATTTCAGACTGAAATGTCTGTAACAGCTAAATGTCATTCAGAGCAGAAGCGGTTTTGGTACCTGGCCATATGCCGCATGTGAAAAGAAAAAGTAGCAAGAAATTGTATTTTTTCAGAATAGAAAAAAATTAAAAACTTGAAAATGTATAAAAATGATGGAGGGTTGAGATATAAGCTTGGCAGATGCTGTCAAACTGTCAGCAGTATAATTGTTCAGTCCACAGAATAACTGTCCAGTAGGTAAAATTTTATAGGCCCCAAATATTATCACTGGTACATGATGTACTGAGAAACACATTAATCCTAACACAAGATAAGTGACAACCAGAGGTTGCTGCTGTTTGTTCCAAATTCTGCCCTCTCAGCTGCAACCTCTGATTGTCACTTACATGTTTCAGAATTTCTATGCTTTTGGTGTTTCTTGTGCCCAAATCTGCCACAGAATAGGAGAGTCTTTGGTCATCAAGCATTTTTCAAAGAGGAGTTATGACCTCTTGATAGACGATAGGTTTCAGTAGAGTTTTCTATAAGTTGTGTTTGGTAAAGGGTCAAGTGAGTGATTTCTGTTCAATAACAGTATTTACTTGTTCAGGCCTCGACATAAAGGCCCTAGATTGTAACCTGTTAGTAGGTTACTCTCAAATAACATGGTCGTAACCTATAAGTTATGTCATAACCACCTCATTTCTGTCGACCTGTCGCCTTCCCAGTTTTTACAGGTGAATCTTGTTGTGCACCTTTATCTTGGACATAAATAGCAGCAACTCACTTGCGATCTCGCTAATGCGAGATCGTGCGTGAGTTGTTTCTATTTATATTTGTGCATGTTCTGTTAAAAAGCAAACAAACTGCGCCGACTGTGTAAAGAAAGATTGCCAACTTTTATTGGAAAACTTGCCAATGCTGGAAATAACGTACCGGCTGTATATTTATTTTATGGTAACCTATAATTCGTTCGTGGATTTCACCCCTGTGGTAACCTCAGCGTAACCTGAACGATCGTTCGTGGCTCATTTCATGGCTTGTTTGTTGAATATAATATTCTCAGACATTTTTAATCCACATTTTAAACAACTAATTCTTCAGAAAAGCCCCTTAGAAGACCAGTTATAGTAGTTTTCTTCCTCTTTTAAACATTTTCTTTGTCAACAAAAGCAGAGAGAGTCATCAGTGACAATAGAATGTGCCCCTATGTATTTAAGTGTGGTCAATGAAAGGAACATTCTGTGAATTTTTCAACAGCTTAGAACAACAAATTGGGAAAGGAAGACAATCTTCTGTCACAAGTTTCTTGTATTACAAACAAGCCATGTATTCCCTGGATAATGTCATTATTTACCAATTTACAAAACGTACACAAATAAATTATATTGAATTTCATTGTGCAAGACATTCCTCAAGGTATTAGGAGGGTCAAAAGAGAGGCAGGAAATACTTGTTAATGAGATGTCTGAAATAACAATGAAATAACAAAATATGAATGGCACTAGTTAGGGAGGTCTGTAGTCAGCTCTATTTCAGTACATTACAGTCACAGTCAGAGGTAGCAAAGTGGAGGGTTTCCAGTCAATTCAGCCTTGAATCAATTCAGTCTGAGTTGATTGGGCCCAATTTCAGGACGAGTTGACTCACTTTTTAGGTCGAAATGACCAGGGCTTATGATTTTTGTTATGTCAGTTCTAAGATAACCATTGCCTGTAATAATTTAGAAAATGCTGTTTATGCAATTATGATTGTTTTGGAGTTTTTTGGGGACCCTTTGCACACTGATGTCAAAACCCCAGGCTACTAATTTTTCTTGCGATGAAACTGGGAATTTAACCTATTCAATCTTGTTTGACAGAAGATTGAATTGGTTAAATTCCTAGTTGCATTATGGGAAAAATTTGCTGCTAAACTGGTTTAGTGCTAAATTCTCTATCAAAGGTGATTTGAAACATGGGTATTTTTTTCAAAGATACCCTCATACCAGCAAGAGTACCCTTTGATCAGCAAGATTCTGTTGATAAATAATTGAGTTGTAAAAATTTAATTTACAATAAATTACAACAAAACAATTTTGTGTCAAAAGTTTTTCTTCTACTGCTAAGCAAATATCAAACTAATGCACAGTGTGTAAAGCCACTAAAGTGTCTTCCAGCACTTTTCAATAGAGCCATGATAGTGGCTTTTAGCACTAACCACTTAAAATTGCAGTGTTCTGACATCAGAGCGTTAAGGGTAAATTCATCTGATTGGATGCACAAAAATTGTGAATGACAAAATAAATTCACAGCTGCAAGCTGACTCATACAGAATATATTTTTCATGTACAGTTTTATGCAGATGTATGTTCAAAGATGAAGATGCCTCTTCATGAACAGGACAAAATGACTGGTTCCATATTAAATAAAAATGTATTGTTCGTCACCCTCATAAAATTTGGTAAACATTTATTTTGCCCTCATCTTTGCAAGTGATCTGAGATCTTTGTTCATTCATCGAGAATTCAACTAATGTTCTTTTATTTTCTGTCTTCCACTTTTAGGCTTTCAATGAATGTGGTAATCCATCCAAGGGCAGACAAAAGCGTGAAGCACAACAAGGAAGTGTACCTTATGATGCATTAAATTTTCGGCCACGCCCACCATCAGCCCGTCCAACAACTGCAGCTGGTACAAGTTTGGACAGGCTTGTGAGAGATATAAAAGATAAAGTGAAACATGCCAAAGATTTCTGGATTTCTCTTCCACACATAATATGTAACAACTCAGATATTGCTGCCCAACACACTGAAGATACAGACTGTTGGAATGGTCAAGACCGAGCAAGGTAAAGAAGGGGTTCTAGCAAAACTGTCCAGTTGTTGTACCGGTACTACTATCAAGGTTGAAGTGCAAATTATCATTTGCCACAATAGTTGCACTGAATATGTAGAGTGAAAAGGTACTAGGGCCAGTAATCCGATTTAAACCACAAATTGGATAAGGTTTTTAACCACGAGGCATGCCGAGTGGTCAAAACTCTAATTCTACCAGTGGTTTAAATCTGATTACCGGCCCTAGTACCTATTTGTTTTATTTATACCATGCTCATAATAAATAATTGACTTTGTCACTTAAAATGGAGGAAAAACGACACTTTCTATTGCAAAAACACGAGTTTTGTTTACCTCTGTGCCGGTGGTTAGTACTACCGGCTGCTCGTGAATGTTTGATTGACAGCTAGACACCTCGTCAAAGTTGATTGAATTTACCTTGCTTTTTCAGTCAAATTATTATTAACAATTCTTAAATTTTATTTTGAATATTTAATTGTAAGTATTTTTAGACTTAATAAGTCATTGCACTCAGTAGATAGTACCACAAACCGTCATATGTTTGAAAGAAACATTGCGAAGTATGAATGTATCGAAGTCGGCAAATTTATTTTTTAACTGCTGGCGGTTGTGGGGTTAAAAGCTAAAATTTAACCTGCATGCTTTTCACAAGTAGTAACATTGGTGAGCATGATACAAACAATGCTTTAACCTTTTAGAGTCTGGAAACATTTCCACCACACCACAAACATATTGCAGTTGAGCCCACTTAATTGGATATCTCTTAACTGAATAACCCTGTTAATTGAATATAATTTCCCATCACAAAACCATTTACCATACCTCCAGTACAAATTTGACCTGTTAATTGAATATAGGTTATAAAGTAAACTCTTGTTAATTGAATAACAATTACCCAGTTTTCCTTTGTTTATAGACCTACTTGGCCTCAGTACATCCAATTCAGGCTTTTAATCTATTATTTCTTGTTCAACAGAGCTCCATGAGAATAAATGCTAATTTTATCTCTAGAATACAGGGAAGTCACACAATCCCTGTTAATTGCAATTGAATACTCCTGTTAATTGAATAATTTTCATTGGCAAAGTGGCTATTCAATTAACAGGATTCCACTGTATCTACAACCAGAGCAGTGATTTCCAATCAAGTCTTGGCTACCTCTGTAGAGAGCCAAGACTCATCGAGACGTCACTGCCAAGGTAATTTCACTATAGTGTGACGGTTTCCTCGTGACTGCATATTATGAGAGTGTCTGTTCTGAGCCAACAAAGTTTGTCAAAGTTCGAAATAATGGGCCTTCAAGGGATAAGGTAATATGAATGATTTTTTAGCTCCACTCGATGAAGTCAAGCTGAGCTATTGCTGTCACTTCTCGTCCGTCGGCGTACATACATATGTACGTACGTACGCTGCTGGCAACGACCTTTGAACTTTCTTTGTCAGACCTCAATATTTTCCTTTGCACACCCTACAGAGCACATTTATGTTCGTATTGCTTTGAAACTTGGTATGCTTATTTGGGGTGACCTTTAGATGGGAGTTTGCGATTTTCTTTCATTTCCGTCAAAACGTGTTGCCACTGGCAATGGCCTTTGAACTAAGTTTAGTCAGGCATCAGTATATTCCTTTCGCATGCCCAACAGGGCACATTTATGCTCAAGATTGCTTTGAAACCTGGTATGTTTGTTTGGGGTGACCTCCAGAATGGGAGTTATCAATTTTCTGCCTTTTCCATCAAAGATAGTTGCCGTTGGGAATGACCTTCGTTGAACTTAGTGCAGTTATGCATCACTTTGGCACACTCTGCAGGTCACATTTATAATTGGATCGCTTTGAAACTTGGTGTGCTTGTTTTGGGTGACATCTAGATGGGAGCTATCAATTTTCTTCCATTTCTGTCACAAAATGTTGCTGTTGGCAGTGAACCTTGAACTTTGTTTGGTTAGGCATCAATATTTCCCTTTTGCACACCCTACAGAGCACCTTTATAATTGGATTGCTTTGAAACCTAGTATGCTTGTTTGGGGTGATCTCTAGATGGGAACTATCGATTCTCTTCCATTTCAGTCAAAAAACGTTGGCATTGGCAACAACCTTCGAACTTAATTTAGTCAGACATCAATATATTCCTCTCGCATACCATTCAGGGCACATTTATGATTGGATCGCTTTGAAACTTGGTATGCTTGTTTGGGGTGACCTCCAAATGGAAGCTATTGATTTTCTTTCATTTCCATAAAAAATTATTGTTGTTAGCGCCAGCCTTTTAACTTAGTGCATTTGTGCAGCAGCTTATCCCTTTTGCACGCTCTACAGGGCATATTTATGAATTTCCATTAAAAAAACTAAAAAAACAACCGATTGAAACTAGCAATGACCTTCAAACTTGTGCATTTGTGAATTAACATCTTCCTTTGCACACCTCAAGAGGGCGCAGTCATTATTGGGTTTTGAAGCTTGGTATGCTTATTCAGGGTGACCAGGATAGGAGCTATCGATTTTCTTTTCATTTCCATCAAAAACTGTTGCTTAGCAACAACCTTTGAATTTATTGCATTTGTGCATCAACATTCTTCTTTGACATGGCCTGCAGGGCACATTTATCGTAGGATTGTTTTTGAACTTTGTGTACTCATTAGGTGAGATCTCTAGATAAGAGCTACCAATTAGCATTCATTTCTGTGTAAAACGTTGCCGTTTACAATGACCTTTAAACTTACTGCATTTGTGTATCAGCATTCTTCCTTAGCCAGCTTTACAGTTTACATTTAAAAATGTATGGATTGCTTTGACATTGTGCACACGAAATGCTGTTATGTTGAAGTTTCATCAAATAACATAGGAACCAATGTTCTTCAATTTTGCCATTTCACTTGCACTTAACCATGTTGAGCTACAGTGTCATTGACACTTTCATTTCTTTTCATTTTGGAATTTTGACCGTAGTGTGATACTTTCAATTTGAGTCAAGCTGATGAAGGAATTTTGACACAGTGTTTATACCATCAACATGAACCTATCTGATGGAGCAACTTTGACAGTGCGGAACCTTCAACTTAACCCTTTACCCAACGAATCGCCCGCATCCACCCACGTAATATGCAAATTCAGCAGTTGAAAAAATATTATTTTTTAAAAAAATTCAACAAAATCATTGGAACGAGGGGTCACATGATATGGTTTTGGTGAAATTTTTTGAAAAATTTGAAAAAATGATATTTAAAATAATAAATTTTGATATCGTCTGCGTTGGGTAAAGGGTTAAGGTATTTCGACAGCATGATGCTGAAGAAATTTCAAGTTTGATACCTTCAACTTGAACCACGCTGTTGAAGGAATTTTACCACAATTTGATACCTTTAGCTTGATCCTGGATGTTGAAGGAATTTCAACATGTGTGATACTTTCAACTTGATCCTTGAAATCAAATAGTGACTACAAGAAAATGAACTTGGGAGTCCAATGTACACTAATACATTGAGGCATATGCGTAATTGAAACATACAATCGATTATTATGTTGCCGAATTGGTTCGTCTCAGAAAACTTATAAGTTATTGTGTATTTCAATTTTCACATTGATCTCACTGTACTTGTGTAGTTGATATTTTGTATTGTTTGACAGCCAAATTATGCACCTCATCGCACCTCCCTCTTCCAGCTAATTTGCCAGTGAACTGCTTTTTGTGCCCTATATATGCAGGCCTCCAAGATTTCTGAAATTTATACTTTGAAAGAACCGAATCATTTTCAGATTTCATATATAGCATTTGGTGACAGTATCTCAAATGGGTTTGAAAATCAAATACATTGGGATATTCACTAGTTATTTTCCTTATTTTTGGGGGGTAATTGATCAAATTGTCATGGCACTGAACCCTTTACCCAACATAACGGCCAAAACCGTTATGTTAGGTGAAGGGTTAAGAGAGCTATTCACAAAAGTCGACAATTTTCATTATTTTTTTTATTTTTTAAAAAAATAGGTTATGACCCCCAAAGAAGTGTCATAACCTATTTGTTGTTTAGACAAAAAATGAAAAAAAATGAGTTATTCAAGAATTTTGTTTGCAAGTTTCATCTGCTTTTCATGTTAACTCTTAGAAGCCAGGAGTCGAGTTTTCTTGCCTGTGATGTAATATGGCAGGCAATCTGGCTGTGACGGCTCGGCTATCTTTGGGCTGGGGGAGAATTAAACACTGAGCAGGTGCTTCTAGTCAAGTGTCATCTGCCTGAATAGGCAGACAACACTTGGCTAGAAGCACCTGCTTTACTGTAAGTTTTTCTTAGTATGTCATGTTCAATAAATTCATTCTGATTCCCTGGCTTCTAAGAGTTAAGTAAAGGGTTACAGGAAAACTGTTCAAGAAATCATGACCAAATTCCATATCTTGAAACATCATTATGGTGTATAGTGCTGTCATGATATGTTAGGTTTGAGGGAATGTTTTAACAGTTATGCACTTTTAATATTTCAGATATTTACCCGAGGTGCTAAAAGATGGAGTTTCTGAAAATGTCAACAATCCAGAAGTGGAAGTAGATATGAGAAAGTCAAACAGCTTAATAAACAGACAAGTACTGCAGCTAAAAATTATAACTGGCAAGCTTCAGAATGCTTACAATGGTTTGGATGTGGTATCGATGGATGCAGGTACATCTTTCATATGGTGTATAATGTAGTCACACACCTGTCCCAATTTTTAGCTCACCTGAAAGAAAGTCAGGGTAGCTTAAGTGATCACTTTCTCTCTGTTGTCCATCCATCTGTGTGGCGTGAACTTTACATCATCAACTTCTCATAAACCACTGGGCCGAATTGAACCAAATTTGATATGCATGTTCCTTATAAGTCCATTCAAGTTTGTTCAAATAAAGTTGCCCCGCCAACAGAGGACACTGCAAGGGGCATTTCTCTGATATCACCATAAATTGTTTTCCAAAATTCCCCAAAAATCAGATTCAGGTTTGTTCAAATTGAGAGCCTGGGTTAATTGTTGGGCTTTCTGTACAGGACAAGTTCGAATATGGGTTCCATCCAATTATTTTTACATCAGTTATGGCCCTTTTTTCAACTTAGAATTTGACCATCTATTAACATTTTGGGTTTCTGACCGATAACTCCAGTTTGGATCATTTAATCTCACCTGATCAAAGCTATGCTTTTATCTGGAACCCTGTCCTGGTCATACTTGCTGCTCACCCCAACAAGTACACCATAAATATGTTCAACACCCCTGTAGGAATCTTGTCGGTAATATAGAAGAGCACTTGCTGAGCACTGGAGGTGATACAGTTCATCATTCTCTATGGGCTAAGTCATTGGAGAGAGATGAGGTGCATCACCACTGGCACTCAACTCAGTAAGCAGGCGCATTTGTAGAGCACCCCAAATATGATGCCCTACAAATGCTCTGGCCGACATTGACGTTCAGTTCACATAGATTTATCCCTTTATCGCTCTCCAAACGACATCGAGGACTTGGTGGGACCTGTCACTGAGTAGAGGAGTGACCACCAAGAGTGGCTAGTTTTGTACCAATGTATCAATCCCTAACCACCGATCTCCCACTGGCTTTTGTGCCGGATAACATACTGCAAATAAAACTTTTATCAGTCTCAGTTCCAACTTAGCGTCACATTCTTTTTTCTCCCCCTAACCATTTGGTCACAGTCTGTATGCAACTACACTTCCTTCCAGGGGGTGACAGGTAGACAACCAATCTGGCTATGTCACCCCCTACAGTATATTATTTACTAAACTTGTGAAATATATGTATTTGTAACCATTATTTATGTATACTGTGAATAAATTATCTGAATCTGAAGCTCAGAGGGAGCTTAAGTGATGGCTTTCTGTATGTCATCCGTCTATCCATTGTCCGTCCTCATAAACCACTAGTCCGAATTGAACCTAATTTGATATATATGTTCCTTATTTTTTGTCAATTCAAGTTTGGTCAAATAAAGTTACCACACCCACAAGGGGCATAATTCTGTTCACACCTCACAAATTTTTTGTTTTTTAAATTAAAATATCATCTTTTCTAAAACTACCAATCAGAATCTTTTGATATTTAGTATACAACATCCTTAGGGGGGTCAGATTTAGGTTTGTCTGAAACTAGTCGCTGGTTTCATATTTGGGCTCCATATGGGAACCCGAAGTTTAACTTGCTGCAGTAGGATAAAATGTATTTAAAAATCATCTTCTTCAGATCTTCCAATAGAATCTTTATACCCCCGCCTAGTGGGGGTATATAGGATTCCTCGTGTCTGTCAGTCCTTCAGTCCTTCCGTCGCAAAATTGTTTAATGGAGGGTACCGTCATGCTGTAATCAACTCCTCCCCCACATTTCATTTCACATAGTTGAAACTTCAGAATATGATAATACACACAATGAAGATGTGCAACATGTATAAAGTCTTGCAAAAATTTTGTTTCTCCACAGTTATTTCCCTTTCTTGATTTTTAACTTAGATTTTTTAACAATCTTCTGTTTTCATTTGGGATATATTGTTGGAAGAGGGTTCAGTTGGGCCGAAGAGCGGGGGTATCTTTATGTGTCATCAGCGGATGATATACGCTCTCTAGTTTGATATTGGTATACTGTATCCTTAGGGCAGTCAGCCTGGTGTTTGTTCAAATCAAGTCCCTGGAATCTTATTTGTGCTCCTTGTGGGGGCCCAAATTTTAAATTTGTGTAATATGTGGAATATTCTTTAAAAATTTTCTTTTTTAGAGCCAACAGTCAGAATCTTTTAATATTTGGTATGTTGCATTCTTAGTAGGGTGAGATTCAAGTTTGTTCAAATCAAGTCCCTGGGTTCATATTTGGGTTCCAAGTAGGAACCCAGATTTCAGCTCATTTCAATAAAAAAAATTTTGTTTAAATCTTCTTCAGATCCACCAGTCAGAATCTTTTGATGATTAATATTGAGCATCCTTAGAGGGGTCAGAAAATGAAAATTTGTGATTATTCAAGAAATGTTTTGCAAGTGGCATCTGGCATCTTCTAGTCAAGTTAGATAAAGGGTTAATTCATCATCAGAACAGTAGATAATTAGCAAAATTCTTGATAAAGGATTAACTCTTGTTTTATTTTTTTGGAGGGCTCTCGATTTAGTTATTCAATGAGATTTAATTGTAATATGAATTACTTTTTTTTCCAGAAATTGATGTTGATTTTGCAAGTGGAAGTGGTGATTATATCAGCGGAGATGGATCAGGATCTGGTGGTGGAAGTGAACCAGAACCTTCTGTTCCAGACATAGGTCCTCCATATGATAAAATTGATATAGACAATGACAGGCCAGATGATCCATACAGACCAGGTGAAAAAGATGGCTACCGTCCAGGTCAATCCACACCAAGAACAACGACGGAAGCAGGTGCTTGTACTGTGACTGTGTCTTACGGAGTTCTATTGTGTTCTGTACTGTCGATTATGTTAAGGAGAGTGTTGTAGAGAGAACAGTGAGGACAAGTCTGTTCTGATAAAAGACCTTATACCTCAAAAAACACTCAGCAATAGTATGTGCCTGAACAGTTAGATACAAAGATATCATCTGTCGTGATTCATACTGAACCGTTAGATACAAAGATATCATCTGTCGTGATTCATACCATGCAACTTATAAAGAGATGACCAAAACAAATTTGTTTTTGACAAGCTGTATGCAGTTGACAAGTGGTCTGTTAAGTGGAGTTGAATTTCGACCTCTCATTCAGTGGCTGGTACTGCTACATGCAGCTGCTTTCTATTAAGTGAACAATTTAAGCAGAAAATTTGCAACACACCATAAAAGTTGATTAACAAGGTGATGACACATGCTTATACATGGGGGACCTGTGAAAATTTGATAATCGAAAAAACTATTCTATTTGAGATGCATATTCGAGTTGAAATCAGAGATCTCAATAGGGAAATTTTGAGGATGGTAATTGAAAGCAATGTAGAAAGTTATGGGTTTTTGTACTATAGTGCTGATTGACTAATATTTCAACTGCATCATAAATGCATGCCTTCGACGAAGGCATATCTTGATGATACAATTGGAATATTTTATCAGTTGGGACTTGAGCCATTATAGTCTGGACAAATCAGGTTTAAATCCCCCACCCTATCTTCAAGACACTCCTTGCCTCCATATGTTGCAGAACAGAAAAATGTGTGATCTTCGATATTCAATTCAAAATTGTTGGGTGCATATTTGTTTTAATATTAGATTTGAGTGGAAATGCTTTATTTGTAGAATACTATTAACACATTTCACATTTTGAGCATATTGTTGATTTTTGGGGTGAATTTCAAATAGGGTATTTGCTAGCCATCCGTTGTGATAACCGCCTTTGGTAAATATGAGAGCTGTTTTTCACCAGTTGTTTTTTTGTAACTGGATTTTACTGAGAACATTTTTTTGGTAAATTTCAGTGATGTGCCTTAACTACAGGAATTACAGATTATATTTAAAGAAATTTTACTTGATTTGTCCAATTCTTCTAGCACCAGATTTTTCAAAATAATGTGATTGTTTTAGGTGCATTCACCTTCCAAAAAATGTTCCAAACGTCTGTATAACTACTCGTTTTAAAAACCCAGTTTACAAAAATTGATTCCTATGAAGTTGTCCAACAAAGTGATTTCACAAGAAATGTCATGTTTATGGTGTGTTGCAAACACTTCTATACTTCTGTTCTAGTTGAAATGACGATAGCTAGTCTTGGGAGTTGTGTTTCAAAAAAGGCCAGTTGAATCAAATAGTATTTAATAAAAAAATCAATGATCAAATGATAAAACAGCCCAGAAAACGGTCAAGTCATATGATAAATCCCAATTGTGCCCATTTGGAGAGTGGTTTACCTTTAAATAACAAAGAGTGGAGTCTGCACCCAGGCAAATACTCATATTCTGTGAAAGAATGTAGTCCTCGAGTCCCTGTTAAAGTCAAACTACCCTTCTAGTTCAGTCTTGGCTGCTTATACAGGCAGCCAAGTCCTGACTTGAAATCACTGCCCAGCTGGTGGACTTGCAAGTTATGGTCTGGTGTGATTAGTCGAAAATTGTCCAGGTCCTAAAGGTTTCACCCTTTACCCAACAAGAGAAGTCAACAACACTTTCTAGAGAGTGTCATGAATAAATAAAAAAAATTCATTTTTTTGTCTAAAAAACATAGCTTGTGACCCCTCATTGAAACAAGCCTTAACATGTTTGTTCCAGTGAAGGGTTGTATGCTATGTTTTTGAGATAAATGGTAAACACAATTAAATTTGAATTGTGATGCTTGAATAGCACTGGCCAGTTTTCGCCATTGCATTATGTTTAGATTTAAGAATCGGAAGCAACAGCAAACTTTGCTAATGGACACTTGAGATGAACCTGAAACTTTTCTTGTGGTTTTTGTGTTATTTCACGGAATATGAGTATTTGTTTGGAAAGAGACAGTTATGCATATATTTTTAAGGACCCACCCTCCATGTACTTTATTACGCGCCTGTTCTATGAAATCCACATCTACAACAACACTAAACTATGCAGAAAATGAAAATCCGTTCCGCACATATGTGCGGAACAGAAATTGTTGACATTCTATATTTATAAAGAAGCAAAATTTCACTGGAATTTTCTACAAATTGTGCACCGCAATTACAGTTTGAATCTCTAGTGATAGCTAAAATCGTCCCCTGAGTTCCAATGTGTTCTATGTGCCAATAGGCACATAGAACACATTGGAACTCAGGGGACGAAATAGTAACACGGGTTCCCCTTGCAAATTTGGTTGTCAATAAAATGTATTCTTTTTGTTGATAGTTGTCAAATGAATTGCTGAGTGACCTTTTAATAATTGTTTTTATAGACATGAAGGCATGTAATAAACACAATGATGTGTGTGAATGGGTTAATCGATATGGCACTTGTGCCATCGTGGAAGGCTAAAACTCGAGGTCTGCGGCCTCTCATTCTATCCTTCCGCGCTGACACTCGTGCCATATCAAGTAACCCATTCACACACACACGTCGTTCTGTGTAAGTACCATACTCGAAGAATCCATATTTAATGTGTATGATAGATGCATTATCATATTTGACCGGCAGCTATAAAGTGGAAATCATTTAGTGTTATTTCCAAAATTGAAAAGCTGTCTTGAGAGACCTTCACAAGACTGTCATGATATTATCATTGAGTGAAAAATGTGAGAGAAAATCCCTTGTTTTCAACCTTCTGTTGGTACTGTAGCTCCAACTCAATGATCAGATTTTTCAGTCAAACATGGAAAATGACAGTTTTTGCCTCCCTGAGTGTACTTATGGGTCAGTACAGCCACTTTGAATTACACATGCTGCATATAGTAGTACATGAAGTATGAAGCTTCAGTAAATAGATGAATATGTGTCATCCAATTGTGTGAGGTGAACCTCTCATCTTCGAGGTTTCTCCAAGTTTTTCTGTAAAAACAATTGATTATTTGTATGTAATATTGACGCTCTTTATGCCATTACTGCTCTGGTGCAAGGAATATAGTGCTTTCAACTGTAAGAGATGTGTTTTTCATGAAATTGGAATGCTAGATTTTCTTATTGGGCTGTGCACAAGATGGATGATGGCTGTTGTCTTCTTTGAAGAAAATGAAAAATTATCAGTGATTTGCTGATGTATGTTTTAATCTTTTTCATCACTTATACGTTTTGTGTATTGGCACAACTGATTACTTTACACACAAGGTGCTATATTGATGGAGGTTTTAGAAAAAACTGTCAATGGAATCATTTTCTTCCCAAATAAAGACATTGATATGAAGGTTTTGAAGAGAATGATGTTGAGATACATTATAGAGGAAAATGCACTTTTCATATTGGCCCTTAGAGACCTAATTCCAACTTAGATAACTTTTTACTTCAACAGAACAGGTGCTCCAACACGCATTCTATTGGTAAACTCACAAGTTACATTTTTAGAACCTTGGTGGTTGTTTCTTGGTAAGTATTGGCTGCATAGTGTAGACAGCCAAGACTTTCCAAGAAACAACTGCAAACAGTCAGTACAAAGACTGTCAAAGTGTAGTGAAATATTTAAAAATCACTAGGCCTTTTAAGAGAAAAGGTCCCAGTTTGGGGCATTTCTAACTCTGAAATTATTGTTAATAATTTCTCTCTGCTCGATAGAATTTGATTCAGAGAAGCCTAAAGTTGAGTCCACTCAACTTCAATGTTTAATGGGAGCTCATACATTGAATATTCGGTTAAAGGTAAGGAGAGACAACATAGTTTCCTGTCAAGTTTCATCTGATTGAATAGGCAGATATCACTTGACAAGAAACAATTGGCAATAAATGTTGATTATTTTTGTGGTTCAATAAATCCACTATTATATATCAGGCTTCAGTGGGTTGATTCGTTCTTTTTTTTTAACCTGTAAAGGTTTCATTTTGACTGGCAAACATTGGAAACAGAGGGTAGGTGCCACAACAAACAGTCATTAGGAGGTTTTCCAGACAGTTATCACTCGAGTGGTGATTTTCTAGTTGGGGTATAAGTTATCTAGACTCCAGTAGAAAACATTGTCTAGTACTAGCTGTACAGGTTATGATGGTGTCCAGGAAAGTCTAGGAAACTGTTCAGTCCTTGAAATCTTAACTTTCGGAGTATTTTCAAGATAGTTTTCATCAAATTGAGTCATGGCTGCTGTGAAGCAGCCATGACACAATTTAATGAAAAATTCTTCAAAGTTAAACTCAACAAATCATTGGCGAAAATATCCATTCAGTTTACAGGAGTAAAATTTGATTAAATGTGTCTTAATTATACTTTAGTTTCTAGAGAAATCCTGTCCTGGGTGGGAATAAACGTCATCAGCATGCATGGTGTTAAAGATTAAAATTTGTTCTTGTGGATGCAGAATCTGAAATGTTTGTGTAATAGAAATGAAAAGTAATACTTGTTAGACATTAATAATTTTCACAGCACATAGAAATTGTCACCAAATTAGAATGGATGTTTATGTACCGTTGGAATAGAGGTTTATTAACCCTTTACCTAATGAATTGAATGCATCCGCCCACACATTTACAAATTGTGGAGTTGAAGAAAAATAATTTCAACAAAACCATATCCAATCTCCTCATTGGAACAAGCTCATCAAGCTTGTTTTAATGTTAATGAAGGGGTCACATGATATGATCTTGTAGAAAAAAAAATAACAACACAGTTTGTACATTGGGTAGAGGGTTAACCCTTTACCTGATATAGCTAGTAGACAACACTTGCACAAATTGTTATTTAATAACTCAAAAGTTGGGGGGTTTTCTACTCCAGAACTTTGCTTATGATCCCCTTATTGGCATGGGTTTAAAAAACTTTTCCTATTGAGGGCCAAACTATGTTTTGGAGGCAAAAATGAAAAAAATAAAGTTTAAAAGGCGATTTTTGTGAATCGTGCTGGTTGTGATGTTAGGTAAAGGGTTAAAAGAAACTATATCTGTCAGTACTGTTTTGTGAAAAGAATTTAACCACCACTATGTACTAATCACTCAACACTGTACCCACCCCAAAATAGTATCTTCAGTTTATCCCTTTTCGTCATGATATGGAGTATCCTTCCTACGCAATGTAGAGCACAGAGAGAATTATTCATTATCATTTCACCTAAAGAATGAAGTTTGCACTGAACATCAACTCTCCGCTTAGTCTATTGCCTACTGAATTGGGGAAAACTTCAGCAGTGTTCTACAGTACCGTCACCATGGACTGGTTGTAATCCACGCATGGGCAGTGATGTCCACGTGTGCATTTACCAGGTAATAAAAATCCCCATCAGCAAAATTTTAATTAATGAAGCACCGGGTTGAACCCGGTGCTTCATTAATTAATTTTTTGATTTTTATTCCTATAATTAGTGTTTAGAAGTTAATATTATTGTATCCGTGGAAATATTGACCACCCGTGGACAGTGACCAATCCATGGTGGCCGTACTGTACATATAAGTTGCCATACATATCTAGTTGCTTTTCAAAGTTTGGCTTCCAAAACATACCTTATGACCGCTCATTGGAATAAATTTACTAAACTTTTTCCTTCAAGGGATCATAAGCTGATTTGAAAGTAACAAGAGGAAATGTGTGGTTATTTATCATTGTCCCTATATCCCGATAAATTCCGTCTTTTGATTGGTCAGAATGCCTTCAACAAATAGCCATGGCAAAGGTTGCACCCAACATCCAAGCAATATGAGAGCATGCAACATCCAGGTCATATGGGCACGCAAAACATCAGGGGTATATGGTTTAAATGAGTTTCACCTCTGCTCCTCTCGATATAAAAATTGAACAAAAAAACCCTGAAAATAGTCACAAATATTATCAGGTTTCCAACAATTCGATCATATTTTGCTGTTATAAATTAAATAGTCAAATAATTATGCCAGTAGGCACATAGAACACATTGGAACTCGGGGAACGATATGTCAACGAAATACTGTTTACACATTTCCTTAACGAACAAGGGATGTAACTCAATCTGTTGTCTTCTGCATTTGTAAAAACAGAACAAAATTATTCACGAATTTGGTCCAACTGATTGCGGAGCGTGAGAAATGCATCCACAAATTTTTCTTCACTATGTTTCTATTGTGTTTCAAACGGGACAAAAACATTCTCTCCATCAACATATATGGTATATTGAGATTTAATACCTAGATGCCTCATTTCAACACCTCAACTGCGGCTCGGTGTTTAAAAGTCGGCATCCAGGTATTAAATCTCCATGTACCATTAATGTTGGCGGAGATAACTTATAATATTCTTTGATTGTGTTGGTGAAAATCAGGTAAATTAAAAGATTAAGAGATTAGACATCCTTCCCACATGTTCTTTAGCTCAAAATTTGCCTGTATATTTTATCTCTTACCCAGACTTTGCATGGGTTTTTTTTATCTAGGATGAAAACTCCATTCTTCGGATGTTCTTATTGAAATTTAACTGTTCGTGGACTGTAAACAGAAATATCTTGACAGCCAGAAATGGAGCACTGTATTTTAGAATGGTGAATGTAAATTTCTTGTCTTCCGCAGGCTCATTGTCCCAGTTTATACATGAAAGGATTGTTTTAACTCTTTTCCTGATGACATTTCCCCCCCCCCCCCCCCCCCCCCCCAAAAAAAAAAAAAATTGTTTTGGCAAAAATGTTTGTCTTAAAAAAAACTTAGCTGAGGTAGTACAGTGCTTGTCAACTGTAGTAAACAAGTTCTCCTTTACTGATGAAGGTAACCAGAGCATGGGATATAAGAACTCTGAATTAAGCAACATATGTATTAACGATTGGTGAAACTTGACTTTATTCTTCTTGTGCCAAATACTGATCTGTTGGGGGCTTGGTGGCTTATTTGGTAGAGGTGTGGGTTTGATTCCAACCTGTGGCAACCGCGTTGTGTCCTTGGGCAAGACACTTCACCCCCATTGCCCACATGGGGGCAAGGTGACGTGTACCAAGGCGTACTGCACATCGATGGTGCACCTGTCCTCAACCAATGCTAACTAACCCTGCTTGTGTGGAGTTAGTATGTTGGGGAGCTGACAGTTGCTCGGTGGTTCTCTCCGGGTACTCGGGCTTCCTTCACCCATAAAACTGTTGTCATGATTTACCATTGTGCAGAAATATGTGACCTTAAACACCAATAAATAAATAATAAAGATCTGTTGCCTAATTTATTTATTTTTTTTTTATTAAAATGCAGGCATGATGAGTGTTGACTCAGCTTTTGATTGATTATTAAAAGTTGCTAAGTTATCAACTAATTCTTTATCAACATTTTATTGATCTCTAAAATATTTGCAACCTACAAAGTCAGTGGTATGTTTCCTCCATATTGGTTTTTAACTATGCTTAGCAGACCATTTGTAGCTGACTTTACCCCTTTACCCTACAGAATTGAGAAATCTTCACAGCTCTTCGGCTCTGGCTGTTTGATAGATATTGGTTTCCAGCACTATAAATTTTTTGTTTCTTTAAATTTATATGAAAATAGTCTTTCAGACCATTTTCCTGTAAATTCAAAGAACTAAAATGTCTCCAAAAGCTTCTTTCAACCGGATATAAATCAAACAGAGACATAAAGTTGGATTTTGAAACCTTTCCCTCCATGCGAACATGATTTTGGGTTTATGTTATTTTATGAGAGTGTAACCACACCTCTGTATATTCAGATACCTTTGTGGATCATTTTTGGACAAATGGTATACTTAAAAGTTTTTTTTGTGTTTTTTTTGTTTTTGTTTTTTGCATAAATTGCAGTTTTTATCCATTGAAAAAATGCTGGCACCTACCACCGATCCTTGGGAAGAGCCACTCAAGGATCGGTGTTGAACACGGGCATGGAATATATGTATATGAATTGTGAGTTTGTATGTATACAAACATTTGAAATGATTAAAATTCAGGACAGATGTTCTGGAAAGTTCTTGAAAATACCACCAAAAAGTCCTTGAAAGTGCAGGATTTTTCTCTCAAAGGTGTACAAACCCTGATACAGAAAGTTCCAGGGTAGACTGAGTTGAGACAAATCCTTTTCAGTCTTGGTTGTTCTCGAAGTGTTTCTGCTCAGTTGCTGTTACGATGGAATGATGAAGCAGTTTTTATTTAGTGTTAGATTATTGTTGATTTAAAAACAAAAACAAAAACTATTCTGAAGCATTTTTAAGTTATTTTAAAAAAAAATTATAACAGTTTGTTTATATTTATATATATATATATATATACATCGTTGTATATATACTTTATTTTTGTGTGTGACCGACATTATTTGTGTCTTTAGCAAGTAAATCTAGAGTTGTAGTAATTGTGAATATACCATGTAAAAAATGAAGATTTTCATCATTTTCCTTATCCACATACCACGTTACCACCTAGACCATGTCGTAAGTATGGCATTTCAAACACATGACTTTTATAAAATATTTGAGATGTTGAATCCAATATAGTGTAATCAGCTTCATTGGATACTCGAATCCAATACGGTGTAATCAGTTTCATTGGAAACTCTTAAAAGTATACTTTTTTCTCCATTTTTTTAAGCATCAGCCCATTGGGTATGAGAGAGCTCAGGAAAATAGCTTGCTTTAACTAATTCAGGACCAAAAGACTGAAAGTTTGTTCTCTATAAATTTATAACATACATGGTAGATGTGGGTCCTTGAATTCTTTGAAAATCCTTGAATTCAAACATGCCTTGAAGGTGCTTGGAAATAGCTTTAGAACTCAAAGGTTCTTAGTCCTACTGGTTGGGGAACATTTGTAGTTGCACCATTTGATATTGTTCAATATCTGCAAGAGGGTCTTCAGGAACTCTTTGAATAAGGATCTCACCTCATGACTGGCACTGAAGAATTGAATTATAATTCTTTGAAATCCATGCAGTGATTTAAAAAATAGACCATGCACAAATTCCATGAATCACTTTGAGGATTTCAAACAATCATATTTCAATTCTTATGTTTACTTCCTTGATAAAAACAGAAATATTTTATTATGGATACAAAATCTAGTCTCAAAGCACTGCCTTGAATACCCAGGTTTGAACAGAAGCACTTCTGCTTATAGGTCATCTAAGAGATTGATTCTGATGTTACATTGAATTAGAGAAGCAGAATATTATTCCTTTGGCAACAGTCATTTCCAATCGACTGGTCATTTGATAGCAAATTGTTTTGGGGGAAACCAATACTGATCATTAATCTTGAGTCTTCCAAACAATTTTTTTCAAACATATCAATTTTTCTGTGCTTAAAAAGGTCATATCATTATATCTTGTTTCAGAAGCGCTGTCAAAAGAAATGATGAATATTTAATTCATCATTAGAAAGCACTAGGGCTGTGTAGTTTAGAAAGTATTTTTTTTTTCACAAAAAGCCGAAAATTAGAGTTTCCACTGCCTTATTGGTCACATTTGCTTTGTTGAATACAACCACATTCTACACATTTCACACATTTGTGCATGTCTCTTTGGGCGATATGTTTGGATAAGTGTAAATTTTTAAAAACTTACTTGAAACATTAGTATGAAACATATTTTCTATTGAATTTATTGAACTGAAAACAACACAAAATGGTTGTATAAATGTATTTATTAATTGATTTCTTCAATTTAAAAAACTAAAGATAAAGTTACCAATTTTTTTTTTAGAAATCCGAGACTGGCACCGTTTGTAAGAAAATTCTGGATAATAGAATATCCCCTTTGTTTAAATATATTTTTCTAACAATTTGGCGCTTAGCTTTGCAGGATCTTTGATACACATTATTTTTTGTCCATTTAAAGTATACAAAATATATTTTCTGATGTTTGATGAAAATATGCAGACTCAAATTTTTTAATCATCATTAGCGACTGAACCATGGTCATTCAGTCATTTTTTCTGTCAAATTTGTAAGATCAAAGTTTGTACTGTTAACCCCTAGCACTCTGGCAGTGCAGCAGAATTTTCTCCCATCACTCTGTTTTTCTTTTGTCTAACTATGAATTCTACCAATTATATCTTGTTTGACAGAGCTCCAGGTATCGATTTAACTGTATTCGCATAGCATTTCGCAAGTCAATCTCCGAATTTTGCTTTTCAATAAATATTACTGAGCTCTGTCAAACAAGATATATTTGGTTAAATATCCAGTTGCATTATGGGAAATATTTGCTGCTGAAAACTTTGCCATTTTGACATCAGATTGCAAAGGGTTAACTCTGTTTGGGTAGAATTGGTGCTGAAACTGAAACAGATAGGATTTTCCCTGAATTGAACAATGAACATATTGTTGAAATGAGAAGGCAGTTAACAGTTAGGAATATGTGAGCTGTTTTATGCTATAGAAATATGCTACACATGTAAATGTTGGTGTAAAAAGATTGATCACATGTTATGGAATGTTAATCTACTTTTTAAAAACAGCAAGCAGATTTCTAATTTTAAAAATTGTTTCAGTCTTAATATCATTGTTTTTAAAAACTTATTTTACATCAAATAAAGTTGGTATTTTAAACATTTACCATAGAAAGAGTTTTAAAATTGAACTGTTTTAATACCATCACCTATTGCAGTATAATGAGGGATTCTTGTTTTACTGATATCTTTATTGATGAAATTATGATATGTGTTCCAGTGGTGAAAAGAGCTTTCTAACATCGTGTGACATAATATCATATTATCAACTTGAGCACTGAAAACCCATATTGAGACCTTATTCTGAAGTGTCATTACTACATCTTAAAAAATTAGATATGCCTATAGGCACTCTCCCATGAAATGTAACAAGGCAGATACATGTGAAATAATTTTGAATACAACTACCCCTACTAGGGTATCGGAATTTTTTTTTTTTTTTTATCTTTCACATGACTATTTTAAAAAAATTTGATCAGTTCATCCATTCATATATAGCACTGTGATAGAGCAGCTGTAATAATTTGGTTTTGATCAAAGAAAAACTGAGTCACTAACATTTTAAAAATCAAGATTGCAATTCACATCACCAGGATGTGTCCTCTTATATGTCATAGGCCTACACAAATTAGAAGTAAAGCAGTGCTTGTTTACTGTGGTAAACAGGCTTTGTTTTACTGGTAAAATAGGACCTGGTAACCAATGCCTGGGGTGGAAGTCCTCTAAAATGGGGAACATGGTTATAAACAATTATAACCATGTTGTGATGACGATTAGCCATTGTGCAGAAATATGTGACCTTGAACACAATAAATAAATATACACAAATGAGAAATTATGAGGACCCTAAAAATGGTTACCTTACAATTTTTTAAATGATGTGCTTTTCAATTAGAAAGAAAAAAAGGTACCAATATGTCTACTGGTGCTAAGGCAGGTCCGATGGGAACTTTCATGAGTTTCTGTCAACAATCCAATAATAGGGTGTGGTGTACAACACTGTTGGAAAGGGCTCAGAGAGCCCTTTCCAACAGTGTGTTACATTACTGCAGTTCTCTGTCATTTTCAAAGAACACTGTTTATGGGATGTTCATTTGTCAAAGATCCAGTAATGTAGGCGAACAGTAAATTGGCTGCCCTCTTTCTTTTTTGGTGAATGATTGGCAAACAAAACGATCATTCATCCTTTTTGTACATGCATGTAACATGGATTGGAGCATTGATGCAATCAATGGAAATGTCATTCTGTGGTATGGGTAGAGTTTTGTCCACGCAGTCCATCTTTTTTTAAAATGTAAGATGAATCATTTTATGTTCAAGGTGAAATATAACTTACAAGATTATAGAAAAAAGCATAAGTTTTATTTGTGGAACTGTCCAACTCTTAAATGGAGTATACATTTTAATTTGTACTGTTTTCTCCTTGCCGCTCTTTTCTAGTGTATCTTGGTAAGTGTGTAGTTGTTTCCTGCTGCTGGAAACAAGTTCTGTTGTTACTGAATAAGAATTGGGGTCCAATACTGAGTAGAAGTCCTCGTAGTCAGATGACCTGTTTGAAGAGTTCAACTACTTTTGGTGCTTGGAGCCCATATGTTGTACACGTTTCAGAGCCGTGATAAATGTTTTACCCACATGTGATCTGGAAGTCACTATTATGGCTCTGTTGAAAAGCACTGGTAGCATAATCCAAGATTCAGAATTTGTGGATGTACTTGTTATTTGAAAGAAAGCAGATCAAATTTGGTACAGTGCGCTACTCAAATTTACATTGGCACAAGAGTGCATTTAATTAGATGTTCATAGCTGAAATAGTCAATCTTTCTTTGTCATAATAACATTGCCACATATGCTAAAAGTGACATTAAATCCAAATCACACCATCTTGCCACACAGTAACCTAGTTGGTTGCTTGAGGTGCTGAATATCAACTTTATTACAAAATAAGTCTTGCCATTCACATTGCAATAAGCCCCCTCAAGATATACCTGTATAATTATCTAACTTCATATCATATTGGTTGAGTTTCTGAAATGAAATGAAATCAGACTTGAAAATTATAGTTGGTTGGGGATTTCTTCACTGATCTAAACAACTGGATTTCTGGAATGCTGAGCAGCAACTGCCCCACCCTCCACCCCCAACATGGCATCTAGAGAATGATTGTTCACTAGATACCATGTTGGGGGTGGAGGGTGGGGCAGTTCCTGCTATAAAATAAAAAATGCTCAACGACAACAAAATTTCTCTTAAGGTTTTCATTTTTCCGATGCTCCGCGGTTGCTGATTGCTTTTTAAAGAATATACTTTGAATTCTGTGAAAAATGAATATGTGCACATTTTTCGTTGCAATACAAATGGAATATTTACAACATATTTTAGTTCTTATTGACAAAAAAGGAGTACCATGATCGTAAAGTTCATACTGTGTTACCAGTTTTCATGGTAGGTTTTCTTTTGGTGATTGATGATGTGAAAGCCGTTACACTGTGACTACAGTCACAGTGTAACAGGTTTTACATTATCTAACATCATTGGAGCATGGTGGCTCAGTGGTTATGGCATTGGACTTCAAACCAAAAGGTCTTTGGTTTGATTCCCTCAAGGGTTAACTGCATTGTATCCTTGGACAAGGCACTTAATCCCGATTGCCTGTTTGGAGGCATGGTGACGCTGCGAACTAAGGCGTACTGCATATCAATGGTGAACTTGTCTTCAACCACTGCTAGCCTTGCTTTTGTGGAGTTAGTATATTGGGGAGTCTGACAGTTGCTCGGTGGTTCTATCCGGGTACTTCAGCTTCCTCCACCCATAAAACTGTCTGACATGAGGTGATCCTGGCTGCCGACAGTGTCGTAAAAACCAATAAATAAATAAATAAAAAAATCAATCAATCAAACATCATCAGTTGGAGGAGTTCCCACGTTGATTGACTTGATGCCATCTTGAGGGGAGCAGATTAAATTGCAGTGTTTTTAACTGATGCTGCAGCAGTTCCAGTTGTATAGAGATCAGTGGGGTTTCTCCTCTGTGAGCTGTCAATTTAGAGAGTTTCAACCATTTTGGTTTGGAACTGATAAAATTCCAATTTCTTTTTAGTATAGGATAAAGAATCTTGGAGTTATCAGACTGTGTTAGAGGAACTGTTGAAAGAAGGAATGATGTAGTATTTCATGTGTTCTGTATGTTTGGAACTGATAAAATTCTGAAGCAATGATGTGTAGTAATACACATTTGACAGTGTGGGTCTTTGGACCTGTATGAGTAATTTTTTGTGGTTAAATTTTGACCCTGTATAACAGCCATATCCAGCAAGCATTATTCACAAAAATTGGTACTAAAAGTTTATTATTGTTCAAATTTTTCTGCTAGAACATAGCCTATAACATCTCATTGTAATGAGTGTGTTCAAATGAGGGGTCATAAGCTATGCTATGGGTATGTACTAAAAAATGAAAAAATATGAATGACGATTTTGAGGAACAGCGCTGGGCAGTTTGATCTGTTACGTAAGGAAAAGTGTTAAATTTTCGTAATAAATTTGTAGCTTATACAAATTAAAGTTTTCAACCTAAACCAAAAGGATGACAGATTAAATATATTAATTGATCTTCCCCACCTTTTTGATATAAACAGCAAATGTCACTAAACTGATAGGAAAGAAATCATTTTGTATTGAAAGTGGGTTAAAGGTTACAGCTTCACAAATATTGTACTAGAAATGACGTTGTGCACTAAGGCGTTATGCACGTAGATGGTGCATTGTCTTCAACTAATGCTAACCCTGCTTATTTGGAGTTAGTATGTTGGGGAGCTGCCAGTTGCTCGCCGTTGCTCGGTGGTTCTATCCGGGTACTCCGGCTTCCTCCACCCGTAAAACTCGAGGTCATGATTAGCCATTGTGCAGAAATATGTGACCTTAACCCCTAGCACTCTGAAGTGCCACAGAATTTTATCCAATCACTCTGTTTTTCTCTTGTTTAACTATGAATTTAACCAATTATATCTTGTTTGACAGAGCTTATTGAGCTCTGTCAAACAAGGTATATTTGGTTAAATATCAAACTGCATTATGGGAAATATTTTCTGCTAAAAACCTTGCCATTTTGACATCAGAGTGCAGAGGGTTAAACACCAATAAATAAATAGTTACTGAATTAACTTTTCATATATTGGTGTAAGTTATGAGTACTCTTTCAAAACTGGTACACTGAGGTTTATTTTTTTTAAAGTGCCAACATCCTTCTGTTTAGACTAGAATGCAAGACAATCCTGGAGGATTTTTCACTTAGCTGATAACTATGTTTGAAAAGTCTGTCAGCTCATCCCATCCATGAACAAGAACAGTATCTCACTTAACAATCAGGCCCAAGTAATTTACAAATTGAGCAGTTGAAAAAAAAATTCCAAGAAAACCATATCACGTGACCGCTCATTGGAATGCACTCAGGTCATATTTGTTTCTGTTGAATTTTTTTTTCATTTTAAAATGAAAATAACAAATTTTCATATCACTTTCATTGGGTAACAGGTTAATAGAACATGGTCCAAGAATAGTTAAAACATCCAGTACAATAACTGTAACAGTTCTGGAAGACTACAACTTCTGGAATTAGAAATAGAAAAGCTGTATGGCTGATGTACAGTGAAGCCCACTTAACTGGATATCTCTTAAATGAATAACCCGGTTAATTGAATATAATTTCCCAACACAAAACCATTTACCATACCTCCAGTACAATTTTGACCTGTTAATTGAATATAGGTTATAGAGTAAACTCCTGTTAATTGAATATAAAATATTGTAAACTGTCGAGAAATTACCCTGACTCTCCCCTGTTTTCTTTTGTATTTAGACCTGTTTGGCCTCAGTACATCCCATACAGGCATTTAATCTATTACATCTTGTTTGACAGAGGTCATGTAGCTCTGTCAAACAAGATATAATAGAATAAATGCTAAGTTTATCTCTAGAATACAGGAAAGTGACACAATCCCTGTTAATTGAATCCTCCTGTTAATTGAATAATTTTCATTGGCAAAGTGGCTATTCAGTTAACAAGGTTCCACTGTACCATATTTTGAGGATTAAGTTATAAGTGTTTCACAGTCGTAAGATAGGATCTTCATCACTCATTGGATGTTGTTATTTAGTGTACCAATTTCAAATTCATTCATAACCTTCAGTTTATCAGTAGTTCCAGGCCTGCCACATGAATAGTTTTTTTGCAACTTCTGAAAGATATGTCAGTATTTTACTGATTTTTAGCATTGTTGAGATGAGACACTTGACACATGGGGATTTTCTTCCAATTTTTATCATATTTTTCGATCGAGGGAGATTATTGTTTTAGCCAATAATAAAAAAGCAGCATATTGAGTATTCTTCCCAATTTCTATATAACCCTTTACCCAACAAATCAGCCGCATCAGTCCGTGGAATTTACAAATTAAGCAGTTGAAAAAATGTTTTTTTCAAAAACATTCACCAAAACCATATGTGCCCCTGCCCCTGCCCCCACCCCCCCCCCCCCTTCCCTCATTGGAGTGAGCTCATCAAGCACGTTCCATTGAGGAGGTCACTTAATATTGTTTTGTTAAATTCATTTGAAAAATTTGAAGAAACCAAAATAATAAATTTTTGTATCATGTACGTTGGGTAAAGGGTTAACAGGACAGAGCACTTGATGAGAATGGTAGTATGTCACATGAATAATTTCAAATTTCATACTTTTCTGTGGTAAAATTAGTCTGTCATATTTTCTGCTCCAAAGTCTGAGATCACTGAAAGAAGATCATGGGTAACAACTTACTTTGGCAAAGGCAAGTAGAAAAATTAGGAGAATTTTAGTGGGTGTATTTACAGTGGAGCCCTGTTAATTGAATACCCACTTTGCTAGTGAAAAATATTCAATTAACATGAGTATTTAACAGGATTTGGGTTATTGGGATGACAAGAACAGTTATTCTATTATATCTTGTTTAACAGAGCACATGGAACTCTGTCAAACAAGATATAATAGATTAAATTCTTAAATTTGGTGTTCGGAGACCAGATAGGTGTATAAACATACAGAATTCAGTGGTTGTCGGAGTAATTCTTTGATGGAGTATAAAGAGATTTTTTTTTGTAGTAACCTGAGTTATTCTAGAACCTATGTGCAAGTATGAAGTCAAATCTGTATGGAAATTACAGTAACTTTTATGGTGTTTGAAAATTTTATTCTATTGCCAGGGTTTTTCAGTTAAGAGATATCCTGGCAGGGCTCCACTGTACTGAGACCACCCATGCCTGAAGCCACCTGTTTTGGGGTGATATTTGACTCGAATTTCACCAAGGAGGAAAATATCAACATGATTTGCAGGCGTTGTTATATGCAGATCCATAACTTGGATAGTCTTCACCATATTTTATCACAAGATGCTCTTGAAAAGTTGGTGCACTCCTTAATCTCATCACATCTGGATTATTCAAACAGTTTACTCATTGGCCTTCCGCAGTCACAAACAGCTAAACTGCAGAGGATCAAAACACAGCAGCATGCATCGTTAGTGGAACAAAACGACGGGAACATATTATCCCATTTCTCATTAAATTACATTGGCTTCCTGTAAAATAACGAGTTGATTTCAAAATTTTGGTAAATGTCTTCAAATGCATTCATAAGGTAGCTCCAGTTTACTTGGAAGAACTCTTTCTGGTGAAAAGACCTGAGCGAGACTTGCGTTCTTCCAATCAAATCAGACTAAATGTTCCATTCTCAAGGTCTGCGCTCGCCAATCAGAGAGCCTTTTCTTATGTTGGGGCTCATCTGTGGAATTCTCTTCCAAGTGATGTACAATCTGCAGAAAATTTGGACCAATTCAAGAAGAGACTCAAATGCTATCTTTTCAAAGAGGCTTTTCAGTGAACTACTGTCAGGTTGAAAACGTTACTTTTGTTGCAGGTGCTCACATAGATTTTTTAAGCGTTTGAGAGCACATCTGTGGTTCAACGCTGTATAAAATTTAATTATTATTATTATTTTAGCAAAATACTCCATGAAGACAAGCTGACTGATAGATACAAAGAACAATAACTGGTTTTGAGGTGCACACTTTGTGTATTTTTTTAAGGGGGCGGGGGGCATTTGTTTAATCATATTTCCAGTGGAACTGATTTTTTGTTTGTGTTTTCATGTAACATAATGTGACAGGCCTGCAATTTTCTCCACTTAAATCCGATACAATGTAGAACGGGTAATGATGACTTTAGAATTAAAATGTACATAACTTTTTTGTAAGAATTTTGTTTGTATATATCATGTACAAATTTCGATTTTTTTATTATTATATATTAAACATGTCAGTATGTCTGTAACCAATGTATATATGTACAAATGTATATGTGTATGTATGGATATATAGAAGAATGGGTTGAAAAACTGATAATAGATAAAAAAAAAAACAACCAAATTTGATCATTGCTTAGTTATTTATTGTATGGCAAATCTCCCGACATTCACAGAAAGATAAAAAAATGTTTTGTGAATTTATTTGAAGGAAGGGAAGGATTGCTATTTTGGTTGAAGAGACACTCTGCTTTTTTTTATTTTTTTCTATCCGAAAAAAATGATTACCTATCTATCTGGGGCCAATGCTATAAAACTTTTATAATTGTATTTTCTAGAACTGTATTTTCTAGTTATAACTTTAAATGGGTTGAAATTAACCATTAGCATTTTCAAAGATGTGGCAATTTACTAGTTGGCAAATTGCCTTATCTTTCAAAAATGCTAATGATTCATTTTAGTCAGTTATATTAATTGGTAGAAAATTACAATTGTAAAAGTTTTATAGTATTGTCTCCTGGTCTCAAAAACTGACGTAACCCAAGTTAAACACATACTGCACTGAATAAAAATGTCCTCCTCCATAACTGGGGCCTGCTTTTACAGGCCAAAAAATCAAATCAGTTTTCACTATTTTATATTACACAGTGGGAACCCAGGAAAGAGGAGCAGTGCTTGTTAACAAGATATAGCCATAGATGCTTAAAGTGACATTAAACACAAATAGATCAAAGGAAACAACTGAAAAACCCATTAAGAAAAACATTTTCATACATAAATGAATGTTATTTTACATTTTACCACCTTTCAAAGTGATGGGAGTTGTATGTCATCCCTTTAAGGAGAATAACGGTTTGATATGGCCAATGCTATTCACAAAAAATTGCCATTGAAATTTAATTTTTAGCTTAACTTGACAAAGTCAAGATAAGCTATTGCCACCACATGTGCAGAAGTCTGTTAGTCTGTTCAGATTTTCCTTTAGCACAGGCTACACCCGTAGTTCTTGTCCGATCGTCACAAAATTTCATAGGCAGGTTTGAGGTCATGTCTAGATGAGAACGTCCCCTTTTGGTCGCGATCGGTCAACCATATGGCTGCCCAAGTCCAAAACCCAAACCCCTTTAGCACAGTTTGCAGGTTGTATTGGTGAAGGGATTTCATTGTAACTTGGTAGGAAGACTCTGTATAATGTCTATATGAGAACGTCCCCTTTTGGTCATGCTCTGTGAACTGTGATGGCTGTCCAAGCCCGAAACCCAAAAACTTTTAGCACAGTCTACAGGCCGTATTTAATATGGAGAGATTTCATTGTAACTTGGTAGGATGCCTCCGTATGATGTCTAGAGAGAACTTCCCAATTTGGTCGCGATCTGTCAACTTCGATGACTGCCCGAGCCCAAAACCCCAAAACCTTTATCACAGTCTACAGGTCATATTTATGGAGGGATTTCATTGTAACTTGGTTGGATGACTCCATATAATGTCTAGATGAGAACGTCCCCTTTTGGTCATGATGGCTACAGGGACCCAAAGCGCAAAAACATTTAGCACAGTCTACAGGTCGTATTTATGAAGAGATTTCATTGTAACTTGGTAGGATGACTCCAGATGATGTTTAGATGAGATCTTCTCCTTTTGGTCGCGAACTTTCAACCGTGATGGCTGCCCAAGCCCAAAACCTGAAAACCTTTAGCACAGACTACAGGTTGTATTTATGAAGGGATTTCATTGTAACTTGATAGGATGACTCGTTTTGGAATAATTTCACAGTAACTTGGTAACTTCGGTTGACATACATTAACTGTGAGGGCCACATTAACCCACCCGTTAATTCTTTAGTACAGTCTACATCTCAAATTATTTTTATTGAAAACAGCATACAGGGAACAGAAATTAAAATATTCTCAATTATCACAATTCTTGTCAAATTTCATAATCCTTTCATAAACATTGCATATTATCCTTTTCAATCAAACACAACACACAGTCAAGTTAAGCTACAGTGTCATTGACACTTTCTTTCAGATTTATAACCCCCAATGCATAGCTTTTGACCCCCTCATTGGACTGAGCTCAACTCATTCCATTGGATGGTCTGCTGGTATGTTTTTATAAAATTTTTAAAAGGTAATTTGTAACACAAGTATTTTTCACAGGCACCATAGTACCAGTAAGGGAGGACCTTAGTTCAGTAAGAATTTGTTCATAAATAATTCTTTTTCTTAAAATTTACTGCAGATTACATGTTGGCACTCTCTAATAATTTTCAACAAAACAACTTTACATAAAACATTATTTTTAACCGTTAAGCAAACAACAAGATCGTGCATGAAGTATAAAGCCACTAAAGTGGCTCACGACACTTTTCAATAGAGCCATGATTTTGCTTCTTACACTCAACTAATTTTAAAGTGAAAATGAATGATTTTTAGTTTTTCCAAGAATTTTTATTGCAAATGCCTCCTATTTGTCTTTGGTAAAGAGGGTCATACATGGACTGGGAGGATTTTTATACCCTCCACTTTTTTCATGGGCATATAGGGATCCCTGTGTTCATCCATCCATCCATGCTATCATTTAGGGCATCCGTTCATGCATGGGTTCATTTGTCTATCCAGAACTTTTATCTGCAACTAGTCTCACACTTTCCAGTAGATACTTTTGGTACTTTTATGATGAATAGCCATGATATGAACTTGCACATGTCGTTACACTATGTTGCTGTACCTTATTTGTCAAGAGTTATTGCCCTTTTATCACTAAGATCATTAAGTAAGTGTATCTCAGACTTTTATCTGCGACTAGTCTTACACTTTCCATCGGATATTTTTTATATTTTGTATGATGAATAAGCGTGATGTGAGCTTGCACAAATAATTACCCCATGATGCCAAACCTTTTTTTTTTAAAGAGTTACTGCCCATTTTCACTTACATTATTGAAAAAATTCTCAAAATATTAATCTGATTGATTTGATATTTTTTATATTGAACAACCATGATTAGAACAAACATGCATTGTTGTTTCCATTTGTAGATTTGTGGTCTGGGGTGCAGTATTTTTAACCCTTTGATACTTTTGTATACCTTATGACGTTCGAAATCGAGCAGTGCGTTGATACTTTGTGGTCATTTGTTTTGTTATAATATTTCGATTTTTTAAAGTTTTAACCTCAATTCCTATTTGCTCCCGAATAGTGTTCAGCGACAACCGTTGAGCCAAATGTTATCACACCTTACTAATATAATCCTGCTGTCAAGACTTCTTAACTGGTTGAGTGCTTGACGCCACTATCAGGGCTTTCAAAAAATGAGGATATCAGAGCTTTAGCCAACACTTTCCTTCCTTATATTTCATATTCAGTCAAACACAAATAATATTTTGTTTATATAAATTTGTTTGATTACAAATTATTGGAGAGTGCCTGTGGGGCACTCTCCAATAATTTGTAATAAAACAAATTTTGAATAACAAATTCAGACCACCAAAATAATCTAGCCCTCAACCAGATAATCACTAATGTGAAAAATATCTTGTTATTTGTACTTTCCGACGTTTTGACGTCGCATTTTGAAAAACGTTGAAGAAACTGAATTCTCAGTGGCGTTTGAACGTCAGGATAATTTAAGTCCCATGTCATATGCCAGATGTGTTACATCTATACTTCCCAACATGTTCTCCTTATGTTTGAGCTATGTTGTATCTGATTTATTGTTCTCAACAGTTTAAGGTCTTTGATCTAATTCCAGAATGGTGATCTAATTCCAGAGTGGGGACAGGACTTTTGTTTTATCTTTGCTTTTGCTGATAAACCTCTTTGATATGCCATACTGTTGGATGTTTTTTTTAAGAGCTTTTCATTGTTTTACACAATAAGTTACATTGTTGTAAATCTGAGAACTGTTTTTCCCTGCGAAGTGAAGCAGAGCAGTGCTTGTTTACAGCGGTAAGCAAGCACTGTTTATTGGCAAAATAGGACCCTGTCACCAGTGCTTGCAGAGAAAGTCCTCTAAAATGGACGACAACATGGGTGTAACCAATTGACTAAACTTGACTTTATCTCCATGTTGCGGTCATGATTAGCCATTGTTCAGAAGTATGTAACCTAAAACACCAGTAAATAAATATAAAATGGAAAACTGTTTTTTTTGCTGTACCATTTTACTAATGATTTCCTGTAGGAATCCCGGAAAGTGAAGCACTGCTTGTTTACAGTAGTAACAGGGTTCCCACAGGGCCTTGGATTGAAGGAGGAATGACCTTGCATTTGATTAGTGGCCATCCAAAGCCTTGAAATCCTGTAAAATGGGTCAGGAGGCCTTTAAGAGCCTTGGAATATTCACTAAATACAACTGCTGACAAACTGTCTTATCATAACCATATAGTTTTATATGCCATAATTTGTGAAGATGATGTCCTAAATAGGACACTCCGGTCATTACCCCTCCTCTCACTTCTCTTGGAGGAAAGTGGGAGAAGGTGGTAATGACTGGAGGGTCCCAATTAGGACTAGTGAAGCTGGGACCTTGGAAATCCTTGAATTTGGCTATGGTAGGGCCTTGAAAAATGTGAAGAAAGGGCCCCGAATAGCCTCAAATTTTTATCAGTCCTTGTCTGCAGGAACTCCAGGTAAATGCTTGTGGTTGGAATCCTCTCAAATGGGAATCAGAGGTAAACAACTTGACTTCATACTTATGTTGCAATCTTGATATATATAGAGTTGGGACCTTAAACGTCAATAAATAAAAATATTTACTAATGATGTACCCAGTTGTTAATCAACACATTGCTTCATTGGGAATAGCTTGTTTTTTCAGCCATTGCTAACTAAGCCTAAAAAAGTTAAAAATCTGTTTCTGAGGCCCTCCCACATGGTCCTTTTGACTGCCGCATGCTTTCTTTTTATAATCAATGTAAACATAAAAACAAATAAAAATTAAATGGTTTATGTCTGATATTTTACCCAAGTTAATGAAATTGATCCCTGCGGGAACACCAGGAAATGAAGCAGTGCCTGTTTACTGCAGTAAACAGGCTCTGTTTTACGTTTACTGCAGTAAACAGGCTCTGTTTTACTGGTAAAATAGGACTCAGTCACCAAAGCTTGAGAGGTGCAAATCCTCTCTAAAATGGGCAACATGGCTTATTAACGCTCACCCCTGGTCTTAAGTTGATACTCATGTTATGGTCATGATTAGGCATTGTGCAAAAATATGTGACCTTAAACACCATTAAATAAATAAAGAATGAAATTGATAAATTTGTTCTTTGAGTACAACAAGGCTTTGCAATGCTTTAGCATTGCAAAGCCTTTTTGCATTCAAAGGACGAAATACACCACCACCCATGCTATTCTGTAGATTATGAGGCCTCAAAGATAAAACAAACCACAAACATAAATTTTTGATGGCAAAGAAATAATTACAAAAATAAAAAAATAAAGTAAAAAAACGCCTGCCTGCCTGCCCGCCCGCATGCAATTTTATAAAACAGAAACAGAAGATCTACTTTGTTGGGCCCATTCAATAAGTCAGTAAATTTGTAAGTCCCCTGACTCCGCATGATGGAACTTCGAATTGTCAAAGACACAAAGAAAATATTATAACAGAAGTTCGTAAAGTTTTATCTCCATTTCCGCATGATTGGGATAACAGATTTTAATTTGACATGTTTTATTTACAAATCACATTTGATCAATCAGGATTCATTTATAGTATTTTTAAACATCATATTGACAATTTATAGACATTTTTTTTTATAAACTCTTTTATGATGTCACTCTGTGTGGTGGTATAAAGGTTGTGATTAGTTTCATCCCAGTTATCAATGAAGCTTTTGGGGTAATTGTTTTTATTGAAAGTTTTTTAGACCACTGTCAGATTTCTTTTGCGAGGTTTTTGTTTTTGTTTTTAAAGGGTTTTTTTCTGTTATTGTGGAACCAGGGTATATCTACAAACATTGTATTGTATTCATGGCAGTGCCTGTCACAGCTTGTCACGTCCATTGACTCACCAATATGAACTGGGCAGCAAAATCATAAGCCACTGGTTTCACTTGCTTCCTCTTATAACCCACAACACACTGATGTCAAAATACCATAAGAGGAAATTTTCCCCAAAATGCAGCTAGGAATTTAACCAATTCAATCTTGGTTGTCCGAGATCAGTGAGCTCTGTCAACCAAGAGTGAATTGGTTAAATTTCTAGTTGCATTATGGGAAACTATTCTGCTTGAAATTTTGATATCATTTTGCAGAGAGTAAATTGATAGTTGTGATGAATTCCTGTTAATTCTTGGAACACTTTTTGTTTCATTTTAGAAATGTGAACACGTTTCAGTGTGTGCCATTTGGCCAAGGAGAGGTCATCATCAAGCTTTAAGACTAGTTTGTCAGTATTCTTAAACTGAATAATTGTTTTTGAAAAAGTTGTGGAAATGATAAAAATAAATTATCAGTAATGAAAAACCCACTTTTTTTTAGATTCCCTAGTTTAGTATGATCATTTTACTGATTTCAGCAAATTTATCCCAAGAATGCTGAAATCTTATTCCTATAAATGTGCATGAAAATTCTGTTAAAAGACCATTTTCATGCATATTTATAGAAATAAAATATCTTCAACTCTATGTTCTTCTATTTTTTGAACAAACATTAATTTTGCAAATATGTCCAAAAACTACAAATTTTAGCTAATTTTAGCAAATTTAGTTGCATGCCATTCTCCATTCTGACATTATATATGACTTAATTCATGATTTCATTCACGCTAGATCATCAGCCATATATAATATCAGTTCATCAACAATAATGACTGTATGGAAAATATTTTACAAAATTAAATTTCTATGTAAATTTAATCAATAGTTTTGTGTTTTTTGTGTGTCTGATAATTCCCCACAAGGAGAACTTTTTGTCCTATTTTCCAGTACAGTTTATTCAGTTTAACTGTTACAACAACTCAGGGTTTCCACAGGTTATGAAAAATGTGTGAAATGTTATGGAATTGAATTCTGCAAATTCCAGGCCCTTGAAAAGTCTTGAAAATGCATATTTATAAAAGGTTTTTATAAAACTGAAAGTTTTGGAAAAACAAACACTTTTGATGGTCTAATAACTGGCCTTCATCTAAATTTGACACAGCAATCCCCTTGGCTGCTTGTCAAATTTGGTTGTAGACCAATTATTTGACCAGTAAATTCACTGAAAATTTAAAAAAAATAGCATGAAAATCTGTAAAATTCACAAACCCCCCCCCAAAACACCTGAAATTGAACCACCCCCCCCCCCCCCCAGGTACAGTGGATCCAACTTAATGGATATCCTGTAATTGAATATTGCTGTTAATTGAATATAGCATCCAACAGAAAACCGTTTACCATACCTTCAGTAAAAATTGACCTGTTATTTAATTACATATTGGTTACAGAATAAACTCCCGTTAACTGAATAAAAAAATCTTTTAAGAAATTACCATGACAATCACCAAATTCCCCATGTTTATAGACCTATTTGGTCTTGGTGCATACAAAACTGCATCTACTAGTCTATTATTTATTACACGCCTGTTCTGTGTAATCCCCTTCTACAGCAACACTAAACCACCATGCGCAAAATGAAAATCTGTTCCGCACATATGTGCGGAACGGAAATCTCTGACGGACTACTTTTAAATAGAAGCGAAATTTCACTGGAATTTTCTACAAATCGTGCAACGCAATTACAATTTGAATCTCTAGCGACAGCTGAATCTCGTCCCCTGAGTTCCAGTGTGTTATATGTACCAGCAGACACATAGAACACATTGGAACTCGGGGGATGAAATAGTAACAGGGGTTCCCCTCGCAAATTTGGTTGGCGATAAAATGTGTTCTTTTTGTTGATAGTTGTCAAATGAATTGCTGAGTGTCCTTCTAATAATTGTTTTTCTAGGCGTGAAGGCGTGTAATAAACACAGAACGACACACGCGTGTGAATGGGCTAATCGATATGGCACTTGTGCCATCGTGAAAGGATAAAACTCCAGGCTTCTCGTTTTATCCTTCCGCATAGGCATTCGTGCCATATCGATTTACCCATTCACGCGCGTGTGTCGTTCTGTGTATATCTTGTTCGCTAGAGCTCCACTTACTCAATGAAACCCAGGAAAGTGAAACCAGGTTTGATCACACTGGTAGACACGGGATCTTGGGGGTGGGGGGGGGGACTTTTTTATTATTTGCATATATTTGATATCAAATTAATGAGCTGGAGAAAGGTGTCAAGGCGGTGTACTCTCATGTTGGAGACGGGAATGTATTCAAATGGTGCTCGAAAGAACGTAAAGTATGATATGTCATCTGTGATTTCATTAGTTGATGCTTCATACCGATCATAGAATTCAAGATTTTTTTAGGGGGGGGGGGGGGGCAGTGGAGGTGGAGATTGTAGGGTAAGGCTCTCCCAGTCCGCCCTCCATGTCTAAGCCACTGAACTTAAGCATAATTGTTTGAATAAACTTTACTTTACATTTAAGTTGTCACAATATAGCCATGGATGTGCTGAAAGGTTGTCTTCAACTTGTAAAGTTCTAAATTATTTTTCAAAGGTGGTGGTGTTTTTTTCAAAGATACCTTGCAATCAGCAAAGAAAGTCTTCAGTTTACCTGGATGTAGTTAGTAAATAATTAATTTGTTTCAATTTATTGGAGAGTGTGTTGGGACTCAAATAAATTTTACATGAACCTTGTGCTGATGAACAAACAAGCTAATGCATACAGTGTACTGTCACTAAAGGGGCTTTTAGAACTTTTGAATAGAGGCATGATAATGGTTTCCAGCACTCAACTTGTTAACTTCTGGTATACTTCTGACAGATATTTCTACCCAGGACAGACCCCTTTGACATATTTTTCCCAGTGGAAGTCCTCTAAAGAGGGCAGCATAGATATTACAACTGGCTAAACTTGATTTCATAACTAGACTGTGGTTATGACATGGCCATAAATGCTGACCGCAACCTTAAACACCAATAAATAAATAATATTTCTTCTGTAATCTGAATCAGCTATTCAACCAATCATGTCTTGAGTTAAGTAAGCACTCGTAAATGTTTCATCAAAACTAGTCATGGTTTCGTCACAGCGCGACTTGATTTAGTGAAAATATATTAACTCTAAAAAGCCGGGAGTCGAGTTTTCTTGCCTGTGATATAATACGGCAGGTAATCTGGCTGTGACGGTTCGGCTATCTTTGGACTGGAGGAGATTTAAACACTGAGCAGGTGCTTCTGGTTAAGTGTCGTCTGCCTGGATAGGCAGACGACACTTAACTAGAAGCACCTGCTTTACTGTAAGTTTTTCGCGGTATGTCATGTTCAAAAAATTCATTCTGATTCCCCGGCTTCTAAGAGTTAAATTGGTCTATTCCACAACGTGTGTGTGTGTTTTGATTATTTCCGGAAACAAGTGCTGCACTAATTTTGTCGGGTATCAAATATTTTATGTTCGACTCCGCGACTTGTGAGTAATCTATGAATTGGATCCTGTCTTTTTTTAACTGAGGTAGACTAGTTCTGTTTGACTGGTAAAATAGGACCCAATGCCTGGGATGGAAGTTCTCGAAAATTGGTTGCATATCTATAAATGATTAATGATTGACTAAATCTGACTTTCTTTTAAGTCACCTCAAACACTAATAAATAAATTTACTTTGAAATAAAACATTCAACTGAAATTTAGAATCACAAAATTTGCATGAAAACACTCACTGAATCCACGGAGCATGGTGAATTTTTTTTATTTACTTGAATCAAAATGCATGGAGGTGGCAGAAAGGAGATATACTAACTTAGTTTGTTTAATATTAATATACACCTGGAACTTAATTAAGCACCCCTTATTTTTTTCGCAGTGGTGTTAATAGAAACTGTCATTACTTTCATGCTATCTTTCAGGTGACCAAAAGTGATTGTTGCGGAAAGAATGGTTTATTGACAAATGAAAGACAACACAATGGTGAAAATATGCAGTATTTCAATGGCGCTAATTACACATATCAGTCACTAATGTTTTTGATGGAAAAATGTTCTCTCGACAAATATGGTGCTGGAACGGTCCATGATGAAACAATGCCGGCAATTTCTGACCAAAAATGTAACTTGTGATCTCCTGAACACAATAGCAGTGTCTGACGTCAGTAGCGAGTGTATCCACCACGTGCCCGGATGACCGCCTGAACCCTCCTCCTAATGCTACAATGAGCCTCCTGATACGGTCCAGAGGCAACTGCTGCCACTCCTCATTCAATGCAGCTTCCAAATCGGCCAAATTCTGTTCAGGCGGATCCCTTGCTTGCACACGACGTCCAAGAAAGTCCCAGATGAGTTCTAAGAGATTCAAATCCGGGCTCATTGCAGGCCAAGGTAGTATTGTAATAGCGTTGTTCTGAAGGAATGCTATCACTGCACGGGAAAGATGTGACCTAACATTGTTATCCATGAATACAGGGCGAGTAGCCAACGGGTGTTTGTCAAAATGATGCACGACAACCGGATTGAGAATGTCCCGGATGTACTGATGGCCATTGAGATTCCCACGTGCAATCACCATATCAAGTTTACAGTCATGAGAGAGGCATCCACAGATCATTACTGATCCTCCACCATAAGGAACAGGAGGTCTGGTGTTCCCGGGCAAGTAAGCGATATTTCTATGCCTCCACACTCTCATACGACCATCTGTGACGTGAAGCAGGAACCTACTCTCGTCTGCAGGACTCTCCCCCCACGTCCCGAGATTCCAATGTTGTGCAATACACCACTTCAAACGTCATTTTTGATGCTGATCGAACAGAGCTGGACGCCTGACAGCCTTTCTGGATCCCATACCCATTGCTTTGAGTCGGTTTCGGACAGTTCTGTTGCACAAACGCCTGTTGGGGAGCCAAAGGCGTTTCAAAGTCCAATTTGAAGCAAAATGTTCACGCCTAACGAAGGGTTCCGGACTCCGATCTTCCCGAGGAGAGGTCCTTTGGGTTTGTACAGGCCTTATTCGGTGTCCTTGACATCGTTGGTTTGTTGATGTTTCCGGATAAGTCTGCTGATGTCAGACTGACTATAGACAAGTTGCCTTCCAATAGCTGCGAATGACATGCCTGTAGCATGCCAACGATTTGCCATGTTAGTACCTCTGACAGTCTCCTCATTGCCATGTCAACGTTTATTGATAAAAGAAGTGACAAATTTTCTTGTTTCATACCCAGATATTGCATGTGGATGATAGTGTTTTTGTGACATTCGTCGGAAGCATGCTTCATGTGGACGAGAGCATGTGTTTGGGGTACGATAGCAACCACAAACATCAAGTTTCACTAGATGAAATGTACTGCAAGACATAGCAATCATTAATTTCAGGGGATGCTTAAATAAGCTCCAGGTGTGTAGATCACATTTTAGTTGAAAATTGCTTAAATTATAAGTTTGATCCCATGTCTGTTTATCGTATTGGAAAATATTTTTCGGAATCTCACAAAAAGCTCAAGTGCAGAATTTTCAACAAAATGTGAAACGGCGAATAATCATCCGATTCTTCTGCTTCTGTCTGTATATGGTATCTAAACAAACTGACAATACTGCCATAGCTCCGATGCGCATGTCAGAGACCTTTCTTTAAATGAGATAAAACGCTTTCTCTTCCACCGACCGGAGTGAGTGCCGGGGTTCCATGCCCGTGCGGTCCTTATGAAGAGTCTTTCCTGTAGTCCCTGGTACACGCAAGCTCTTGATAGGATTTTTGGCTGTTTCCACTCTCTTATATGTGGTATGAGTGGTGAATATATTAGCATCGTTGTTGTTGAGCTTATACATCATCACCAATCTTGCATGTTGACGTCTCTCGTCCAGTGGTGACCATTGAAGTTCCTCTATCACTGATGTTACACTGCACCTATCCCCATACTTGCTATGCATGTATCTTGCTGCTCTTCTTGGGCCATATCAAGCTGTTTTACGTTGTGATGGTGATGGGGGATCGGGAAGATTCGGCCATGCATTTTTCGGCCGCGGGAAAATTCGGCCAGGAGGATTCGGCCCCTGTTATTTATGATTGACTGCTAATTGGTCTATTCATGTTCTGTCTGGGGGTTGGACAAAAGGCACGCCTTGTGCGTATCGTCATCTGCCTCCGGTCCAGGTTATTTTCACCAAGTACCCGGCCGCTCCCAACGCGTTATGATAATGTATAACACGTTCAGCAGTGAGTCCTCACTAACTCCGCCCTTTTTTGACTGGCAATGTAAACCTCGATGACTTTTGTCTCAGTTGTAGTCATTTTCATAGATCCCTAGAATTTGTTTAGTTACGCGACTTTAATTATGGTAGCTAGCTATGCTCTCGTCTTGCGCTTTTTGGCTCATTTAGTTTTTCCTGTTAAGGGTTCGGTGCTCGTTTAGCTCTACCATTAATTCACTAACTTGGAGTCTATTGAGGGTTTTGTTTTGTAGGTCTTTTAGACGCGCTTCAATAGTTTCTATTTTAGCTAGCTCATGAAGTTCCTTTATCGTTGCCCACATGGTCGTACAAAGTGCCACGCGCAGGGCATGGTTTTGAACCCTCTGTTGCTTTTGAATGTTGGTTTTGCTCAGGTCACTTGTTATTATGGCACCATATTCTAGTATCGGACGTATAAATGATTTGTGAAGCTCGAGAAGCACGTCTTTGTTTGCTCCCCAAAATTGATATGTTTAGTAGCTCTAACCGTAATGGAGTTTACGTGACTGTTTAGACAAAGGCTGCTATCCAGAATAAATCCCGAAAATTTGTCCTCGTTGCTCGCTTCTAATTTGTGATCGTAATACTGGAGATCACTACTGGGAACATATCTTTTTTTCTTTGCTTCTTAAAGAATGTAACTCTTTGAGTTTTTAGCTCAACTTTGACGAAGTCAAATTTGAGCTATTGTCATGGCCAGTCGTCCGTCTGTCCGTCTGTCCGTACGTCAACAATTGGCTATGGCTCGGGCTAGAGGTCGTATTTATGAACCGATCTTTACGAAACTTCTTGGGTACCTTTGTTATGACCGTGGGACGAGAACGAGTGTTTTTGGGTGCGGTCCGAAATTCAAGATGGCTGCCAGCCGCCATTTTGTACCGATGATGCAGAAATCTGTTTTTTGTACAGAACTTCCATATGAAAGCTCTGATTTGAATAATTTTTTGTATGAATGTTTAGTACCATGGGGTACATCACATATAATATGGGTTTTTTCTCGTGCGTAAATTGTGCAAATTAGACTAATTTTGATGTTTTTTGGTGTTAATTTCAGCAATTGTAAGTGCAAATGTCAATACGGCTCGGGCTAGAGGCCGTATTTATGAACCGATCTTTACGAAACTTCTTGGGTACCTTTGGTATCACCGTGGGACGAGAACGAGTGTTTTGGGTCCGGTCCGAAATTCAAGATGGCCGATGGCAGCCATTTTGTACAAAATTAGGTGCAATTAGATTTTTGCACAGAACTTCCATATGAAAGTGCTGATTTGAATAATTTTTTGTGTGAATGTTTAGTACCATGGGATACATCACATATAATACGGGTTTTTTTCTCGTGCAGAAATTATGCAAATTAGATGAACTTTAATATTTCAGTGCGACTTACACACATTAAGTACACATGTCAATACGGCTCAGACTTGAGTCTGTATTTATGAACTGATCTTCACGAAATGTCTTGGGTACCTTTGTTATCACCTTGGGACGAGAACGAGTGTTTCTGGGTGCGGTCTAAAATTCAAGATGGCTGCCAGTGGCCATTTTGTACCGAAATTAGGTCTAATCAGTTTTTTGTACACAACTTCTATACAGCTCAGACTAGAGGCCATATTTATGAACCAATCTTTACGAACCTTGTTGGGTACCTTTGTTATCACCGTGGGATGAGAGCGAGTGTTTTTGGGTGTGGTCCGAAATTCAAGATGGCCACCAGCAGCCACTTTGTACCAAAATTAGTGCAATCAGTCTTTTGTACAGAACTTCTGTATGAAAGTTCTGATTTGAATAAATTTTTGTATGAATGTTTAGTAACATGGAATACATCACATATTCTAAGGGTTTTTTTTTGTGCAGAAATTATGCAAATTAGATGAACTTTGACTTATTCAGTGCTACTTGCACAATGTGAGCACACATGTCAATACGGCTCAGGGTAGAGGCTGTATTTATGAACCGATCTTCACAAAACTTCTTGGGTACCTTTGTTATCACCTTGGGACGAGAATGAGTGTTTCTGGGTACGGTCCAAAATTCAAGATGGCTGCCAGTGGCCATTTTGTACCAAAATTAGGTCCAATCAGTTTTTTTGTCACAAGTTCTATACAGCTCGTATTTATGAATTGATCTTCACAAAACTTCTTGGGTACCTTTGTTTTCACCTTGGGACAGGAACGAGTGTGTTTTGGGGTGCCTTTGTTATCACTGTGCTATGAGAACAAATATTTTGGGGTTCAGTCAGACCCACTCTGGGACTCAAAGTTTTCTTTTCTAGTTTAGCATCTGACTGTCACCCACCTTTACAATACTTTACCTATACATTTGTTACAGGCTATGGTCAGTATTTATGTACAGACCGTTACAATACTTTATATGTACCTTTGTTATCAGATCATTACCTAGATGTTTGTCATTGCTGTGTCACATACTGTACATGTGCATGTCTTTGTCTTGACAAGTTGAGCTACAGTGTCATTGACACTTTCATTTTTTCCACTTTTGATAAAAAATCCTTAAAGAAATTTTTTTTTTCCACAAAATATATAAAATTTTGATAAAATATCATTAAAATATATTGAAATAATAACTTTTACTAAATAACTGAATAGAATATAAATTTCAAAAAATTAAACTCAAAGTGAGAAGATTCGGCCCACTGCCAGAGCCGAATCTTCCCGGCCGAATCTTCCCAGGGTCGAATCTTCCCCGACCTGTGATAGACCCCCCCCCCCCCGCCCCCCCCCCCCCCCACAACCCAATGTGGGACGGACCAGCGTCTTGTAAGCATTGCTTCTGATGGACCTTGAGCTGATGTTCAGGTTTCTTTTCAGGAAGCCCAGAGTTCTGCTTGATTTCTCACATATGTTTTTGATGCCATTCCTTCGAAGATCAGAGGTGATTGTAAGATTCAAGTATTTCGCTGATTTGACGTGAGAGAGCATGTGAATTCTGTATTCGTGTCCAGTTGTTGGGTGGAACGCCATTTTCCATGTTCTCTCCCACTCACCAAGCATGTTATGGTCTTTTTGCAAGGTGGCCGCATCCTTCTTTGATGAAATTATCAGTATGGCTAATGTTATGGTGTCATCAGCAAATAGTCGAATGGTTGACTTCAGATTATCAGGGATGTCACCGACGGCAAGACACTTCATCTCCATTGCCCGCGTGGGGGCACGATGACGCCGTGTACTAAGGCGTACTGCACGTCGATGGTACGCAATGTCTTCAACCAATCTAACCCTGCCTGTGCTGCAGTGCGGAGTTACGATGTTGGGGAGCTGGCAGCTGCTCGTCGTTGCTCGGTGGTTCTCTCCGGGTACTCCGGCTCCTCCACCTATAAAACTGCCACGGTCATGATTAGCCATTGTGCATAAATATGTGACCTTAAACATCAATAAATAAATAAATAATGTCACCAACGAAGAATAGAAGCAAGCTATGCCCAAGAGCAGACCTTGTAGGACACCGGGGCACAGGTCGATGTGATTCAATTTTCATTTGCCTGGGACAGTCTATTGGCTGTTTTGTTGGAAACTCAGTCCAGGTTTTGACTTTGCCTCTTATCCTACATCTTGCTCAAATAAAATCTTGCACAGATACCCGACAGGACTGTGATCAAGACACATAGTTACCGCCATTACGATACTTAATTTTTAAAGAATTATTTCTTTTGGTACACATTGTTCCAATCTTAACACCGCGAAGCGGAAAGGTCTTTTCTTGTCCATCGTGCATTTTCGTTTATTCGTTCAATGCATATGCTTAAGAATACTGACTGGCCGACAAAGTATCTACTTTAGCTTTTGGTAGATGGGTTTGTCCATACGTTGCATTTAACTCTTTACCCAACGTAACGCCCAAAACCGGTCAGCGCTATTAACAAAAATAACCATTCAATTGTCATTATTTTTTAGCTCACCTGACTTTCAGTCAGGAGAGCTATCGTGATCACTCACCGCCCGTCGTCCGGCGTCCGTCGCCGTCCGTGAACATGGTGTTTGCGTCTTCTCCTTCCAAACCGCTGAACCAATTTAATTGATATTTGAGATTATAGCTTGTTATGACATCGCAATTTGATTTTGTTCAAATCAAGTTGCCTCGCCCTTGGTATGGCCACGCCCAAAAAGTGTGCTTAAATCTTACAAAATCATCTCATGAACCAGCAGTAGCAGAGACTTGATATTTGGTGTGCAGCTTTCTTTTGAGAAGTAGATACAGATTTGTTCAAGAAAAGTTTGTGGGGCTATATTTGCCGTCGTTATGGGAGGGGCAAGTATTTTTGCCCCTCCCAAAATTACTATTTTCCAAACCGAGAGGCAGATTTGAACCAAATTTGATATGAGGGCTTATTGGGTCATAAGTACTTAATTTATGCCCATTTTTTTTCTCGTCGCCCCATGGGAACCGCAGGAGCTAAAAATAGAAAAAAATTAAAACGCCCATATCTCCAAAACTACACGGCACTGAGAATTCTTATTTGGTATGAAGCTTCCTTAGGACCAATAGAATGGAATAGTCAAAAAAAATTGATATCGGTTTTATCATGGGGTACTTTTCTGAGACTTTGAAAAAATGCTGAGTCAACATTTTTTAACACTGGGCAATGGGAAAAACATTTAACACTACTTTTCTCCCAAACCACTGCTCCAAAAACTTTCAAATTTCACATATTAACATCTTTGGAAAGATTGATTCACATGTTTATTGAAATCAATTCCCTGGGTCCATATTTGGGCTCTCTATGGGAGCCCAAATGTTTAAATTCGTGCAGTATGAGGAATATTCTTTAAAAATCTTCTTCTTCAGATCTACCAATAAGAATCTTTTGAATTTTTTTTGCACTTAAAATTTGGGGGCTGGGTGGGACTTAGAAAATTTTGGACCAAAATCCAGAAATTAGTTTTTTGTTTTTTTATGCGTTTTGGCTAATTTTAAGAAGAAAAAAAAAATTTAGGCTGAAAATATTTTGTTTTGGACATCGAAAATTTCCGAACAAAAATTTTAAAAAAATCTGTTTTTTATGCGTTTATCTCAATTTTGGGATGTAAAAGTGCAAGTACTGAAAATAGGAGGAAAGTGCTGTGTATTGTGTGGGCACAATCGCTTCATCTAGTTGGTATATGCTTTTCTTAGGAGGGGCGTATGCAGCTTATTCAATCGCCCTCAGCCCCTCCCCCCCCCCGGGGGCCTCTTGTTTCATTTTTGGTCTCAAAAACATAGTTTATGACCCCTCATTGGAACGAGCTCGTTCCAATGAGGGGTCATAAGCTATGTTTTTGACGCAACAATGAAAAGTTAGTTATTCAAGGATTTGTTTTGGCAAGTGTCGTCTGCCTTTTGTCGACCAGTCGGCAAACGTAGAGATATACATATATATATGGATCAGAAACTTGGAGGGCCACACAAGCAACCACCAAGGAAATCCAAACCTTCGTCAACAGATGTTTAAAAAGAACTCCGAAGATCTCCTGGCCAAACACCATCAGTTACACCAGACAGTTGGGACTAACCAAACAAGACACAATAGATCTCCAGATATGAATGAGAAAATAGACATGGATAGGACATACCTTGAGAATGCCACAGGTCAGAATCACAAGGCAAGCTCCCACTTGGAACCCACAAGGGAAACGCAAAAGAGGAAGTCCTAAGAACACCTGGCGCACGGTTGTGGAAAAAGGATATGTAGAATGAGGGGCTAACATGGCAACAAGTGGAGACGATGACCCAGAACAAGATCAGATGGAGGGAATTTGTTGGTGGCCTATCTTCTGTCAGAGAATAAAAAGGCACGAGTCAAGTTTCGTCATACAGCATCCAGATGCATCCAGGGGACAGATACAAGTTGTTGTTTTTTTTAAATTAAGCCCCTCAGTTCCTATTTTGTAGTGTAGCCCAAATTTTAACCTGGTGCAATATGAAAAGTACTCTTTAACCCTTTACCCAACGCAGACGATATCAAAATTTATTATTTTAAATATCATTTTTTCAAATTTTTCCAAACATTTCAACAAAACCATATCATGTGACCCCTCGTTGGAACGAGCTCGACGAGCTCGTTCCGACGAGGGGTCACATGATATGGTTTTGTTGAAATTTTTTGAAAAATAATATTTTTTCAACTGCTGAATTTGCATATTACGCGGGCGGATGCGGGCGATTCGTTGGGTAAAGGGTTAAAGAATCTTCTTCTCCAGAACTGCCAGTCAGAATATTTTGATATTTGGTATACAACATTGTTACGTGGGTTAGATTCAAGTTTGTCCAAGTCAAGTCTCCCAGTTTAATATTTGGGCTCCCTACGCGCCCGGAATTTAACTTAGTGCAATATGAGGAATAATCGTTAAAGATCTTCTTCAGATCCACCAGTCAGAATCCTTTGATGTTTGGTATACAGCATCCTTAGGCAGGTCAGAACTAAGTTTAACCAAGTCCCTGAGTATTTGGGCTCCCTATTAGAGCCGGAATTTTAACTTAGTCCAATATGAAGAATAATCTTTAACTCTCTGCACACTGATGTCAAAATACCAAAGTTTCAGCAGTAAGTTTTTCTCACAATGCAACTGAGAATTTAATAAATTATATCTTGTTTGACAGAGCTCATTGAGCTCTGTCAAACAAGATATAATTTGTTACGTTTTTCATGCTGCGTGGACAATATAGAGTCAATGTCAAAATTTTTGAAATACTGCCAGAGTGCTAGGAGTTAAAACTCTTTATCTCCAGAAACACGAATCAAAATCTTTTGATATACGCTATACAGAATCCTTACGGGGGTTAGATTCAAATTTATTCAACTCAAGTTGGGCTCTCTCTGGGAGCCCGAATTTCAACTTAGTGCAATATGGGAAATAATATTTAAAACAATTTCATCTTCAGAGCCACCGGCCAGATTCTTTTGATATTTAGTGTGCAGTATCCCTCCCAGGCAGTTATAGCCAATACGTCTAGAACATTGCAGTGACTAATCTGCCTTTACCCGCAACAAGTCAGAATTTCAATCCACTGGTGCACATTCGAAACATCCTTGGCGCCATATATGGGCGTCTGATCTTCTACAGAATCTGCAGGAATTAGGAGCAGCTATGCATCGGGAATGGCTGCAGTTGTCCGAACAGCTGATTCAACTTCTGATTAGAGGGATATGATGCATGGATCAGGCCACTGAGAGAGTTTACTAGCTACTGGACCTGTCAACTAAGAATGGGATCTGGTGAATGGAAATGACACTTTTACACAGTAATTTTCACCTGATATCGTCTCATGACCTCTGCAGCTCCACACACTAACTTACAAGGGATATTGTTTGGAGTGAGTTCGGTTCGGTTCTGAACAGCGGTAACTGCGTGGTGTCCTCGGACAAGGCACTTAATCCCGATTGCCCACGTGGTGCAGATTGGCGCTGTGTACTAAGGCATACTACACGTCGATAGTACACTTGCCCTCAACCATTGCTAACCCTGCTTGTGCGGGGTTAGTACGTTGAGGAGTCTGACAGTTTCTCGCCGCTACTAAATTTGGAGTGAAAACAACACCCGTAATTGTGCACTATTCAGCACTAATATCGTGATTAAATTCTGAACTCCCAGGACATATGTGGTGTTGTGTTTTCAGGGGGTTGATCTTTCCGATTCCCTTTTTTTTCGAGCTCATTTTTTCAATATTGTCATGGCAGTGATTTGTTTGATTGGTTGTTATAAAATTTTGGGGGGTACTTCATTTTTAGCTCAACTTTGACGAAGTCAAATTTGAGCTATTGTCATGGCCCGTCGTCCGTCTGTCCGTCTGTCCGTACGTCAACAATTGGCTATGGCTCGGGCTAGAGGTCGTATTTATGAACCGATCTTTACGAAACTTCTTGTGTACCTTTGTTATGACCCTGGGACGGGAACGAGTGTTTTTAGGTGTGGTCCGAAATTCAAGATGGCTGCCAGCGGCCATTTTGTACCGATGATGCAAAAATCAGTTTTTTGTACAGAACTTCTGTATGAAAGTTCTGATTTGAATAAAGTTTTGTATAAATGTTTAAATGTTTAGTACCATGGGATACATCACATATAATACGGGTTTTTTTCTTGTGCGTAAATTATGCAAATTAGACTGACTTTGATTTATTTAGTGTTACTTTCAGAGCTGTAAGTGCCAAGCTGCTATGGCTCGGGCTAGAGGCCGTATTTATGAACCAATCTTTACGAAACTTCTTGGGTACCTTTGTTATGACCCTGGGACGGGAACGAGTGTTTTTGGGTGTGGTCCGAAATTCAAGATGGCTGCCAGTGGCCATTTTGTACCGATGATGCAAAAATCAGTTTTTTGTACAGAACTTCTGTATGAAAGTTCTGATTTGAATAAAGTTTTGTATAAATGTATAGTACAATGGGATACATCACATATAATACGGGTTTTTTTCTCGTGCGTAAATTATGCAAATTAGACTAACTTTGATTTATTTAGTGTTACTTTCAGAGCTGTAAGTGCCAAGCTGATATGGCTCAGGCTAGAGGCCGTATTTATGAACCAATCTTTACGGAACTTCTTGGGTACCTTTGTTATGACCGTGGGACGAGAACGAGTGTTTTTGGGTGCAGTCCCAAATTCCAGATGGCTGCCAGCAGCCATTTTGTACCGACGATGCCGAAATCTGTTTTTTGTACAGAACTTCCATATGAAAGCTCTGATTTGAATAATTTTTTGTATGAATGTTTAGTACCATGGGATACATTACATATATTACAGGTTTTTTTCTTGTGCGTAAATTATGCAAATTAGGCTAACTTTGATTTATTTAGTGTTACTTTCAGCACTGTGAGTGCAAATCCCAATACGGCTCGGGCTAGAGGCCGTATTTATGAACCGATCTTCACGAAACTTCTTGGGTACCTTTCTTATCACTGTGGGACGAGAAGGAGTGTTTTGGGGTCCAGTCTGAAATTCAAGATGGCCGCTAGCAGCCATTTTGTTCAAAATTAAGTGCAATCAGATTTTTGCGCAGAACTTCCAAATGAAAGATCTGATTTGAATAAATTTTTGTATGAATGTTTAGTACCATGGGATACATTACATATAATACAGAGTTTTTCCCGTGAATAAATTATGCAAATTAGGGGTCCGGGTGGGACTTAGAAAATTTTGGACCAAAATCCGGAAATTAGTTTTCTGGTTTTTTATGCGTTTTGGTCAATTTTAAGACAAAAAAAAAAATTTTTTTTTACACTGAAAATTTGGGGTCCGGGTGGGACTTAGAAAATTTTGGACCAAAATTCGGAAATTAGTTTTTTGTGTTTTGATGCATTTTGGTCAATTTTAAGAAGAAGAAGAAAAATTTTTAGTCTGAAAATATTTTATTTGGGACTGAAAATTTCCACACAAAAATAATAATCTACAATGATTGGTCTTAATCTGTAGTCCATTACAGTCACCTTGTAATTCTTTTATTATTGTTGACTGGGCCAAAACAAATACTAATTCCTGTCATATTCATTATTCAGTTGTCTTGGTCACAGCAAGTACTAATTCCTGTCATATCCAAGTTGAGCTACAGAGTCATTGACTCTTTCATTTCCAGGTGTAGATGTGAATCAGTAATTTCTCCTCCTCCTCCTCAAATATCTTCCAGTGCTCTTCGTTAGAATCATTAATTTTGTTCTGTCGGTCAAACCACTGTTGTCAGTTATTCCAACCACAAAGTCGGTGCGCCATGTACAGCGCCACAGGCCAACACATACTGCCAGCGCATTGTTTCTGTCCTTTCCATTACCAACCATCAAGAGCGGGGGAGGGAATATTAGACCTGATTTGTCCGTACTGGTAAAATATTCCAATTACATCATCAATACACGAATGACTTCGTCGAATGCATGCAAAAATGATATAAGATAAGTTGAAATGTTGGTCAGGATAAAAGTTAAAAAACTCAAGACTTCTTGAAAATTTATTTATTTGTGGATAAATAAGATATACATGCAGTAGTCGTGAAGTAAACTCTGCATATGCCGTACACTAGTCCAAACATGGCAACAGAGTCCGTAATTTAATTTCTTGGTTTGGTACGTCCTTTGACGTACGAAACAAAAAAAATTATATTACGGTCTTTCAGGCCATGTTTGGACTAAACGAACACCAAACTGGTCATGCTAGACCCCCACCCCTCCACCAATCCACCAAATTGCCCAAATCTGGTAACACATCCGTCCATGTGTATAACTAACTGTGTGTATGACATTAAATCCATGTATCAGATCTGAATTTATTTATTTATTTATTTATTTATTTATTTATTTATTTATTTATTTATTTATTTATTTATTTATTTATCTATTTATTGAGATTTAGCGACACTTTCGACAGCCAGGGTCACTTCGTGTCGGACAGTTTTACAGGTGAAGGAAGCCGGAGTACCCGGAGAGAACCACTGAGCAGCGACGAGCAACTGTCGGATTCTCCAGTGTACTTTCTCTGCTAGCAGGGTTAGTATTTGCTGAAGGCAAGTGCACCATCGACGTGCAGTACTCCTTAGTACAGCGCGTTACGGTTCCTCCGCGCGGGCAATCATTACTGAGTGCCTTGTCCAAAGGGATACAGCGCAGTTACTGCTGCTTTGGATCGAATCGGTTACGGTTTGGAGTCGAATGCTCTCACCACTGAGTCACGTCTTGACTCGTATGAAAGTACATGATTTTTAATTAACAAGAGCGAATCATCTCCTCTAACCATGCCTGGCAATCTAGGAAATCAAGGAGTGAAAAACAGTTGCCCTCCCCAGATTGCTTGGGAGTGTAATTGCTCCTGAAATTTTCAATGCAAAAACTTCTATGCTATTTTGGTTATATTCACTTCAAGGTATTAATATTGTGACTGAAAATTTGTGCTACATAGTGGAAAAATTGACACACACATCTTCTCATTATTCAAAATGTTGCATTCAATTCTCCTATGACGTTCTTCTACACTAAAATGTATCGAAATGCGACACAGAATGGGTCATGAATTATTGCGAATCAATACAACATTGACAAATCGTCCCCTGAGTTCCAATGTGTTCTCTGTGCCAGTAGGCACAGAGGACACATTGGAACTCAGGGGTCAAAATGATAATATATTTTGAAGGTAGTCCAAGCAGGTCTGGCATTCCAGAATATCAAGGGGTGCAAAAAATTGCCCTCCACAATTTTTTTAGGCGTGCTGTGGGCTTGCAGCACACCAGCACTCTCGAAGAATGCCAGGCCTGTCTAATCCAGGCGAAAATGTCCTAAATGGAAAAGTTTTTGGAGCGCGAATATTACCTCCAACTAACCACCTTCGCTACACCCCTTTATTTCATCAACAATATCATTTAGCCAAAATTCGAATCGAAGATTATTGGGAGGGTGTTGATGTGTTGCCTGCATTTTAATACCGAAGAACAACAAGGGAGGCCACTTCAATCTGTAATCTTTATTTGAACACCGAAGCACAACAAGGGAGACCACTTTAATGTCATCTTTCACTCAGGTGAGAAGAACCAAAATCATTGTCGCTGACAATGGTGTTTTGGTTGCATTGTTTGGCACGTTATCGAGTGGACTGGAGACAAAATATCCAAATATCTACAAAGCAATGTTCTGTCATAATGAAATATTTAGAAAAAAAAACTTAAACAAATAAGTTTCTGCACGCTCTTTACGGTTAAATCTGTAGTCCTTGATATGATCGTTCGTTTTTTTCTTCCAAATTTTATTGTACACAATTTGCATTGGCCTCAAGGTTAAAAGTTCCCTCGTCGCAACCTGTCCGTTCAGTATATACAGTCTTTGAAGTTGTACTGGCGAATAATTTTACATTTTTGTATTTATAATCGCCTGTCCTTTATTTATTTATTTATTTATTTATTTATTTATTTATTTATTTATTTATTTATTTATATTTATGTATGGGTGCTTAACGCCTCACTACCAACTGGGGATATATCGTGGCGATAAAGCTTATGCAGGGTAAACAGACACCACTAGAAAGTGAAATATATGTTTAAAAATATAAAAAAAAAGAACATGAGCGTGACAGTGAAATCAACTGGAAGACGGTAGTGAATAATGGTACCAAAATCTCAATGAATACTGTGTAAATAAACCAGATAACAAATATATTTTGCATATGAGATGCAGTTAAATAGAGAGTAATCACTTGACTGGACTGGTCACGTGAAATAATTCATGAGAGGTGAGGGACGTTGTACAAACACGAGTGCGCGAATGCGCACGAGTGTTTTACAATATAGTCCCTCGCCTCGAATGAATTATTTCACGTAACCAGTCCAGTAATACGGCAGCGTGGAAGCGACACTCTATGTTTTCCTACTATCTTGTTTAAACGAGATAGCTAAGTTGTTTAAACGAGATAGCTAAGTTGTTTAAACGAGATAGCTAAGTTGTTTAAACGAGATAGCTAAGTTGTTTAAACGAGATAGCTATTGACCAATCAAATTCAATTGACACGGGCACAACTTGTGAACTCACGAACGACAGCAGTGTTGAGTCAACTACAAGCAAAAAAGTGCATCCGTCCGTGGAAGGTGAATTTAATGTACACTTAGGGAAAATATACATCGGCCCATACCTGACATGCATTATTATTTTTCTTCTCAAATTTTCACCATGGTGCAAATTACTTTTCACCATGGTGCAAGTTAATTTTCACCATGTGATAGTTGGTGGGGGTGGGGGGGGGGGGGGCATAGTAGCCACTAGGTTTACCCTCAAGCTTCGGATGCGGTCATCTAACAGCGGTGCGAGATGGGGAGGGCCATGGTAGCCCATCTCTATATGCCCGGCTCCGGGGGTGGGGGCTTATTGCTTGGTGATATGATCTGGATTTGAAGGTTAAGGGCTCAGGATTGGAAATATAGCCTGCTGCGTTGCGCATGGGTGCGGTCTCCACATAGTGGCACGCATATAAAGGAATGAGTATTGGTGTTCTCATTTGGCTGTGCGCCAGGTTAAGCGGTTCGGGTGAGAACTCAACTCCCGTATAGGTTATGGTTTGTTCAATGCTCCTTCGAGGGAGCTTGTTTTTTGTAAATATGAAGGCAGTGAGTATATATAAGTATGACTGTTTCTAATATTGTGGGCTGCCCTGAAAATTAGCGTAGTGTAGGGTCTACAGCCAGGATTCTTCCTTGTTGGTGGACGTGGATTCATCCGGTTTGGCCATCGTCTCTGGGTCAGTAGCTGCTTTAGGTGCTGCTTGCAGCAGTTGTTTGGCTACGAGCAGTGAAATCTTGCCACCCATGTCCGCAATCTTCTGATCGTCACGACTGCCAGTGTGCAGGTTAACAGGGTCTTTGACTAGGCCATTGCGCTCATATCAGTGATGTTCACTCTTTTATAGGCTACCGTAGACCTACACTCTAAATCGGTTGGGTTAAAAATCAACCCAAATCGACTGGGTTGAGTGAATATGAACCCAATTTGGGTTCATATTCACTCAACCCAGTCGATTTGGGTTGATTTTTAACCCAACCGATTTTAGAGTGTAAGCGCCACTGCCACGCGCACAATTTCCACGTGGCTTCTCGTGTTAAACATAACCAGAATCAGCGTACACGACGTCGAATGGAACGACATTGCACACTAACTAGCAAACACATCACTAATCTATCGAATTACACCCTCAGTATACCTGAGAAGATTGTACTGGGCAAGGGCCTTAAATTTCTACCAACGCCTCTAAAACCTATCAAATCTTTCTTCAATGAGGATATCCAATTGCTTCATAATCGAATGCGACTGAGAGTTACACATGCTGACCAACAGGGGCTTCATTAACCCCTTCCACAAGAGGACCAGTACCGCTCCAACCACTTGTCACAATGTTGCAGTGGAAAAATACCTATCTAAGACGAAAATAGAACTCCTACGGTGTCTTAACCCCTCGCACCTTCGCATCTGCCGCAATAATATGACCAAGGCGGAGCGAATTGCGATAAACAGCCTCCAGCGGAACCGCGACACTGACATCAAACAGTCGGATAAATACAAATCAACTGTTCTAATCAACCGCACCGCCCATGTAGCTGAGGGCCTTCGTCAACTTATCTCGACCCTCCACTGTAAACCTGTCCCCCATGATATAACGGCACGTACCACACCCGACGTCCGGGATCACTTGGAACGTATGTACAGTTACCACGAGATTGATAATAAAATGCATACATAGCTTCAACCTAGCTAAATTGGACACGACCAAACAGCCTGTCCTCTACCTTCTACCAAAGATACACAAGGACCCGTCTACAACGGGTAGACCGATCATTGCGGGTTGCAGCAGCCCAACTACCCCTATATCCGGTCTACTCGATTTTTTGCTGGTTCCCATTGTGAAGAAACAACATACGTATATACGAGATACTGCCCACTCCATCCAACCCAGTGAGGAAGCACATATCTCTCTTGATTCCATCCTCGTTTTTGCCGACATTTCCAGTATGTACACCAACATATCGCACGAGGAAGCTATGGCATCTGTCGAACGAGTTCTGATTGAGAACCATAATTTACCATAGCTCATACCCAGACCATCGACTACTTCACTACTGACGCTCCTTAAGCTTATACTTGAGCGCAACTGCTTCCAGTTTGATGGACAGTCCTATATCCAAACATTGGGGGCTGCCATGGGCAGTAAGGCCAGCCCTGAAATAGCCGATATCACGGCCCATACCTGGGAGATCACACTACTTTCAATGGGCCAGAGCAAAATCCACAAATGGCTCCGATATCGTGATAATACCTTTATCATCTGGACGAGATCCGAAGCGGACCTGCATAGCTTCTTGGAAATAGCTAACCAATCACACCCGACATTTGGCCTTGTTTATGAAGCCTCGACCACCGAGGTCACGTTCCTTGATACCGAGATTTACAAAGGTGATCGGTTCCAAGCCACCGGCGTTCTGGATGTGCGTTTCCACATCAAACCAACGGAGACATTCCAATACCTCCACCGCCAATCTGCTCACCCCCTGCCACTTTCAAGGGTTTCATCAAGGGTGAACTGGCGCGCTTTATATGCAAAAACACATCTGAAACACGCTATACACACCACAAAGAACAGTTTGTGAATAAACGCCTACCTCGGGGTTACACCATGCAGGAAATTGAACACCTGTACTCACCACTGTCAACTTCACGGATCGACCCACGCTGCTTACAAACATGAATCGGGGTCGGACAAATAAAGCTTATATGGAGCCACCTCTGGTCTTCACTACGACCTTCAACCCGTACATTTCTAACATCAAGAAGGCACTCCTAAAATATTTGGAACTCATATCCAGCAGTACCACACTGCGGAGAATATTTCCGGAGCCTCCAATTCTGGCTTTCAAACGCGGCACAAACCTTAATGACACCCTAGAATGTGCCCAACTACCGCCTACAAGGCAAAGTGTCGGAGACACCCACCCACCGACCATCCGGTCTCCTACTGGCAGTACAACCCACCACAATTAACCGGTACCAACTTACGGTATCCCCCCCCCCCCCCCACCACCCCTCACACACACATGGGGTTGTGGCTCGATGAGCACATTTACTACAGGCAATCTGAACACATGATCATACCAGCTGCTACCCACCACACGCATCCTCCTACGAGGATAGAGCGTCTTGGATGAGCATCTACCCATCTCCGAGTCCTTTGACCTTGATACCAATACCTATAGCGGCGATATCTCTATTACGTCCGCCACAGACTGATTTATACACGGTTCAACCGAACGGCTTTCGTAACTACTTCTGCTTCCAACCATGCGACCAATTAGAACAACTCGTAGATCGAACAACCAGTACAGAACGTCGGCACGACCGTACCAGCCTCCACCTAGGCATACTGGAATCATTATGCCGCCACTAGATCATACCAAGCCTAGGGAGGAAGCTTTAAGGGAACAGAGAACGAGGCACGCCCTCGATTGGATTAAACATGTCCAATCATCTGACTGGACCTACGGCACTCGCCCTCCATCCACCGCGTACATTCCTGACCAACAGGAGCTTGACGCACAGTTGTTTGATCAGGTGGAGAAGTATAAACAGGCGGTCAAAGACACCATTGTGAACCACCTTAACCAGTGGGCTGCCAAAGACCCTGTTAACCTGCACACTGGCAGCAGTGACGATCAGAAGATTGCGGACATGGCTGCCAAGATTTCACTGCTCGTAGCCAAACAACTGCTGCAAGCAGCACCTAAAGCAGCTACTGACCCAGAGACGATGGACAAACCGGGTGAATCCACGTCCACCAACAAGGAAGAATCCTGGCTGTAGACCCTACACTACGCTAATTAACGGCCCTTTTCAGGGCAACCCACAATATTAGAAACAGTGATACCTATACATACTCACTGCCTTCATATTTACAAAAAACAAGCTCCCTCGAAGGAGTATAGAACAAACCATAACCTATACGGGAGCTAAGTTCTCACCCGAACCGCTTAACCTGGCGCACAACCAGATGAGAACACCAATACTCATTCCTCTATATGCGTGCCACTATGTTAAGACCGTACCCCTGCGCAACGCAGCAGGCTATATTTCCAATCCTGAGCCCTTAACCTCGGGCCAACCTAGGGTCCATCTACGGTGACCACATATCGATAGCCTAATCCCGTTTCCACACCACCTTTCATAAACACGGGATATATGAGATTATACGCAACCGGGCGCCTTCCAGCAGTGTAATGCGACGGTATTATGAACATAGCACTCCGTGATCAATCTTGACACGAACTGATGGTGCTCTCTTCAAATCGAGATCATATCACCGAGCAACAACGCCCCCCCCCCCCCCCCGGGCCGGGCTTATAGGGATGGGCTACTACGGTCCTCCCCATTCGCACTGTTGTTAGATGACCGCACCCGAAGCTGGAGAGCGAAACTATGTAAAGCTTCTACGGCGGTTAAAAAAATTTACACCCACAGTAGGAAGTTCATCCATGACGTGACATGACGTAATTTACCAACTTCGATACATTCACACTTTATGATGTGTCATTCAAACGTTCGATGTTTTGCGGTACAATCTACCACGTGCAATGATTTGGTAAGTTTAAAATCTCTACAATTAAATAATTAAAGTAAAATTTAAGAATTTTTAATAATAATCTGACTGAAAAAGCCAGGTAAATTCAATCAACTTCGACGATGTGTCTCGCTGTCAATCAAGCATTCACCAATTTCACGTGCAGCCGGTAGTAATGCCCACCGGGGCAGATGTAAACAAAACAAACCCGTGTGTTTGCGACAGAAAGTGTCGTTTTCTCTCCATTTTAAGTGACAAAGTCGACTGTTTATTAAAAGCATAATATAAATAAAACAAATAGGTACTAGGTCCGGTAATCAGATTTAAACCACTCGTAGAATAAGGTTTTTTTTAAAACCACTCGGTTAGCCTAGTTTAACCACTCGGATTGTCGAGTGGTTAGAACCCTGATCCTATTCGTGGTTCAAATCTTTTTACCGGCCCCAGTACCTATTTATCCCTTTACCTAACATGAAAAGCAGACGACACATGCAAAAAAAATTCTTGAATAACTAATTTTTTTCATTTTTTGTCTCAAAAACATAGGTTATGACCCCTCGTTGGAACGAGCTCGACGAGCTCGTTCCAACGAGGGGTCATAACCTATGTTTTTGAGACAAAAAATGAAAATATTTTGAAAATTAATTGGTGATTTTTGAGAATAGCGCTGGCCGGTTTTGGCCGTTACGTTGGGTAAAGGGTTATTCTATATTTATACCATGACTACCTATTTTACTATATATAAAAAGACTATGACTGTCGGAAACCGGACTTTGTCGCTGCTGGAAGAAATACATTCACGCCGCGTATTCAGCCAAAACTCGAGGCGTGTCACCTGAATCCGTGCGTGAACGTATGTCTCACCGTGAGGAACCCACCCGTTTCACTTTTGTTGAGGTGGTTCTTATCCTGAAGGGGTCAATGACTTTTCCTCGACTTTTCCTCGAAAAGCATAAATCAACAGGGGTTCACTGAAAACAACAATTTTAAAACAAAAAAATAAATATGGTAATTTGTGACTAACATGGAATCCAATGAATATGATAAACAAAACGTCAATCACCCCCTACCCACACAGTTTTTGAGTTACTTGCGGGTCCGCATTCTCTGTTGTCGCTGGGTTTTTCCTCCTTCTCCTTGATGTTTGCTCTTTGATCGCCTCTTCACTCTTTCATTGTCGTCGCACGGCCACTAACTTATTGTCACTTTACCGGACGTTTTTACTCAACGTGTGACGGAATGTCACTATACGACTGCCGCCGCACGGCCGCTAACGTATTGTCACTTTACTATGTCGCCTTCCCTCTAACAAGTGACGGAATGTCACTCTTCCACTGTCGTCGCACGGCCACTAGTTTATTGTCACTTTACTGATCGCTTTTCACTCAAGCGGTCGCCACCAATGGGGTTAAACTCTCCCGTACGTTTATCTCAGAATAATGTTCATATACAGGCAAGCCTACTCTGCCTACGTATGTCTTGCCTCCTACAACAAGTAACGCCGTTTACCTAAATGCGATTAGCTCCCTGAGCACGTACTTCGTGTTTCTGATCCTATTCTCATATATGGCCACCGACTTGGCCCGCGACTTCTCCTATTCTAAATATGAGCCATGTGCCCCCCCCCCCCCCCCACATCACAACGTGCCTATACTTGCGGCACCTCCTCTAACCTATAGCATGGGACATCCCCATCTACTCGCAACGACCCACAGCCTTACACGCCTTCAGGCTAGAATGAATTTTTCGAGAAATCCCCCGATTTTTATTTCGATACCCAAAACATCAATTCTCAGTTTAATCGCTTCTCTTGAACTTGGCCGCTTAGATCTATCTTAATTTAATATTCACTTTTAAGTTCCTTTGAAAGTCTCGAATTTTGGCATATCCTAACATTCGTGACAGACCAGATGCGTAATATGGGTGTGCGTCCAGAACATATGCGATGTACTGTTTTTACAACGATTACCTATTAACTGGTCATAATTACACAGATAACGACTTGCAGGAGAATACTGTCACTCTTACTTTTAATCTTTATCATATAGCTACTAAATGGGTTCTCCAGACCCGCGGTAATGGACATAAAATTTCACGCTCAATTAGCAGCGCTTGAATTATTACTGGTCTGTTTAAGTGATAAATCGGTTTTCGGGGTCCGTCATATAAACGCACATTCTTATACCTTGGCCCGAACAAGAAAAATTATCAAAGATATATATACTTTTATACAACAAAATCGAAAATTGAAGCTATCACCTTGACAACCCCCTCCTATCAAGGAACATACTCTCAGTTGTTCCAAATGAACTAAGGGGATAGCATTCACGTGCATCCACTTTCACACTTCTCTTTTAGAGCTATCTCACAATCTCGGTCTACTATTATACCAATATACTCGTAATTTTCACACATGCAGTCACACGCATGCGCACACTAACGCATACCACAAATAACTCCCAGTACGTTGACTCGCTTCCCCATTGGAATGCATGAGTCTATCCACGTCTCACTGGCGCACAATAGGAAGTGGTCCGTTGGTACACAAGCAGCCAACAGGTCCCCCAATACACTCACAAAGGGGAATCCATCCTGACCCATGCCAGCCGATGGGCCTCTTGCCCCAACTCCAATCACCTAATTAACTTGCCCCATCCTTGGATAGGGTGCCCCACCCGGCTCATGCCCGTCAGCGGGTTACTTGCCTTGTTAGGCACTACATTTAAATATTCCCATGTATGGTGGGACCCTCACTATGCCCTAGAGAACCCCACGGCCCCCTCCACCGGGACCTATTCCTTGGGCGCGTGTTCCACCAAGGACCCCACCCATTCGTCTTCACGCCCAACACCTACAGGCCCCCAAACAGGGCGTTGCATCATGCCTGCCGTACCAGAGCTCGCTGCCGCAGATGCAACGCCCTGTTTGTCTCTTGCCAGTATTCCCTTGGGTGCCCCGTCCAAGTCCCAGGGCCCCTCCTAACCCTACGTCTCTGACGCCCTTGTGTGGCTACTCCTGCCACTTCCCGCGGCCTCTCCTGGCCCAATGTACCTCCCCCAGCAAATAGCGTGGGTTTGGCATCCTTTGTATTTTTGCATCTCCGCAAAAACCTTGCGTGGTAAACTTCTCCACATCCATTTATGTCCACTTGGTAATGTCCGTTGCCTATTATTGTTGTTACAGCGTATGACCCCTCCCACTGTAACCGCGATCTACCTGACTTTGTCGGCCGGAGCACGCTCACTCTTTGACCGACCCAAAAGTTCCTAACCTTTGGTCCACTTCCGCACCAATCCTCATTGTGCCCCCTCGCATCCACATACCTTGGCTGCTTCCGTGGAGCCACTCCCTTGACTTCCATCGTCAAAGGGTTAAGCTCAAGGACCTCCAGTGTGCACTCCACCTGTGTATCCTTACTCGATTCCACTGGTCCCATCAGTGATTTCACCGACCGCTCTGCCTCCGCGGCTTGGTCTCGGGTGACCGCCCTCGATGACCCTTTGGGCGCTTTTCTCTCCGGCTATATCATGTAGGGTTCTGAACATACCCCAGGTATATTCCCAAACACGAGGTCATAGATGTCAATACACATTGCCTCTTCCTCACCGCTATAGAAATGGGTATCCACCCTCACCCTCGCAAAGGGGGGAGGGGGGGAACCTCGTAATCGTCCCATCTATTATCACGCACATGTGGTCGTGTCCTGTTAGCTGTCCGTTGCTAACGAGTTCCCTCTTCATTGCCGCGCTACGGCACCTCGTGTCCCGTAGCATACGGACTTCTCAGTCACTCACATACGCTGGGTACACCGGCATCTCCCCTTTTCGACCAAGGAGGGTTATCCCTCACACAGTCCACTAATTATGGGCAATACATACCCCCCTGTATCCATTATTAAAACTTATCACTAAAAATTCCACACAAAAAATATTTTTTGACTTCAAGGGTTAATTATTGTCTATCCCACACTGAGTCCTATTATTACACGAGAATTTCCACCACCGTTATTTTAAATTCGCCGATCGAATTTAAGAGCTAATCTAACCAACGATTAACTCCTGCACAACTTATGAAAAATATTAACATTTCAATGCGGCCACCTGTATGGACATTAAAACTGAAGCATGTATTAAAATTGTCATTGAGTGATCCTGTTGATTTTGAGCTTTCCAATTGTTACCTTTTAGGAAGATCCTGGCGTTAGCCTCGCCAGATGTCGGAAAACGGGCTTTGTCGCTACTGGAAGAAACAGATTCACGCCGCGTATTCAGCCAAAACTCAAGAAGTGTCGCCTGAATCCGTGAGTGAACATGTGTCTCACCGCAAGGAAACCACCCGTTTCACTTTTGTTGGGTGGTTCTTATCCTGAAGGGGTCAATGACTTTTCCTCGAAAAGCATAAATCAACAGAGGTTCATTGAAAACAACAATTTTAATGCGTGTACATAAAAATAAATATGGCAATTTATGACTTACATGGAATCCAATGAATATGATAAACAAAACGTCAATCACCCCCTACCCACACAGTTTTTGAGTCACTTGCGAGCCCGCATTCTCTGTTGTCGCTGGTTTTTCCTCCTTTTCGCTGGTGTTTGCTCTTTGGTCGACTCTTCACTTCACTCTTTCATTGACGTCGCACGGCCACTAATTTATTGTCACTTTACCGGACGTTTTTACTCAACATGTGACGGAATGTCACTCTACGACTGCCGTCGCACGGCCGCTAACGTATTGTCACTTTACTATGTCGCCTTCCCCCTAACAAGTGACGGAATGTCATTCTTCCACTGCCGTCGCACGGCCACTAATTTATTGTCACTTTACTGCATGGACGCTTTTCACTCAAGCAGTCGCCACTAATGGGGTTAAACTCTCCCCTACGTTTATCTCAGAATAATGTTCATATAGGCAAGCCTAAATGCGAATAGCTCCCTGAGCAAGTACTTCGTGTTTCTGATCCTATTCTCGTATATGGCCACCGACTTGCCCGCGACTGCTCCTATTCTAAATATGAGCTCTGTGGCACCCCTACATCACAAGGTGCCTATACTTTCGCACCGATGCGGCACCTTCTCTAACTATAGCATAGGGCATCCCCATCTACTCGCAACGACCCACAGCTTTACACACCTTCAGACTGGAATGAATTTTTCGAGAAATCCCCTGATTTTTATTTCGATACCCAGAACATCAATTCTCAGTTTAATCGCTTCTCTTGAACTTGGCCGCTTAGATCTATCTTAATTTAATATTCACTTTTAGTCTCATATTTTGGCATATTCTGACATTCATGACAGACCAGATGCATAATATGGGTGTGTGTCTAGAACATATGCGATGTACTGTTTTTACAACAATTACCTATTAATTGGCCATAATTACACAGATAACGACTTGCAGGAGAATACTGACTCTCTTACTTTTAATCTTTATCAGGTAGCTACTAGATGGGTTCTCCAGACCCGCGGTAATGGACATAACATTCCACGCTCAATTAGCAGCGCTTGAATTATTGCTGGTCTGTTTAAGTGACAAATCGGTTTTCGGGGTCCGTCATATAACCGCACATCTTATATCTTGGCGAGAAAAAATCATCAAAGATATATACACTTTTATACAACAAAATCGAAAATTCAAGCTATCACCTTGACAATGACATAAATTTTAGCTTAACACACCAACCGTGGTGAACATGGCAGTAATGGGTTTTCAACAGGTAAATTTTACACCTACAGTCGAATTACTTCCAAGTTGAGCTCTGGTGACCTCGACTAGAATGCAAACTTGTCTAAATTTATCGCTCATCGCCTCGCGAAGAGTGAAATGAAACCGGCAATTATTTATTATGTGTTCAAATGGGTTTACCCCATAAGACACCAAAAATTAATAAAGCATACATAACTCGAAACAGTATGTTATTATGTTATTAAAATGAAAAAAAAAATATCTATGATCCCCGCAGCATGGATAGCATGGGAAGTGAAGGAAGTGAAGCAATGTTGATTAGAGTGGTGAACAGGTTCCGGTTTACTGGTACAAAAGGACCCGATAAACATAGTCTGAGGTGTGATCAAGGGCGTAGCCATGGTAGAATGTAACGTGCCCCCCCCCCCCCTAAAAAAATAAAAAAAGTCCACTCATTGTAAACATTAGTCAAAACTTGATCCCCAAGGCCGTAATATATTTTTGGTGTGGTATATCCACAGGCCGTACTACACCAAAAGATTATATAGTGGACTTTGGGTCCAAGTTAGGACTAGGTAAATGATGGCCTTTGGATCCAAGTTTGGACTTGGTAAACATGGCTTATTGCTAAAGTTCCCTAGCAATGCTGTAGAAAACCAGCTGGATTTTAATTCACAAAACAAAAGTACTCATTTAAATTCCCCCAAAAGAGTATTCACTCTCATGGGTTTGAAATTTCAAAACATTTCCTGTTGAGGTCTTCCGGATACCCCACCAACGAGAGGGGACACCTACAGCTTTTGCCTGTGGCAGTCGTGGGCGACCTTCGGTTATCGTGGGTCCATACAACCAAAATTATGATCCACATGAAAATTTTGACCCTGTACCCCTGGTGAGTCCTCCGGGGTGATCAGCATCAGAATAAATGATTGACTATAGATTACTTTATATTTGTGTTGTTTCGAAACAGAGCAAGAAGTGCTGAAAGTGACCTTAACTCTTAGGTTATGTCTGTATTGTCATCGCTTATGACCATTCATTGGAACCAACCCACCTCGTTCCAATGAGGGTTTATAAGCTACGTTTTTGAGACAAAAAGGGAGATATTTAGTGTCGTTTGCTATCCGGGTTAGGCAAAGGGTTAATTAAATAAAGGATTAAAGCAGCTGCAAAGTACACAGTTCAAGAATATTGGTCTACACAGGTGTAAAAATAGGTAGTGGCATAACTTGGAACTTAACCTGTGACGGACTAATATTCCGCCTATTGGACGTCGTGTACTCTCACATGCCTAAGCCATGGAAACTGCGAGTGAGCAATGGCACACAAGAATAAATATAAGATAAGATAAGATAAGATAATATTTATTGCAAGAACACCAAAAACAAGGCAGATTGCATGTCTTTGAAATTAGTAACAATAATACCAAGAAATAGCAAAATATGTTTGAAACCATAAACACTAATGTTCAGTTGGTGCATGTTATAGCTAATGATTTCATTCTAATTGGTATTATGCCGCAAGCAAGCATTCTCTGTATTCAAACATTTGTCGGATCATATTACAGATGATACCACACAGTGCGGGGATTTCATTTTTCATAAGAAATACGAATCTCTCAGAGCTACTCATACCAACAAAATCTGGATATTCTCTCTCGATTTTGCGATAGGAGTCAGCACGTACAGAGTCATATCTCTTACAATCCATAACAAAGTGGAATTCATTTTCTATATTACCATTGTTACAGACCTTACATAACCTTTTATGTACAGGTAATGGGGGCTGCATATGTCTACCCTTTTCAATCATTAAGTTGTGATTACTAATACGTAATCGGGTGAACAGATTTTTTGCATGTTCCGAAGTTGTGTTCAGTAAATAAATTTCTATGTTATAAATGTCTTTAAACTCTCTATAGGTTCTAAGTTTGTTTTTTCCGGCCTTCTTATCATCATTGTATATATCATTTAGAAAAGTATTAAGGTGGCGAGTCTTCAAGTCTTCACGAATTACGTCAATTTTCCAATTGCTAAGGTTTGCTGGTTGTTTACCGGGGGCATTTGCTTGACAACTATCTTCCACAAGACGGTGACATCTTGAAATGATTGAATCTGGTAATGTATAATTTTCAGACTCAATTCTAGCCTCAGTCAACAGTGTTGAAGAAGACTTCTGGTACAATTTGGTTGCATATTTAATCATTTGCATCGTAGCCTCTATGTGCACAGGATATCGACCTAATTCCGCTCTCGCTGCGTGGTTGGATGATTTCCTGTTAACACCGAGTAGGCTTTTACAGAACTGTAGATGAACATGTTTACACGGAACCTTATCACCGTGTGTGTTGTTTATTTCAGACGCCCATATTTCACTTCCATATAAAAGAATAGGCTTAATAAGTGAATCGAAAAGTTTAGTGAGAAGAATTATCGGAGGTGGCCATTCCTTTTTGAAAGTATTTAGTAGACTGTACAGTACTTTCATGCCCTTTTTGCTTAATTCTTGTTGTGCTTTTGTTAACTTTCCATTTTTTGCGAAACATAGGCCAAGATAAGTGTAATCGAATACCTGTGTAACTGAATTTGAACCAATGTGGAAGTTAGGCATTCTAACTTTACGGGAGTGGAATGTCATCGCCTTTGTTTTATCTACATTTACATGGAGCCCGTTTCTAACAGAGTAATCGTCCAATTGGCCTAAACATCGTTGCAATCCGTAGGGGTTGTCTGATATCAGCACTAGATCATCTGCGAAAAGCAGATGATTTAATGTAGTATTATTTAATTTTACAGGTGCACATTTTTCATCAAAAATGTGTCCAATGTCATCAATAAAAATTTTAAATAATGTCGGCGAAATAACACAGCCCTGCCTAACACCGATTGTCGATAATTGTGCGGGGCTCACGCCAAGTTTGGTTTTTATTTGATAAAAGCTTGACTGATATAAAGAACTTAACACTGCGAGAATATTACCACATATACCCACTTTGTTAAGTTTTTGAAAGAGAATATTTCTGTCAACAGTGTCGAAGGCTTTCTTAAAATCAACAAAAACCGCGTATAGTGGTTTTTTCATCTTTTTATATTTATTTATCGATGTTTTAAGAATATAAGCGCTGTCGGTTGTACCTCGACCTTGTCTGAAGCCAAATTGATTATCGGTGATTAAGGAATTGTCTTCAAGAAATGTGTTAATCCTTTCGTTCAGAACTTTATTAAATAGCTTGCCAAGCGCGTTGCTTACGGCTATTGCTCTGTAATTATTTGGATCATATCTATCTCCTTTCTTGTAGATAGTTGTTAGTACAGTATTGCTCCAAGTCAGTGGATAATGGTGTGATTCAAACACCTGGTTGAAAAGTTTAATTAAGTGATCGATTAGATGTGGGGTAACCGTTTTAAGCAGTTCGTTTGATATATTGTCGCAACCAGATGCTTTTTTGTTTTTGAGTCGTTTAACTGAGTACATAATTTCATCGGCAGTAAATGAACCATTATTAAGTGCAAACTGATAATCTTGATTTCTGCTAAACGTGTCAGGACTGTTAGATTTGTTCGGTGGTCTAGGTCTACAGAGAAGATCACCAAAGAAATCTACAGTTCTGTCGGCATCCAGATGTTGATCTGCGGCTTTGTTTTTTCTCAATGAATTAATTGTTTTCCAGTATTCTCTGGGGTCAGATGTTGACAGGTGTTCTAGTTTATCGCATATGCTTTTGAAGTATAACTTTGATTTTCTTTTTAGTGTTTTCTTATATGCTTTTTTGGCAGAATAAAATTTCTGAATCAATGACCTGCCGTGGGGTGTGCGTTGCAAGCGTTTTATAGCGTCATCCAGAGCACTTTTTAGTTGTTTGCATTCGCTATCAAACCATCTCTTCTTAGGTCTCATTTTCGATTTCCTGAGAGTTATTCTTTTTGTTGCAGCTGTGTTAATAATACCCAATAACTCACTGAATTCGGCCACGGCGTCAGTAGTGCCTTTTCTATCCTGAGTGTAGGGTTTCATCAGAAACTGCTGTTTTTATATTCAACATCGTGGCCATAAATTGCTCTTATAGCTCTCATCTGGCTATCAGGTGTCCACCTTAGTGTGAATTTGGTCATGGTATATTTATATTTTAGATTTACGTCGGATGTATTAGAGGTGTTCCTGTATTTCAATAACATTGTTAGTTGGGAGTGATCTGAATGCTCATTGGGGGCTTTTACGCAAAAGTAATCTACATCTGATAAGTACATTTCTGAAATGATTACATAATCAACAACACTGGCTCCATTATATTGAAAACTTGTAAAAATTCCCATGTAGTCCCCAGGAACCCTGCCGTTCAGAATTCTGAGTTTGGCTGCCTGACAGAAAGAAATCAGCTGCCTTCCATAGGTATTCAGTGTTTTATCCAGACTCGTACGAGCTCGACAGTTGTCGATTGTGTAAAAATCGGGGAGCGGAATGTGCCTGTCAGTATCATCTGTAATATAATCCGGAGACACGCCAGTACGGGCATTTGTGTCTCCACCCATTATCACCAACACCTTCTCATCATATTCGTTCAATTTATTTTTCATGCTACAAAAGATGGGTGTATCACTTGCCTCTGTTCTCCAGTATGTAGAGTTTTGGGGAGGTACATACATGGACACGAAAAGTACTGGATCTTTCAAGTTGAACATTTGACCATCAAATTGTGCCCACAGGGACAGACCGTCGATAGAAAATGATCTCTGGAAGAACGGTTTATATCTGTCAAGATAATAGAACGCAATACCACCTTTTTTATATTTGGTGTTATTGCGACACAGATCCAAGCAGGTATATCCCGGTATATCTATATCGTCGTCGCTACCATGCCAAGATTCTAGAATTGTTATAAAATCGTACCTGTTCAACAAATTAAGGAAACATGGGTCTGAGAGTTTACTCACAAGACCTTGTGTATTCCACACAGTGTAGCCAATTTTGGGAAATATTTTGCATTTCGAACGTGCAGACATGATGAATCTATTATTTAACAACGCTGGCCAAGGAGAACTGGAGAGAGTCAACATGTGGCCAGAAAAAAGTGCGTTAACCACCTCCACCCCAACACGCACGATATCAAAATCTGTAAGTTTTTTTTATTCATTTAAAAAAAAAAACCCTCGTTGGAACGAACTCGTTCTAATGGGGGGGGGGGGGGGGGGGGGGGGGGGGGGGAGGTTGTTAAATATTCTTTTTTTTAAACTGCTCAACTTGTAAATGACGCGGGAGGGTGCGACCGATTCGTCAGGGAAAGGGTTGTTAAATATTCTTTTTTTTTAAACTGCTCAACTTGTAAATGACGCGGGAGGGTGCGACCGATTCGTCAGGGAAAGGGTTAAGAAGGGAGTCAGCAACGACGTCGTGTCAACAATGAATTTGACTGACACCCATGCGGCAAAACAAACAAACGTTGGACATGCCTTTGTAAAGTGTTTGCTGTATTTGTGCAATTCGCCGAAGAAAGGTTAAAAGGCGGCGAGCGAACCTTTTCTCTTTAAATAAATGAAAACTGCAATATCTCATAACACCCATGGTCTTTTATTGGAAAGGTTTATGCCACTCACAGAAGCTGGCACCAAGCACGTCTGTGTCAAAACAAGATTGTTAATCGCCCAGCTTGATCCTCGATCCATATGATATAACTTTCGAGGGCAAAGATGTTCTTGTATGTGCCATCCCGAGGGTTGCGGTAAAAATAAATAAACAAAGAAATAAATAAATGAATGAAAAAGTCATGTACCACTCTAACTGACGCCATTAAGGCTTCTCCTGTTGTATTTCTAAAACTATAACAGATAAGGCAGGAGGGGTGGGGACTGAAGATCCCCAACTGACACACACAATTTGGAGGCAAACCAACATCATTTTCAGACCAAGGATATTATAAGCTATCTCCGCCAGCATGTATGGTATATAGAGATTACAAAATCGTCGCAGGCGATGTGTTCAAATGAGACATCCAGATATTAAATCTCCATATACCATAGATGTTGGCGGAGATAACGTTTTTGTCCCGTTTGAAACACAATAGAAACATAGTGGAAACAAATTTGTGGACGCGTTTCTCACGCTTCGCAATCAGTTGGACCAAACGTGTGAATAATTGTTTTGTTTTTACAAACACATAAGACAACAGATAGAGTTACATCCCTTCCCCTTGGAAACTCGTAAACATATCGTCACCTGGGTGCTAGAATGTCCTATGTCCCCTTTGGGACATTGGGCATTCTAGCAATCAGGAGACGATATCGGCTATTTTGTTATTAGATTTGTCTCTAGTTGTTTGATTTAATTATTCGACTATTTAATTTATAACAGCAAAATAGGATTGAATTGTTTAAAATCTGATGATATTTGTGACTATTTTCAGATTTTTTGGTTCGTTTTTTTATATCGAAGCGAGCAAAAACGAAAAGCTTTCTTAAACCATATACCCCCGGTGTTTCCTGTGCGCTTATACCCTGGATGTTGCACGCATGTACCTTGGATGCTGGGTGCACGCTTTGCCATGGCTATTTGTCCAAGGCATTCTGACCAATCGAAAGACAGAATTTATCGGGATATATGGACAAAACCCTACAACTATTTAATTTTTGTTTTTAATTTTTCAAATACCCTGTAATTTGCTAGAAAATCGTTTTTCTTTCCTTTCCAAACTGATAATTCAAGTCTACGCCATTGTCCTTGCAGACCTCCCCGTGAAAACATTCTGAGAAGCTAATGTGATAAGCGAAAAAAGAGGGAAATATTCTAGCAATACAGAACAATCTTTTCTTTCACTAGCACCCGTACACAAGCCAATACAAATGTTAACTTTCGATTCCATAACTCACAAGACAGTCTGACAGTTGCTCACCGCTGCTCGTTGGTTCACTCCGGCTTCTCCCACCCGTACAATTGCCCGACACGATATGATCCCGGCTGTTGGAAGTTTCGTAAACCCCAACAAACAAACAAACAAACAAACAAACAAACAAACAAACAAACAAACAAACAAACAAACAAACAAAGCCGAAATATCCAGGGAGGGGAGGGAAATTGCGTGAAAATAGGTGGGGGTGGGTGGGTGGTCAAGTACCAAAAACAAAAAAGATGTGTGTAAACAGTGAATGCATTGTTTTTCCTTTTTCACTATTACGGCATCTTTTGTGCCCCAAACAGTAACAAAATGTCACCAATTGACCATAAAAGCCCATTTACAAGCATTATTAACAAAAGTAACCCCCTTAATATGAAAAATATTGGAGAATTTCATCAAAAATTGACTTGAGGATGGGGGTTGGTGTCCGATATTGAATGGGAAAAAATTGTCCGACAATTTTCTCCTGAAGTCGAGTAAAATATCCATTCACAACATAATTCATTCATATTCGAGGTTTGTTTTATGGAATATTCTTTAAAATGAAGCATGGTATATAATAAGGGGGATTGTTTTTTCCAAATGAAAAAAGAAATGAAAATATTAACTTTTATTTCAACAAAAAAACAAAAATTTGATTTAACAAAAACAAAAAAAGGACTTATTGACAGCTATCCTGCTTTGTAGATGCCAAAACAAAAACAAAGAGTAAAGGGTTTCTCTTCTAGAGTCAGTATAAAAACAAGTTCCCTTTTACGCAACCAATATTTGCAATTCAAGGTTACGGTATAAGCAGCAGTAAATTAATTATGGGCACAGCAGTCACAGTGCTCACATTTGCCAGCATATGCCATGATTTACAGAAACTAGAAGTGCATATCAGAATATCAAAAGCTTAATTAAATTTGATTTAAAATCAAAGGTTTCTGGGAAAAAGAATAATTGAGTTTCATTTGCAAGGAAAACACCAAGAAACTAGATTTGTAAGAATATTAAGCTATACATTTAGTTTGTCTGATACGGTTTGATTGGGATTTTACATCGCTTTCAACAACTATCGTTATATGATGCCTATATCACGACGTTGTTAATTCCCAAGATGAAGGGAGAATTACTCAAACAGATCCACTGGGTGGCCTAAGGGATCCACCAACCACTGGGGAGGAATTAACAAGCTCATCCACACAGACACCTCAATATAACGATAAAACGAATTCCTTAGAATTTGCTACACCAATATAGTAAAATGTTCTAAGTGAACAACCAGGCCATCGCTGCCGTGCATTAACAACCTGGCTACCAAATGCGGACCTATTATACCCGGGGGCCCACACAGGGTTCAAACTATACAGTAATGTATGTAATATGTAAGTTTTGAAAAATGCGTCTGATAGAGAAAATGGAAACGTTTGAATATATAAAAATATGCATTGAATCAATGCATAACGCGTTTTGAGTTGGTGTTCGAGTGCTGAAGTTTTGTATATAAAATGTATGAGAAGGGGGTGGGTCCTCCAAATTGTCATGGAAAAATATGCAGGAAAGGGTAAAAAAAATCTGCAAAATAAAAATTTCCACCTATGTTCACGCATTTTTTCCCGCCCATCTTGAAATATCATGTAGTTACTCAAAACTGCATAATTCACATTAAGGGCAGTTAACTCCTTAATGTTTCGTCGTCAGAAAGAGTTGGAAAAAATAATTAGAGTGGTCTCCCTTAGTTAATGCTCTTCGAAAACTCATTTCTACTATTTGCCGTCTGCCTTTGCAACTTCTCACAATTCGGATGATAGCTCCCCTACTTCGGCACCATTACATTCCTGGGCCCGACCTTGATATATCACTTTTTAGTCATCTATCAAACAAAATTACGGCAACCGATAGTTGTTTCACATCAATCCTTTACCCAACGCACACGATATTAAAATTTGTTATTTTAATTATTTAAAAAAAGTCAACTAAACCACATCATGTGACCCTCATTGGAACGCGCTCGTTACAGAGGGGTTCACATTTTCAGGTTTTGTTGATATTTTTCGAAAAATCTTCTTTTTTTTATTTTCAACTTTTGAAAATTACGCTGGAGGATGTGACCAGATCCAGACCTGGCATTCTTCAGGAGTGCAGGAGTGCTGCACGCCTAAAAAAATTGAGGAGGGCAATTTTTTGCACCCCTTGATATTCTGGAATGCCAGACCTGCTTGTGACTGCCTTTAAAATCTATTATCATTTTGACCCCTGAGTTCCAATGTGTTCTTTGTGCCTACGGACACAAAGAACACATTGGAACTCAGGGGTCGATTAGTCAATGTTGCATTGATTCACAATAATTCATGACCCATTCTGTGTCGCATTTCGATACATTTTGAGTGTAGAAGACAGTCACATAAGAAATGAATGCAACATTTTGAATAATGAGAAGATGTGTGTGCCAATTTTTCCACTATGTAGCTGAATCTAGCACAATTTTTCAGTCACAATATTAATACCTTGAAGTGAATATAACCAAAATAGTATACAAGTGTTTGCATTGAAAATTTCAGGTTCAGATGCACCCCCAAGCAATCTGAGGAGGGCAACTGTTTGCCACTCCTTTATTTTCTAGATTGCCAGGCCTGCAAATCGTTAGGTTGGCGTTGAACAAGTAAAAATTCTGTTAAAAATTCTATTGTTTATCACTCATTAAAATTACTAGACTTCTGGGAGAAGTACTCGATATTCCTTACACTGTCGGTTATCTCCCTTGACTCAGAGTATGCAATGCAACTAGAAATTTTCCGTCGCGCGAGCGGTGCCGGTCGTCCCGGTGTGGGTCTGTCCGCTAACCAGGATAATATTTAATTATCACACTAGTTAATTAATTCCATATTCACTCTCACACAATATTGAATTAACATAATCAACAGACATCAAAAATATTGCATAATGTCACTTACAAACTGTGTAAATGATAGCATCTAGCGCTTGCTCGGTTACATTAACTCGAGATCCTAATTACCGAATTAGCTTACCTTATACAAACTTTTCAGTGGGGTTAAGACGTCATAAACCTCATAGAAACATTTCAGTGGGTTTAAGACGTTATGAACAACCCGTGTGTGGCATACGCATTCTGGTCAAATCTCTGCACGACTAACAGATGTCCCTTTTGTTTATTCATCTATCAAATGGCGGCAGGCGATATTTATTTATTTATTTATTTATTTATTTATTTATTGGTGTTTAAGGTCACATACTTATGCACGATGGCTAATCGTGACCGTGACAGTATACAGGTGGAGGAAGCCGGAGTACCCGGAGAGAATTACAGAGCATCGACGAACAACTGTCAGCTCCTCAACATTCTAACCCTGTTCAAGCTCCACTCAAGCAGGGTTACAGCGGTTGAAGACATGTGCACCATCGACGTGCAGTACGCCTTAGTACACGGCGTCATCGTGCCCCCATGCAGGCAACCGGGATAAAGTGCCTTGCCCAAGGATACAACGCGGGTCGTCCCGGACGGTGATCGAACTCGGGACCTCTAGCATAGAAGTCCAACAGTCTACCACTGAGCCACCGCGCTCCGGCGGTAGGCGATAACCGCTTCACTTTAAACAAGAAAGAATTTTATTTATTATTTATTGCAATTGCTGGTCTCCTATACAGAAGTAGTTAACATGGTACATTTTAACGACTTAATATGGTATGTACGATGTACGTTAATTCCATATTGGGCAAGAGCTTTAGACTATATTGATTGTTCCCAACGACGTGGAATCCCCATTCCAATGGAGGAGGGGGGGGGGGGGGCATTAACTGGCCTACAGGGCCAAGTGATGATAGAGTGTATCTCTAAAGACTGTAGCATTAAATTATTACTAATCCTCCCCAACTATGTTCAATTCATTATACTGTTGCAGTATTTGCTCATTGACCACCGAGTTTTCTTTATGTAAAAATTTATACATAGAGTACACTCGCCGTGGACTGGTCGTAATCCACGCGTGAGCAGTGATGTCCACGCAAGTGTTTACCAGGTAATAAAAATCATCAGCAGTAAAATTTTAATTAATGAAGCATCGGGTTGCACCCGGTGCTTCATTAATTACATTTTTTTTGATTATTCGTGTAATTACTGTTTGGAATCTAATATTATTGCGTCTGTGGAAATATTGCCCACCCTGTGGAAAATGACCAGTCAACGGCAAGCGTACTGTACAGGGTTCCGGGCTTAAATTTTTCCCATTTTCGCGAGAATCGGTTTTGCTTGTCATGAACTCCTGTTGCGAGAATGAGTTTTCAGTTCTTGAATAATTTAGAATTTGAGAGCACGGCTCTACCGTAGTTAGACCAACTAAAAAAAACCCCTCATATTCACATATTTTACAATGATTTAGCCCTCGGGGTCTCGTTCCAGATTTGTGAGTTTTTGTCTTACACGTAAAACACATTTTCCAACATACGGGCTTCTGGTGGTCTTACTAATGGAATGTACAGTACCTTCACAATGGTTTCTAGTGAACTCTTGGCAGGCTGCTTAGACTTCACTGACACCACTGCAAAGTCAAAATGTTATAGTTACCTTACTGCGAGGGAGCAAAACGTAAGTAGGATTCTTCAAGTCCTTAAGGGTACTTTCAGAATCTTTGACAATAAAGAATTGAACATTTTGAGGTTGATTCTCGTTGTTTTCCTCTTGAGAATCGTTTGCTTGAATCGGTTCTGATTCTGGCATGAATTTTAAGCCTTCGCATTGAAAGGGTTGATACCCGTGATAAAACTGTTGCACATGAATTCAAATAAGTTAGTGGGCCTATAGAAATACCATAAATTTAAGTCACAATCAGTTTAAAACTTTTGGGAAATGGCGAGTGACAGGCTCTGGAACCCTTAATACTGACTAGGTTCCGTTCCCTTTTTATATTTCTTGCCCACGCTGCTCAACTTTGCATCCGGTGTCTCTGATTTCGCGTTAATTATTTTTCACGAGATTTAGTCAGGGCCGTATTATTCAAAAGGCTGACTAGGCTGAAGCCTAGGGGCCCGCAGGGACAGGGGGCCAGACATTTTTTTTTTTGGCTGAGGCACTGTTACCAGCGCCTTAGTGGCTCAATGGTTAAAAAACACGTTGCGCTCTGCGCCGTAGCGATACATGTACATATGTATTTGGAGACCCGCAGAATGGATATAGGGCTATGTACCAGGGTCAGGCTGTCAGCTGTGGTGGGGTGAAAGATTGAAGTGCCGGATGGTGTCTCGAAGTACCTAAAAGCCTCGGGGCCCGGCCATGGGTTAATACGGCACTTGGTTTAGTGCGAGAGGATGATTAATCCCGGATAAAGCAAAATCTCTAGCTTTCCAAAATGAATCTCAAACAAAATTCCCAGCATCAAAATAAAGGTAGTCTTGCATGTAACTTTTTATTATCTTTCAAATAAATTGTACAGAAAGAGGTATATCTCAATAATTTCATCTTGAGATTGAAAAAATGATTAGTAGAGTACTATGCTAGCGTGCGTCACCAGCAGCAGCAATGTGGTGTAAATATGTGGGTAACAGGCTGTGTGAATGCTGATGTGCTGCACCCAAAGTCAAGGTTAAGAGCATGATGAAGACATTGTAGCTGATGCAGGCCAGCTTATAAAACGTGACACTGTTTGCAAGAGTAGCACGTACTTGTTTGAGGTTAGTCTTAACCCCCCCCCCCCCCAATAATTTTCCCAGTCGGACATTTTATCCTGGAGTGGGATGTAAGATATTGAAATCGCTCTTGCTACTAATCATGCGCTGGATGTGATTTTTTGACTCATGACTGCCATACACGCAACGGTCATACAAATGGGGGTCTGTTGTCAGTGGCGTAGTCGGGGGGGGGGAGGGGAGGGGAGCTGAGCCCCCACCTAATTTCAGCCACCCCCGCCCCCTGTTAACACATATGTGGAGTATCAGGCAAGGAATTTTAATATCTAGCAACTTCCTTGATTCTGAGTCCGTTCGTGTCCATAATTTATAAGTTGTGAAAGTCCCCAATAATTGGACCACATTGTGGCCTAATTGTTGATGCCTTTCACAACTTATAAATTATGGACACAAACGAACTCAGAGTCAAGGAAATTGCGGGGTTTTCTTGTCTCGAGTTTCAATTTTTTCCCCGGGGGGGGGGGGGGGCAGCCGCCTCCAACGGGAAGGGCACCCTCTCGTGTGGTCGCCCCAATATTGCCGCGGCGAGACTCGGATGGCGCAGCGAATCATATTCTGTATGCCCCCACCCCCCCCTAGATATTACTCTTGTCCCCTAACTTTTATATCCTGGCTACGCGCCTGTCTGTTGTACCCGATTCGGGCTGTCGAGGACCCAGCACGATTGGTTAAACTTTTCAGCCTAGAAAAAGCATTCCGACACGAGGTGACCCTGGCTGTCGAAAGTGTAGTTAAACCGCAATCAATAAATAAATATAGAAGGAGCATATTTTATGATTTCGATATTTATGGCTCCTTCCATTCGGCGACACGTAAATGAGCGATAAAAAATCAGTCGCCCACTTAGATCTAAATTTGAGCTACCAGCACGATCAATTTGGAGTACGACACATAAGAATTAACCCTTTACCTAACACGAAAGGCAGACGACACTTGGAAACAAAATTCTTGAATAAGTATTATTATTTTTTTTGGCGTCAAAAACAAAGCTTATGACCCCTTATTGGAACGTGCTCAACGAGCTCGTTCCAGTGAGGTGCCATAAGCTATGTTTTTGAGACTTTGAATTGGAATATTTTATCAGTCGGGACTTGGGTCACGGTGGCGTTTTCTACTAAGACGCCCTCTTTTAACCCTTTACCTAACATGAAAAGCAGACGACACTTGCAAAAAAAATTCTTGAATAACTATTTTTTTTCATTTTTTGTCTCAAAAACATAGGTTATGACCCCTCGTTGGAACGAGCTCGACGAGCTCGTTCCAACGAGGGGTCATAACCTATGTTTTTGAGACAAAAAATAAAAAAATAATGAAAATTAATTCGCGATTTTTGAGAATAGCGCTGGCCGGTTTTGGCCGTTACGTTGTATAAAGGGTTAACAGCGCAGGTGGATATTTATGTCATGTTTCCTTGGCACAAACTCTGCAGCAAATGTGTTAAGACGATGTGGGATGTTGTCAAAATAACCATATTTACATTTAAAATTAAATGCACATTAAGAACATTAAAAATTTCTTACCAACAGTCTTTCTAGTTTATACAATAATATGTCTAAAATGTCATAAAAGCGAGGATTACGGTGTCATCTCCGGTGAAAAACAGCTAGAGTGAATAATGTTCTGGGTGGGCCATAATAAAACAACAACAGACCATAAATATCTTTGCCTGATGCTTTGCGACGACAAATACAATACTTCTGGATATATATACATATCTGAGTACAAGCGTCGTAGAGCACGTTACCAGGGACAAAGAATGATGGCACGGTCATACCAAGGGCACCCACACATATCAATGGGGGCGATGTGGCATGGTAGGAATACAATACACAAAGCTATGTTTGGGACTCACACACTTCTACACACTGAGGAAAATGCACATTTTTGGATCCATGCACAATGAATAACTAATATTATTCGGCCGATGGAGACATTTGTTGAATATGGCACTGAGTATGGTGCCAAAAATGTGTATTTTTCTCGACTTTAAAGGGAGACAAATCAAACGAGGGGGAACTTTAGTCATATCATAAGAGTAAAGATTCGTCGTCCCCTCTTCCTGCTAATTACCAGTAAGATTGCAATGATGGGTTGGTAAAGATAATGTTAACAACCCCCACCCCCCCCCCCCCACCCTCTCTCTCAACTATTTTTCTGGAAAAGCTGTGGCACATGCCCTCTGTGCCACCCCTGGCTCCTACATCCCACTGAAGTAAAGGCATATAGGATATTGTGGAGATGTTACAGGCATTAACCCTTTACCTAACACGAATGGAAGAGGACACCTGCAAACAAAATTCTTGAATAACTACTTTTTTTCATTTTTTTTTTGCGTCAAATACATAGCTTCCGATCCCTCATTGGAACGAGCTCGTTGAGCTCGTTCCAATGAGGGTCATAAACTATGTTTTTGAGACAAATACTCTAAAAATAATGAAAATTGAATGGTGATTTTTGTGAATAGCGCTGGCCGGTTTTGGCCGTTAGGTTGTGCGTAGAGAGTACGCCCACTTTCCTAGGAAAACTAGCAGACGACACAGTTTGCACAAAAAAAAAATCTTGAAAAACTGCGATTTTCCACATTTTGCCTTAAAAGGGCACATCTTAATTATGACTCATCATAGGGGAATGGCGACATTTGTGAATAGTCCAGCCGAACATGATCGTTACGTAAGGTACATGATACCAAGAAATCAGTCTTCAGTTTCTATGGAAAGACAATCAACACGAAATCATCCATGGAGCCGAGTTTTGAATCAAACCTGTATCATAACAGCAGGAAAAAAAACGGCCAGTGCTATTTACAAATAGCGTCATTCAAATTGCACTATTTTTTCAATTTTTGCTGCAAAATATAGGTAAAATTTCAGTCAGTAGACCTCCAGATTCAACTCTGAGCTAGGTCCATTGACTGTAAAACGTTGCTTGTGCTTCTATTGAATTGCATTACCCCCGCCCACAATAACGTTTGGTCTAGCGTTACGTTCTACCTATACCAATCATAGGATAATATGAAGCATTAGGTCGATTAGTAGTAGCAAGGGCAAACATTGAACCAGCAGGAGTACTAACAACACACCCTATACTACCACACTAGACAATCATGGATTACCCCTACCCAACATTACTGCTTGGCCTAGCATTACGTAATACTTATACCATCTGTGGACCAGCACACCGCCCCAGATGGATAATGGCACTACTACCGTTCTAAACTGTCAGGCATTAACCCCACCCCACAATACCATTTGACCTACCATAACGTACTACGTATACCAGTCATAGGATAATACAAAGCAATCAGTTGGTCAATAATACTCAGGACTAACGGAGGACCTCCAGGGGGTATAGACCGCCCATATTATACTACCATTCTAAACTACCAGGTATTACCCCTACCCTCAATACCCCTTGTCCTAGCAATACGTACTTCCTATACCAGTCATAGGATAATTTGAAGCATCAGGAGGACTAATAGTACGAAAGGCGAACATGGGACCTGTAGGGGTGCGGAACGTACCTCATATACTGCCACACTAGGCGAACATGCATTACCCCCACCCACCCTACAATACAACCTGGCCCAGGATTACACAATACCTACACCAGTCACAGGATAGTACAAAGCAATCGGCAGGTTGATACAAGGATCAAGATGGGATCAACAGGGGTATATAACGCCCACACTAAACTGCCAATCCAAACCACCAAGGACTATCTCGTAATACCGCACTAGACGACCACCATGCAATACCCCACCCACAATACTGGTTAACCTAGCATTACGTACTACTCATACCAGTCATGGAATAATATTACGGTCGATTAGTAGTACCAAGAGCTAATAGTATACCTACATGGGTATATACCGCTCATTCTATACTACGATATCAGTCCAGTATGAGTAGACTGATTAATCTGTCTCAAAAACTGTTACCGATATTGAGCGAAGTTAACAAGTCAGGGGGCATAACTCGTCAGTCTGCAGTACGAAAAGCCCGACACACCCTGACACGAATAACGTATTACCGGATAGTAAAGTGGACAACAACAGCCGTGAAAGTTCCTCTGACGTCGCGTGCGCATCGTGAGGTCGGACGTCAATAGCAACGTCAACCGTTTCGCGGGAAAATTTTTCGAGAAACGTCACCTTCACCATTAATTTTCCATCACACATCCAAACTATATACCTATAACCCTGCGTGTACATATATAATAACTGATTTTCTAGAGCGTAAACCACAAATAGTGCTCTAAAACGTTTGACAGAAATAAATACACTTTCTGAAATAAAGAGTCACATCTGTTTTGGTTGCCTCTTAGAAAGGTTCAGGAGAATGCTTCTGTAAATAGGAAAGTTTTAAGATTTCTTTTGAAGACATCGAGAGTTTCTAAAATTCTGACACTAATTTGCAGGGAATTCCACAATCTGGGACCCACGATGGAGAACACACGATCATGAGCCTGATTAGATCTGCTAAAAGGTGCAACTAGTTGAATTTTGTTTTTTAGATCTGAGACTGCGTGATGGTTTATATACAGTGAGGAGCTCTTGCAGGTAAACTGGAGCCAGTTTGTGGATACATTTGAATACTAAGATCAATATTTTGAAATCAATTCTCTGTTTAACTGAAAGCCAATGTAGTTGTCTTAAAACAGGTGTTATGCGTTCAGAGCGTTTTGTACCAGTAATTTTCCTAGCAGCAGTATTCTGAACTTTTTGAAGCTTCTGGATCAGGCACTGGAACAGCCCCACTAACACTGAATTACAATAGTCTAGTTGTGAGGTGATGAAGGAGTGCACAAGTTTTTCAAGTGCTGACTGGTTAAGATAAGGTCACAGTCTTCCAACATTACGAAGATGCCAGTAACATTTTTGACATATGTTATTGATATGGATGTCTAGTTTTAAATTTGAGTCCATAATCAGTCCAATATTCCTGGCAGATTCACTTTTCATAGTGATGTTGTTTCCAACCAGAATTGATGTAACAGGGGGTGTAGGCATGCGAACCCCGGATATCACTAAGAATTCAGTTTTAGAGTCATTCATTTTCAGTTTAATGTCTATCATCAATTCTCACACGAGATTTATGCAAGTTTCCATGTTATTGACTGCGGTGAATGAGTCACTTGGAACAGATGGGTTGAACGTGATGTACAGTTGGAGGTCGTCTACGTACAGATGATATGATATGCCATGCTTTTTAAGAAGACGACCTAGAGAAGAAGTGTACAGAGTAAACACGAGTGGTCCAAGAACTGAGCCCTGAGGAACACCACACTTTAACGTCCTGCTTTCTGAACCGATCTTATTGATATATATTTGTTGACTGCGACCTTTTAGATATGATGCAAACCACGATAAGACAGTTCCACATATGCCATGCTGTGTCAATGTCTGCATGATAATACCATGGTCGACTGTGTCGAATGCTGCTGACAAATCCAAGAGAACAAGCAGTACAGTCGTACCCTCAGACACTGATTTATCAATGTCATTGTTGACTCGCAGTAAGGCTGTTTCTGTTCTGTGGTTGGCTTTATATGCAGACTGAAAAGGCTCCAAAAGATCATTTTCATGCAGATGATTTTTGAGTTGTAAATCAACAACCCTTTCCAACAATTTAGACAGGAAAGAGAGATTCGATACTGGTCGATAATTCTTCAGGTTGTCAGGGATCAAGAGATGGTTTCTTGATGAGTGGAGTAACAAGTGCTTTTTTTCAATGGGTTTGGAACAAACCCCTCATGTAGGGATGCAAGTATAATAGATGTTATGGCTGGCAGAAGATAACCACTTGTCTCTTTCTAAAGGAATGTTGGAATTTGATCTAGATCATTGGATTTATTGGATGGTGAAAAAATCATTTTTCGAATGTCTTCTTCTGAGACAGAGTGAAAATTCGAAAACTCACTTTTTATGTCAAGACGATCAAACTCTTGTGGTTCACATGATGGTATACTATCCAGAATTACTTGAATTTTAGTTATGAAATAATCGCTGGATTTTTCCAGAATTTCTTCAGTATTTATATGATCTGGGAGAATGACTTTTTGTTCTTTACCAAGGAGACTATTGGTTAGCAAGAACAGCACCCTTGTATTAGATGACTCCTCTGTTAGAGAATTGTAGTACTCCCTCTTCGCCTTTTTGATGATCTTATTAGATGTATTTCTTTGGTGGCAGATCATCTGCCGGTGAACCTCAAGCTTCGTTTTATTGTAAAGACGAGCAAGTCTGCGACGCTGTTGTTTAGCAGCTCTAACATCTTTTGTAAACCACTCCACTTTTTCCCTATGAGTAATAATTTTTGACTTGGGTGGTGCATGTTCAGCCATGATTCCCTTAAGAGTTTCTTCAAATAAAGATAGCAATTGCTCAGATGATTCATGACTACTACAAAAAATAATTCGAACACAGAATTGATGAACTGATATCCATTTTCAAGGCATCAATATTTATGGATTTATATTTTCGATAAGTAATTTTCTTGGGAGGAATTTTTGAAGCTGATAGTGTCAATTCGGCCAAGACCGCATAGTGATCAGACAATGCTGGATCTGTGACATGGACATTTTGTACTGACGTGCTGTTACTTTGACGAACAAGAATTAGATCCAAGGGGTGTCCTCTCTTGTGGGTAGGTTTTGAGACCAGCTGTGAATAGCCAAATGATTCAAACAAATTTGTGAATTGCTTGGCACAAGTGTCATTTATATTGTCAACATGGATGTTGAAATCACCAGCAAAAGCTACATCACATCCATACAAGGCATAGAAGGACATACATTCTGAAAATTCATTTAGAAACTGTGCTGATGTAAGTTTGTCCCTTTTTGATGATGGCGGTCGGTAAACTTCGAGTAATCGAAGTAAACGGTTGCTCGACATGAGGCAGTCTATCATTTCAAAAGATGGCGGAGATTTGTATAAATCAGGATGCTGTTTTATGTTTAAGGCATCACTGTGGATGAAATTACGTGCCACCATAGAAACCCAACAGATAACCATAGTGACAGGCAGTGCGCATGCGCACTGGGCTCATGTATCACCATGACAATGGCGTTACAAATCCACTCACGCGGTCTACTATGGCATTGCTTGGAACTCATCATGTACCGCGGTATTGCGTTACATTCGGGATCCATATGCTCTGTATACCACTTACTCCAAATACTGAGTTCCCAGTGAATGAGTGAAAAGGGGAAAAAAAATCAATCATCGATTATGAATAAAAATCTCTGCCCACACGTGCTTCAGGGCCAATCTATTATGACTACAAATCCATAGTGAGACCTAATAGAAGAGGTCCTATGGGAAAGTTATCCATATTTTGAATACGAAAATGACAGTTTTGAGCTTTGCATGGTCTCAACAAGTTTTCATTACACATGCAGTATTCCTTTCGTGTGCAGAATTCCGTTTTCCAAGGCTTAACGATTGTAATCGGAGTTAGATCTGCTATTGAAGTGGGTGTTTTGTAGTCAGGTTATCTTCGCAGAGTGTAAATTTATGACCAAGCGAGCCAAGGCTAACGCGACAGGCCGGTCCCGAATTTTGACATACTTGAGGTCTCCGGAAACTAGAGAAGGTATCACAATTCTTTTAAAAACCATATTCATTAGATAAATGATTAATACATGTCAAAAAATCTCTTGGGAAATTTGGACACACGAAGAAAGTTTGTCAGTGCGTCATAACAGAAAATAGAGGCGTACATTCGTGAGGACCAGCCAGGGGCGTAGAAACCGATGAGGGGGGGGGGGGGCACGTGACTCACCCCTATTTTTCCGTGTTTTGGTGAAAATAATAAGTGCGGCAGTGAACTCTCCTACTGTCCTACATGTCTGTGATTTTGCACCAGTGTTGGCTGCCTCTATAACCAGCCAACGCTGTCGAGTTTGTCTTGGTACAGCATGCATAGCAGTGTAACTTACACTGGCGTGTATGCAGTACCAAGACAAATTCAGTTTATTGGCTGCGGTTTCCATGACGTAGGCCTATTCATGAACCTATCGAGGCATGATCAGGCATCTTCCTGCGCATCGACATTTCCGTTGCGTAAATTTAGCAAATCCTGTATCACTAGGATGCAGCATTGCATAATTCACGGAAAGGAAGTACCAGCATCTTTAAAAATTTCCAACATACTGTTAAAAAATCGACATTTTCTATTGAAGAAAACAATAGGATTTTCATCCCCAAAGCCACCAGAATGCACCATTTGATACCTCCATTTTAATATTTTTTTCGTGGGGGGGGGGGGGGGGGGAGGGGAGAGGGGGCACACCAAATCCCCCTCATTCACTTCGCGCCTTCAGCGCTTGTCAGATACTTTCGACATCTGCGGCCCAGCCATATCATTCAATAATCAGAAGTTTGTGCCCCCCCCCCAAAAAAAAAACATTCAGAAATGTGTGCCCCCCACCCTCCCCCAACATTCAAAGGCTTCCTGTACACCTCGAAAAAACAACAATTTACAGGAGACTGGAGTTGTCAGCTGATCGTGTACCTGCATTCGTGGAACATGCGTAAATACCGTTTAGAATATCAACGGACTTCATTTTTTTCCAAAATTATTTCATATATTGGTCAATACAATGGAAGATCTAGAAATTTCCGAAAGAAGTGGGGAGAGGTGTCCCCAGACTTGAAAGTTGATACATTTCAGGATTAAGCAGAAGAGAAAGCGTGCCCATCGTCTCTAATACCCCATCCCTCCTCAGACCAACCTGAGCTTGAATCCCAACCCAGGTAAGACGGAGGTTACATGGTGTCTGACAGAGACAGGGGTGTCCCACGCCCATTGGTGATTGTCTACCCTTGAATTTATTTTAATAGAGGGGTCATAAAGCTGAGCACATGCTTTTTTACTTCAACGGATGGAATTTGATAATCTTTTATCTGATCGGATGGGGGTAAAGGGGGGGGGGGGAGGTTGAGGCGTTCCTCTGCATGGACAATCGGTTTAAAATGTAGCTTTCGTTGTTCTACATATAGTCGGCTCCCGTGAGAACATCGAGAAGTGGATCTATGCTTTGTTCACTGAAAAACAAGCTCTGGTTTTGTGGTAAAGTAAGATCTGATTACCCCCGTCTGGAGGTGGAAGTCCCCAAAGTTGGCAAAGGGTATCAACGATTGGTTATTCTTGACTCCATGCTTATTGTGGGCGTGATTTAGCCACAGATACAGGATGTAACCTTAAACACCAATAAAAGAATAAATAATTATTTATTTATTTATTTATTGGTGTTTAAGGTCACATATGCACAATGGCTAATCGTGATCGCAACATGGACATAAAGTCAAGTTTAGTAAATCGTTTATACCCCATGTTGCCCATTTTAGACGACTTCCACCCCAAGCATTGGTGACTGGATCCTATTTTGCCAGTAAAACAGAACCAGTTTACCATAGTAAACAAGCACTGCCTCACTTCCCGGGATTCCCACGGGGGGGGGGGGGGGGGGGATAATAAGTACACGTATACGTCCCTCGTCGTTACTTGTATATTTATTTTTTATTTTTTTTTCAAATATCGTGTTTTTTTCTCTGTCAAACTGTATTGCAGAACAAGTGATCGAAGAGGCAGTTTAGGTTAAATGGATTGGGGGTTCGATTCGGGGGGGGGGGGGGATTGGCTTTCGGCAGACGGTAGGTGTATCAGGTTTGGGGACCGGTTTGGGCGAATAAGTGTTCGTACGTGTTGCGGATAAGTGTTGGAACGGTTTGGTAAGGGGGCGGTTTGGGTGATATCCATATGCGTTGATTAGGCGTGGGGCAGAAGCCTTAATGCAACTGATACACTTTAAAAAAAATGCCATAATTGTTGAAGCTTACTGGAATTTTACAATTCTGCTGAAATATTATGAGTTACACGAGACCATGGTGGATTATTTGGTTTTAGATAACGGTTTGGGGCGCTCAGTTCTGGACGGTTTGGCTAGGGGGCCGTTTTGGTCAGGCAGCTCCGAAGCCAGACTGTCTCTCATAGGCTATAGGGGTGTAGGTGGGGAGCGGGGGGATTAGAAAATTTCCGACAAAGATTGCCATAGGGAGGCGGTTAGCCTCCCAGCCCCACCCCCAGTCCACCACTACCCTCGGGCATGTAGTCAAGGTACTTGGACGGTTCGGCCCTGGAAAGCACACACCATGTCACCATTGTTGATTGTTTTGTTCGATGTCTGCTGGTCATATATTTTGGCTTTTAGCCTACTGTGAACGCATGGTGCTTAAATTTAACATTAATCAAAATGCAAGGTCCATTTCCAGCCGGAAAGAAGGCTCTTGTACCCCGACGAGTGGCCCGATCCGTAATTACCTGTCCTCTTCCGTTTCTGGTCGTTACCGAAATGATTGTCAAATTTCAGTAATGGCGGCTTAATCTTTTGGGAAATCTGCATTTCACTGGTAAATTTTCAGCTTGTAAGGGGTCAAATAATGGAGTTAGCACAGTACGCTTTGTACCAGTGTTAAAAACGATATCTCTTGGTCATGGAGTTTCTACCAAGAGAAGAACGATGAGACCCCCGAAAAAGCCTGTCAAGTACAAATGAAAATTCAAAACGTACCCCACAGACATTAACGCTGCGTTCGTGCGAAAAAACCTGCAGGAAGTTTTCGTGGGCCGGTGACATTCATGATCAACACTAAACTTGGTAACATATTGATGTGTCCAATCACGCGTATCCAATACCATTCTCCGAAAATATCAACATCAGTTTGGATATTCCCTACATTTTTTGGATAGTATATATGGCCTTTGCGTTCTAGAGTTGGAAATTTAAATACAGTTTGAAAATTTCATGAACGGGACTTGGCAGGGGCCAGCCCTCACCCCCACCCCACACCCGTCGCTACTTCCCTGTATTTCACATTTATTCAAGCTGTCCCAAAAACTGTGACACATTACTTCCAACAGTCTCCGCGTTAAGTTATAAAACCCGTCGTATTTTATCAATAGTGGCACTGCCAAAATTCACATCTATGATACCTTTGCTCGAATCGTGATCGCATCAGCGTGTTGCAGTGCTCTATCACCTTAGTGTCATAACAGCAATAGAAAATAAAGCAAAGTTTCCTTTTGTTACTTTTGATAAATGAAAACAAAAGACAGCTCTCAAAGTTGTCTGTTGTATTCCGTTTATTAAAAATAACAAAAGGAAACTAGACTTGTTATGGCAAGCTAATTAGAAGCAACTGCGTCACAGAAATCCGTCATTAAGAATATCTGTCAGTATCACACCTACCAACACTAATTGTCCACTCTGCTGTTTGTTTAATTAATGCGTTTTTTTCAGTAATTTGCAAGTTTTTATTCTTCACAGGAAAAAAATTATAAAATTTCACCTCCTAGACTTTTATATTAACCCTTTGAACTCTGGTGGTATCTTCCATGCCAGTGCAATGGTAACCATTAGAAGAGTCCATATTCATTATTTGGGGTGGTAGACCAATCAATATTTTCAACGTGCAGCCTCTGGGCTGCACGTTGAAAATATTGAATGGTCTACCTCACATGTTTACTGAACAGCCAACCTATTTAATAACGTATCATGTACCTGGCCGGAAAAAAAAAGGCCGCTAGTATTTAAAGGGTTAATATAAAGGACAATGCCTGCATTATATATCACTGTGACAATACGCAAAGTGTTGATATAATGAACTGAAAAACGTTACATAATATCAAAAGATGGTGAAAAGGTCGTTTTCTTATTTTTTAAATGTGTTTCAACGGGAGCGCGGTGGCGTCGCGGTAACCGGTTCTCGTCAGATCACCGAAGTTAAGCAACGTCGAGCGCGGTTAGTAGTTGGATGGGTGACCATTTCAGCGACTGATTCGCACTCCCGCGTTGTGTCCTTGGGCGAGACACTTAACCCCGATTGCCTACATGGAGGCACGATGACGCTGTGTACTAAGGCGTACTGCACGTCGATGGTGCGCATGTCTTCAACCAATCTAACCCTGCCTGTGCCGCGGCGCAGAATTCAGAGTTACGATGTTGGAGAGCTGACAGCTGCTCGTCGTTGCTCGGTGGTTCTCTCCGGGTACTCCGGCTTCCTCCACCCGTAAAACTGTCACGGTCATGGTTAGCCATTGTGCATAAGTATGTGACCTTAAACACCAATAAATAAATAAATGTGTTTCAACAGAGATTAGTAATCAAATGTACAAACTGATTCTGAGTGATCAGGAAAAAACTGTAAAAAGCCAACTTCTGTAGGAAAATACCTGAAGTTTATATGAAATGATGCGCGAATCGATGATACAAATTCTGCAACATTTCAAAATTTCAATTTTATATGAAATCCCCATACCCTTAGGGTTAAATTTACTGACAGCTTTAGGAAATTAAGGGGGGCTAATTTTCCTGTAAATCACTTCCAAAGACGAAAATTGTCAGTCATGGTGGAACATGGTACTTTTTCATAAGGGCTCTCTGGTTGATCTATGCAAGGCCAATTCCCTGCACGTGAGTTCTGGCCCGTCACTTTCTTGCATCTGTGTTTAGGAAATGAAGGCTATTAAATGCTACAGTGCTAGATGATTTTTGATCATTAAAATTTTCTCGCGTGCCTCAGCTTATTACAATTTATGGAAGAATGCTGATGGGCGGGCACTCTCCCATATATTGTAACAAGGCAAATCATAATAGAAGAAATATTTACACTTCAAAGATGATATGAAGCACATCAACTGAATATGAAGCCTTTAACCCTTCACCCAACGTAACGGGAAAAACCGGCCAGCGCTATTCACAAAAATCGCCAATTAATTTTCATTATTTTTTCATTTTTTGTCTCAAAAACATAGGTTATGGCCCTTCGTTGGAACGAGCTCGTCGAGCTCGTTCCAATGAGGGGTCATATAACCTATGTTTTTGAAAAAAAAAAAAAAAAAAAAAAATAGTTATTCAAGAATTTTTTATCGCAAATATCCTCCTACGCTTTCCATGTTAGGTAAAGGGTTAAATTGCGAGACCAGCACTTCAGAATTAAAACCCAATATTGGCTTTCAGCACTCAAAAGTTACTGCTAAAATTGTATTTGTAAAAATAATATTGTGATTGCAGTGTGAATTCGCGGTTTATTGGATAAAGTAGGAGAATGATTGATTGCGCCCACATGTGGACCTTTGCACATAGAAAATTAAAACATCATTTTCCGAGAGGGTGTGCGCCCGGTCCGTCCTCGGCTGAATCCTCCAGTCATTCCTCTGAAGAACTGCAATTATAGTTACGCCTCTGCCTGGACACGTGACACAGATTTTATGGTGTGGTCTTGCTTTACCCAAACAATTCGTAGTTTCTTTTAGCCTGCATTGAGTATGTTTCTCTCCACACAGGGGACAACTATTTCATGTCCCGTTCGGTACGACGGTACTGCTATCCTAACATACAGAGTATACACGAGCGGGGAGGGGGGGGGGGGGGCATCTATTCGTAATACGCTATACATTCTGTGCCAAGCTCCCACCAAAAAGTTATTTACAATTTTCTGAGAACAAACACAACACAAACTTCAAGTGAGTGGACCAGGCGTTGCGCCTCGTACCAATTAGATGGTTTTCTTCTCCTTCTTGGCAGAATTCCATTTCCATTGCGCTGTCACCCAAGGGCGCGCGCCTCTTGGTACACGATGCCGTTTTTAGCTGTACCTATAAAATCTTCCGCAAGGGCAGTGTGAAACAATGGTAAACGCTTGCCGTACAATAAAATTAACTATTTACACCACGTGGGCGTACAAAAGATAGCATTTTTCCTTGCTCAAGACACTCTAATTCGAAAATCATTGTCCCCACGAAAGTTCCTCAGTCTTTCTAATTGCTCAAATGTAAGATGTGAAAAAGGACTTTGGAATCGCTTATTGTTTTGCATAACCTTATTTCAGAACGCAAACGGTGTGTCACACGGGACTCGTGACTATGAACTGAATACATGATTACCCAACTGGTGCATTTCTGTCTTCAATTTTCTCCGTCGAGTGAAAGTAGCTATAAAAAAAATAGAATTATGAGGTTTTCTACCAGTTTCGTAGGTGTTAAAACACACGGTGAGTCAATTCAAACAATCCTTGAGTGTGACTCAGTGCTGAAAATACAACGATATCAATGTTTGAAGGGACTCCCACGTGTCCAATAAAATCTGAGAACGATCTTCGTCGTATAAATACCATTTAATGAAACCTTTTATTTGTCGATGTGAATTTAAGTAGAAATTCCAGTAAAGGGAAATCCAGTTTACCATTATTGTTGTCAAATTAGGCCATTTTATTTTTCCCAGTATCAAATTATCCACCAACAATGAGAGGTTTTGTTAATTTAGTGCTACCAGCTACCGAATATCAGAGTTGCCTATTTTATTTTATTGAAATATTTCAAGCTGCCAAAGTGCAAATGACGAGTTACAATCTAAAACTTTATTTTCGCCGGAGTATTACAATAGCTACTTCTAGTTAAGTACTTTCCACATCCGGCCCCAGTCTATCACACCTTCTGTCTTCTCAACCCACCTAGAAAATCAGTCCTTGGATAAAACTAGTTTTTATAACAGTTATGTTATATCGTTTGAGCTCGTTGGCTCAGTGGTTCCTGAATTGTACTTCAAACCGAAAGGTCCACGGTTCGATCTCCGCCAGGGATAACTGCACGGAGGCGCAGTGTACTGAGGCGTACTGTTCGTCGATGGTAGGCTTGTCTTCAACCAATGCTAACCCTGCTTGTGTAGAGTTAGTACGTTGGTGAATCTGGCAGTTGCTCGCCGATGCTCGGTGCTTCTCTCCGGGTACTCCGGCTTCCTCCACTCGTAAAACTGTCCGACACGAGATGGCCCTGGCTGTCGAAAGTGTCGTTAAACCCAAATAAATAAATAAATATAATAAATAAATATGTCATATCATTGGACCTATATCATAAAAAGACTTTAAATCCCTCCTCATACTTGACCCCTCTCATATAATAAGAATACGCAGAGTATATTGGAGATGGGGTAAGTATGAGGATGGGTTTATAGTCTTCTGGGAGACAGTGCCAAGCTAGTGTGATCACGTCCTATATATAGCAGCGTCAAAGGATAACTCGGGTGAGACTCCTGTATATATGCGAATCACATATTTTCGAATCTCGAATTGTGTCTATTATTTGAAATCGAATCGAATCTCGAATCGAATACAGGCGTCTTGAAGTCCCGACTGATAAAACATTCCAGCGCCATCATCAAGGCGTGCCTTCGTCGAAGGCACGCCTTGATGATGTAGTTGGAATATTACCCAGTAAGGATTTCTCTTCAAAAACAGAAACGGGTGCGAGACTTATGTGCTGAGCACTGCATGTGGCTAGCCGCCAGCAACCTTGAGCTCATCGTCGATATTGCCTAGGAACTTTAAATTTGCTTTCGGCAGTGGTAGTGACTAGTGAAACTGGAATTAGCAATGGAGGCATGGGTACAGATGTTTTTTTTTATGTTAATATAGCGAAATTACACTCGGTCTTTATTTTCAACATTATTTATGTCCAATTTCCATATCAGCTATACGTTTTGTGAGAAGACTAAGATGGCTGATACCAAGTGACATTCCAGTGACCATTTACCAATATACTGAACCGGGTATTTATTGCACTTTCTAATCTGTGTATATTCTGTCGGACAAGCAAGAAATTTTGCCCAACTGAGTACCCCAAAGAGTGTGTATACTTTCGTCGGGCAAGCAAGGGCGTAGCTTTTGCAATATGATCAGGGGTGGGTGTGAGTCAGCGATATGTACGAAGAGCAAATAATGGAGCAGGAGGGCTGGGGAAAAAATCTGGGAATGTAGACGGGGTGAGGTGGGTGGCCTTCCCCCCAAAAATGTTTTCGCAAGTAAAATTTCTCCTCAAGCCGTTATTGTTAATATTTATCATCCAGTTGAATTAGAAAAACTAAGTAAAACCATGAAAATATGATACAGTGTCCATTAAAATACGTTCTGACTTGAGAATACAACGATGGTCCCTCTTGAAACTTTTAATTTTCAAAGACAAAGACCTCGCTGTTATCCGATGTGGAGGTTACAACCCGCAGAATGAAGGGCTGCTGTCACTGACTTTGCCATTGGCTTCTATTGAACATTTTTAGTGAAGTGGGAGCTGTGGTGAAAGGAGTTTAATCAAACTTAATCAAATAAAGGCTATAAAATAAAAGAACAATAAAATAAAAAATGGCACTATCTGATTCACATGTATCACAGAAAGCTGTTTGGAAAACTTTCTGATAAAGGTTAGACTACTGACTATACCAGCCAGTACTGACAAGCACTGGGCAATATTAAGGGCAATATTAAATTTATCTGTATGTATAGATGCAAGTAACCCAGACGCGGTGGCGTTGCGGTAGCCGGTTCTCGTCAGATCACCGAAGTTAAGCAAGGTCGAGCCCAGTTAATCCTTGGATGGGTGACCGTCTGAGCGATCGATTCGGACTCCCGCGTTGTGTCCTTGGGCAAGGCACTTCACCCCGACTGTCCACATGGGGGCACGATGACGCCGTGTACTAAGGCGTACTGCACGTCGATGGTGCGAATATCTTCAATGAATCTAATTCTGCCTGTGCTCCAGTGCGGAGTTACGATGTTAGGGAGCTGGCAGCTGCTCGTCGTTGCTCGGTGCTTCTCTCCTGGTACTCTGGCTTCCTCCATCCGTAACACTGTCACCGACACGATATTACCATGGCTGTTAAAGTGTCGCTAAACCCTAATAAATAAATAAATAAATAAATAAATAAATAAATATAAATAAATAAATATGAAACCGGTCATTCTGGTCCATCTCACACAGTCTCAAAATGTTTAATAAATCTGCTGAACAATGGGTTGGAATTTTAAAAACGAGTTGACCCTTGTATCAAACACTTTAACCACATGCACTACACTGTGTTGAGGATTTGGACTGTCATAACATCTCCTCGAATGTGATTCTGTCTATGTGGCTTAATTCCTTAAATGCTGCTGGGGGATATGCATGTCTAGGACAGGATTGCTCGTGCCAGTGAAGTAAGGATAATTTAAGCACATTTGATCAATTTTCCCCTGTAAATTGTTTAATTTTTTTAAAAATGATTTCTTGAGCTAAATTCAGAGGAATTCTTTATAGCAGCCATGACTAGATTTGAAGAAAAATATTTTGAAAATACTCATAGAATTGGTTGATAACGAATGGAGAATAGGGAACTGGGAATAAGTAATGGTTGTTACGTCCGTTGTCTATTTGGGTTCTTCATGTCGTGTGATCGGATGAGCTAGGGGTTAGGCATTAGTAGGGACAGCGCAGAACCCCGAAGTTATTCAGAAATTGCGCAGGGTGAATCTGTAAAAGCCAACCGGTCCTGCTCCCGTGGGTCCCTACAACACCTATCGGGCTCCTTATACTATTGATTGTGTGTGTGTGTGGGGGGGGGGGGGGTACTTTCTGTTCCCTCCACTCCCACACACGCATCGGTTATATATCGAAGGAGGAGGGGAGGCAGTGTTGGCAAGGGGGAACTTTCATAATTTCTTGCAACAAGCAGCTGGACGCGCCGCCCTTGCGTGAACTTTGTTACTACGAAGCGCTTGGTGCCAATGTATGTTCCCTAGCTCCCCGAAAAAGTCCCCGTTGTATTTGATTGTGTGATTGCTGTGTGTGTGTGTTTTTCATATCTCAAATTATGATTACTTGTTTTGTCTTCTGTGTACCTTGTGTTCCGTGTTACGGAGTCGGTCTCCAGTTCTATTCTTCCTGTAATGTGTCTTTTTCTTATCTTGTTTTTCTTTTGTAACGCGCTTCGATTGTTTCCATATATTTCAGTTCGCTCATTGAGTTATTCCATTGATGTGCGGGGCCCAGCTCGAAGTGAGCTCATAACGGCATGGTTTTCAACATGACGAAGTGTCCTGTATCCATTGGTAGAGTTTACTGAGGCTGGCTAGTGTTTATGTCCCTAATCGATAACCGGGCAAATGAAGGCTTCGTTGAGCGACGTCGGGGTGGGGTGACCCCCCCCCCCCCCCCCCAAAACACACTTTTTCTTAACGTCCAAGAATTTATCTGAAGGGAGATAACTCGAAACTCAGTTCTTGTGTTTCGGGTGTGATGGCACATCAGTCGGCGAGTCAAAGAATTAATGATCATAAGCTGATTACTGAACGAGACAGAGTGGGGTGTTTTTTAGATTCGAGTCTTGAAGCTGCTATTACAAAAAGCTGTAATTCTATAGCGATTGATCACTCTTTCATTTCTGGGGTGTAATTTAGAAGCTTTTAAATATAAAACCTTGATGCAGAAGGAAATCAGAAATATTTCAAAATATCAAATAGTCAAAATGACGAACACACACACTTGATATACACAATTATACGGGAAACCACACTTGATATACAAAATTACAAGGGAAACATTGAAGGTTAAATGAACAAAACAGAACACATTTACAGCCTTGTACGATTACTATTGACTTGTACCATTACTATTGGCTACCACTATTCTATCCTGTGCTAGTGTGTACTACCATCATTATTAACTTGTGGTATGACTATGGCTCTCAATACCTATCATTACATTACTGCCGCTACGATGTAGTTCATTTCACCATCATACTCGTTTTTCACTACCATTAACAAGCTACTGCTTGCTCGAACGACTCAAATCTCATCGAGCAAATGAGCTATCGAGCAACTGCTCGAACAAATGACTCCACATATTGCTCTCCGCATCTAGGTATTTGAGGAGACCTACAACATGGCTCCTATACATCTCCTAACTCCTATAAGCTCCTAGCTCATATACAGCTCCCGTCTTGTAGACCACTCATCACATTCATAGCTCCATAGGCCACTACCTGTCCATAGTCACCATCACCTGTCCTATTATCAACTTCCACTGTATTCACAATTACTATAGTCTTCTACCACCCTTGCAGTCTCGTCTCGTACTATTGCTGACTTGTACCATTACTATTGGCTACCACTATTCTGCCCTGTACTATTTATTTATTGGTGTTTAAGGTCACATACTTATGCACAATGGCTAATCGTGACCGTGACAGTTTTACGGGTGGAGGAAGCCGGAGTACCCGGAGAGAACCACCGAGCAACGACGAGCAGCTGTCAGCTCTCCAACATCGTAACTCTGAACTCTGCACCGCAGCACAGGCAGGGTTAGATTGGTTGAAGACATGCGCACCATCGACGTGCAGTACGCCACAGTACACAGCGTCATCGTGCCCCCATGTAGGCAATCGGGGTGAAGTGTCTTGCCCAAGGACACAACGCGGTTGCCGCAGGTGGGATTCGAACCGAGGACCTCTCGGCTTGCAGCCTGCACCTCTACCAACTGAGCCACCGCGTCCCCCTGCCCTGTACTAGAGTGTCACACACTAACCACAGACTACTAGAGCCCTTAGTGCACTTCGGCCGTAAGGGTCCCAGTTCAAATCATTATCAAACTTTTCTTCCACTACTACACTCTAAAATCAGTTGGGTTAAAAATTAACCCAAATCACATGGGTTGAGTGAATATGAACCCATTTGGGTTCATATTCACTCAACCCAGTTGATTTGGATTAATTTTTAACCCGACTGATTTTAGCGTGTATTAGCAAGCTACTACTTTTAGCGTGTATTAGCAAGCTACTGCTTGCTTGAACGACATCTCAGGCAAATGAGCCATCGAGTATTTGCTCTACCGAGTGACTCCACATACTGCTCAACGACTCATCTCCGTATTTTACAACATGGCGATGTACTGTTTGAGGATACCCTTTAAGGATACCCTTTGGGGATATCTGTCTGAAGATAGTTATGACTCCTAACCCTATTCAGCTCCTGGCTTCTAGACCGCCCATCACCTTCATAGCTCCAAGGCCACTACCTGTCCATAATCACTATCACCTGTCCTACAATCATCTTCCACTGCATTCATCATTACTGTAGACTTCTACCGCCCTTGCAGCCTTGTACCATTACTACCTTTTATCTAACAATCAAGTGAAATTGCACCCCAAAAACTCGGAAAAAACGTCTGTATCACATACCCCCCCCCCCCCCACTCCCCCCCCCCCCCCCCCCGGCGTTCCGATTTCGTATCAGATAGATCCAGTTTCTATTAAACACCGCACTCTCACATATATGCATTGTTATTACGCTTTAAAATATAGTTCCTGAATTTCAAAATTTTTACCTAATTTTACCCAATTAAACTGAAAAAGGGGGAAATTGACGTTATGTAGAGGGATTGTTAGATAAATGTATTGTCATGACCATGTGTGTGTCCTGTAATTTGTATCTACGGCTCTTAGTACACTATGGCCACTACGGGTCCCAGTTCATATCACTAACATACTTCTTGTTTTCACCACTGCTTGCCCGAACGACTCGAATCTCATCGAGCAAATGTGCCATTTTCTCAAACGAGTGACTCCACACATGGCTCTTCGACTCATTTCGGAAAAAGTGGATTCCAAAAGTATAGAAAGTATAGTCGGAAGGGGTTCCATCAACTTCCATGGAAAGTGGACTGACATTTGGTAGAATGAGCTTTGTGCTAGTACACAATGTGTCACAATGTGTACACATACCATGCAGCGCAGAGGAACATGTTGGATGTTCCGATATGTGCTTGTGTGCTGAAGCACAATGCACGCACATCACAGGCAGCACATATATAGACACATACGAGTATTTGAGGATACATATAACGTGGTGATATACCATTGGAAATAACTTATCGGTGGATATCTATCTGAAGATAGTTGTGGCATCTAACCCTATTCAGCTCCTGACTTCTAGGCCTCCCATCACCACCATAGCTCCAAGGTCACTACCTGTCCAAAGTCAATATCATCTTTCATGTGATCAGCTTCCATTGTATTCACTATTACTGTAGTCTTCTACCATCCTTGCAGTCGTTACCATTACTGCCATGTGCCATTACTACTGGCTACCACGCTTACGCCCTACTTCAGGTTTGTCAGCTATCTCAGACTGCTCGAATGACTCGAATCTCGCCGAGCAAATGAGCTATCGAGCAATTGCTCGAACGAATGACTCCACATACGACTCGTTGACTCATCTCGGTATTTAACTCTTTACCCAACATAACGGCCAAAACCGGCCAGCGCTATTCTCAAAAATCGCCAATTAATTTTCATTATTTTTTAATTTTTTGTCTCAAAAACATAGGTTATGACCCCTCTTTGGAACGAGCTCGTCGAGCTCGTTCCGAGGGGTCATAACCTATGTTTTTTGAGACAAAAAATGAAGAAAATTAGTTAATCAAGAATTTTTTTGGCAAGTGTCGTCTGCTTTCCATGTTAGGTAAAGGATTAAGATACCTACAACATGGCTCCTATGCAACTCCTGGTGGTCTTACTATCGGCTTCCACCAAGTCTTCAACTATCTGCCCTACGATTAATTAGCCTCTATTGTATTCACCATTAGGTCTACTGTTGTGTTCTACCAGCCTTGCAGGCCTGTACCATTACTAGTGACTTGTAGCATTACTAATGTCTTGCTAGCTATCTCAGATCACGACCTCTACCCAAGTCTTAGAATGTCGAAAAGACCAACCATACTCTACTACGATATGAGATACCAAGCATACACTGCACAACACTGTATGACCTAACATTCCGAACGGGTTAACCCTTTACTTATATGAAAAGCAGACGACACTTGCAAACAAAATTCTTGAATAACTCATTTTTTGTCTCAAAAACAAAGGTTATGACCCCTCATTGGAACGAGCTCGACGAGCTCGTTCCAAAGATGGGTCATAACCTATGTTTTTGAAACAAAAAAGGAAAATATAATGAAAATTAATTGGCGATTTTTTAGAATAGCACTGGCCGGCTTTTGCCGTTACGTTGGGTAAAGGGTTAATACAAACCACTGGATGATTTTTTTAGTACTAAGGGATAAACGCACCGGAAAAAGTAGCACCGACAAAAAGCGGCAAAAGCTCCGGCTCCTATGGAAATTTAACACCGTGGCACCGGCAAAGCTCTGGGTAAGAAGGCCCGTTCCTATCCATGCTATACTGCTCAAAACTTTTTCGGAAATGTCGTCTGTCGGCGGTAGGAAAGTGGTTAAATAATAAACAATAATTCTCATAATTAATTGTTGAATGAAAAACGTCCATGGGTATTTTTCATTCATCAAAAACTGGAGGGGGGGGGGGGCAAAATATATGATCTGAAAAGTGAGAGGCCATGCCCCCAGATACCAAAGCCCCCTCCCCACAGGCCTACTCTTTCCCTTTCCGCCGTCACTGGTCGTTAGTAAAATGCTCCCGTAGATGATGCTAAAAGCATAATCGCGCTTGTTCCGTTGAATTATCGCGTATAATTTACTTGTCGCACCTGCTGTATGTCGGAGTGTTGTTTTCAACACCATCAGGCTACCGTAGTCTGGCGTTTAGAAAATCTGCCGACAAACCAATCAAAACGTTCTCTGGTACGACAGTCTATTTATTGCTCAAGAAATATCAGTCACGAAAAATGAACTCAAGACAGTCACTGTAGAATTCTCATGGACGGACCGTGAAAAGAGAACAGGCAGTTTTAGTGCAGTCAGATTTTTTATTTCGAAATAATTTCGGATTTATTTTAAAATTGTATCATTGCTAAATGTGATCAAAATGGTGTATTCCGTTGGATGTAAAAGGATAATTTCCTTCTTTGTTTATTCGTGTGTACTTTCGTTATTTCGTGTGGATGCAACGGATTGTAATCACGTGAAAACTGAATTTGAAACTTTGACGGGGGCCGTAAAAATTGTTCCAGCCTCCCCTGTATATGGTATGTGCTCAGAACCATTTTCTGATTAAACTTACAAGAAAATGTTGTTGTTTTTAGCAAAGTTGTCATTTGTGAAATCTGTCGGAAACATAAAGCAAAGGAAAACAAATATTTTCCGCGCTGTCTAAATTCACCGCTGTCTCGTTTCATACATTGTTCCACAGACTCTTGATATTCCGCGACGTACCACGGGGTACGGGGGGGGGGGGGGGGGGGGGGTGGGGGGGGGGGCAGGGGGGAGGAATTGTATGTCGCCCACCTTTTCCTTAAAATGTCAATCTTACAGTATGTGGAGCTTGGCATTTATATCGGTGTGCTTTATTGGAGGAACTGACAGTTACTGTATGCATAATAATTCCACTAAATCAGTGGTGGTCATCCACTTCCCATGTACTCAACCTACATTCATATAAATCATTCCTGAATCCTGCCCCCCCCCCCCCCCCCCCCAAAAAAAAAAAAAAAAAAACTGGTCCCTTTTCTCCCACCCTGCTATTTCTGGGGTCATTTTGCTATACATGCAGTTTTTTCCCTCACTTTTTCTGGGTGCTTGCATGTATATGTATGCCTTAAAAAAAAACGTTTTAACCCTTTACCTAACATGACAAGTAGACACTTGCAAATAACATTTTTAAATAACTAATTTTTTTGTCTCAAAAACAGGTTAGGACCCCTCATTTGAACGAATAAGGGTCATAACCTATGTTTTTTGAGATAAAAAATAAAAATAATAATGAAAATTAATTGGCGATTTTTGTGAATAGTGCTGGCCGGTTTTTGCTGTTTTGTTGGGTAAAGGGTTAACTGAATACTCCTGTTAATTGAATAATTTGATCTTGCAAAGTAGCTATTTATTTAATAGGGATCGACTGTATTAGTTTGGTACAAAATCTACCACACAATGATTTAGAAGGACAATGTACGTGTACATGAACAGTGTCTATAATCTTATTATCTCCCCCAATCCCTGTTGTACAGTGAATGTGGAACTGTGACAACTTAAATTATAAATAAAAATCAACTGTTTTAGTACCATGAAAAACATGTATTTTAGAACTGGAACATCTTTGTGATGTATTTTAGAACTGGAATATCTTTGTGACATTTAATTCCTGAATAAAAAATAGTGTTAATCCTTTACCCAACACATACAATATCAAACTTTTTTATTTTAATCATTGTTTTTTCAAATGTTTTGAAGAATTTCATCAAAATCATGCCATGGGACGAAGAGGTCATTGCAATGAGGGGTCCCATGTTATGATTTTGTGAAAAATAATTTCTTCTCAACTGCTTAACCCTTTACGTAATGATCACCTGCATTCGCCTGTGTAATTTGCAAATTAAGGAGTTGAAAAAAATTAATTTTTAAAAATATTTCAACAAAACCATATCATGTGACCCCTCATTGGAATGAGCTCGATGGTTTTGTTGAAATTTTTAAAAATTTAAAAACAAAATGGTTATTAAAATAATAAATTTTGATATTCTCTGCGTTGGGTAAAGGGTTAATTAAATTATGCATGCAGATGCCAGGGCTTAAAACTTGAAGTCCTGGAGAATTTGATTTATTGTTTGCTTCCTTATAAAGTAACACTTTGACTTAGCAGTGGTGTCTAATGGAGTGCTGGCTGTCTATACAGGCAGCCAAGACTTCTCCAGACACCACTGCCAAGGTACTATACTTCCATCAACAAGACAACCAAAAACTATGTTGGAACATGTATTTATGCATGTACACGTAAAACAACAAACTTACCCAAATTGGTACAATGACTTTGAGGGTTAACTTCTAGTGAATACATGTATGGGCTTTGCTTTTTACAAGGATATAACGGCACTCTCAAATTTTAAATTAAAAACTGAAATTGATTCTTGCCGCAGGAGTTTTCATGAATCTGGACAAATTTTAAGGCCTGGATGTATCAGACTCATTAGGTAAAGGGTTAATTTACTATGTGCTACAAGCTTGAAAGTACATGCAGGCTTTTAAATTATCCCAATTTCACACCTTTTACAGGTTTCCCCAAATTAGAGAAGGTGTGAAGGCATCAAGGAAAATATATAAATTCTCTGTGCCTCTTCTGCATTTTAGAATAACTTTTATCATAATATGACCATAGAAACGCAAAGAAAGGCATGACAATAAAACATAACAGGATAAAACTATTATTTCTGGTTTTAATGCCCCAAGTTAGGGCAAAACGGTTTCCCCAAAATAAATGAATTTAACCTGTACATGTAAACACGCTGTCATAGCTTATTGGTCACGACAGGCTCCTGCACTTTTCATGTTCGACATGCACCAGCTCATTTCACTTGTGTCTGAGTCAGTCTGACATGATGATCAGTACAATTTCTTGATATTGTATTTAAATTTATTTAAACAGTATTCATTTGTTTCAAAATAATAATTCTTATATTTGAACAGTTTTGACTATTTATAATTTAATAGCATGTTCAATTTTAGTGGCATTGAAGGCATTCACTACATGTACATGTAGATTATTGTCTTTTTATTCTTCATTGGAAAGGTCTCATAACTCTTAATGTACTGGGTATTTTTAAGATATTTCTCATCAAATCTAGCTATGGCTGCTGTGAAGCAGCCGTGACTAGATTTGGTGAAAAAATGCATTTAAATTTAACTCAAGAAATCTAAAAAAAATCAGTTTAACCTACTGTTTCGAAATTACGTATAGATTAAATGTGACCAAATTATACATACAGTTAAAACTAGAAGTCCTGTCATGAAATGTGTGCTTATCTAGGCTTAATTGCGTGTAAGAATTGCATGCATTTGCCATATCGAATGGCATCCAAAGCACAGCAGGTTCTCCTAGTTACTCATAGCAAACACAAGCAATGTTTGTGCCAGTGGACCTCCGACTTACCGGGAGGTCCATTGGCTGAAACACTGCTTGTGCACAGACCATATGTACAGAATTTGATAGCCTTACTATGGTCATAATGCATAGATTAACGCTCAGATCGACGTGCTATTTGTGAGCATTTCATGACAGGACTTCTAGTTTTAACTGTATTTTCAGTTGCAAGAGAAATCCTGTCCTGGCAGGAATGTCCTCCAGCAACATGGAAGGAGTTAAGAGAGCTTTCCAATAAGCAATAACAATATATGATTGTGATCAGATCTACAATTTTTCATATTCTGAATTAACATGCATGTATAATTCATTTCAATTGTTATAATTTAATTCAGAGTGTTTGGTTGTATTATTATGTATCCTTAAGTGGCCAGAGTCTCTTATCACTTAAATCATTACTGTCAAATCAGCTTTTGTGCACACAGTCGTATTATTTTCAACATAGGCTATTATAAATATACATGATTTCAAACACTGAATAGAAAAAAAAACCAGTGTGTACATCTACATAAATACAAACAACCCACCTTCAGCAATTGCAGTTGAACTGCATTATTGGACACAGCCATAATTTGTTATTGGACAAATGGGCAGGGACATACATGCACTGTACATTTTCATGCAGTGTGTGATATGACAGTTAACAATCATTTTTTTTACCAGAAACCGTGACTAACCCTGTGCATTAGTATTACATATGGTTATAAAAATTTCTATTATTAACTGAGTAACTACATATAACCCTGTGCATTGGACATCCTTAATGTAAATCTCATCTACATGTATATCAACTCTTTACCCAATGTAATGGCCAAAACTGGCCAATACTATTCTCAAAAAAACATTCAAACTCAGCTTATGACCCCTCATTGGAATGGATTGTGGGAAGTTTTTCTATGGTGAATTCGAAAAATGAAAACAATACATGTATCCTAATTTCAATTAATAGCTTCTTACTAATTTCCTTAGCTGTGAGTTAAATTAAAATGCCAAACTGAAATTACTGAATACATGTACATGTATGTGTTGAATTTCAAAGAAATACACGTACCTGTACTGCAAATTTCAAGATACATGTAACTGGCTGCTTGCCAAGTTAAAATAAAAATCACAGATTTTTTGAAAGGATATTGGTGTTATAGCCCCCATATTATATCAAGATTGATATGTCCTTAGTTGATAATTCTACGCAATTGATATATTTCTGAAGGCATGTTTTGTTTTTACAATAAAGCAGATTCTAGCTGGTCTGACTCATTTGCACTAAGTGACCTTTGAGTGTATCTACATGTGTCAACATGTTTACCCAGAATCTATTTTTAGATCACTGTACATATAGCTGCTGATTGTTTAATTGTTTAAGTAGGTCATCCTTGTTTACATCAATTAAGACAGAATCACCTGGAAACTGTTAGAAAACAGAACTTTGGAGAAACTTCATCTTCTAGGACATTCTATCTGAGAACTATATAAACCCTTGTCAACAGAATTCAGGGACCCATTTCAGAAAAACTTTTTTCAGAAAGACTCAATTCAGATAGACATTCTATTCATAACAGAGCAGTTGGAGATTATTATTGTTGCAGAACAGTGCATTTATTATAGAAGCAGTGCTTCTTTGTGAATTTGGAAAAGTAATTCCAAAAGAGAATTTTGAAGAGAATTTATTCATCTTGTAAAAGAGAATTTATACTTTCTGTGAAACAGAATATATTTTTGTGAAAAGTCAAGAGTCTACTGGATTATTTTTGAAATTACATTCGGCGCCAATATTTATTGGATTTTTACTCCATTTGAATTTTACTGAGCATTTTATTATATTTTATTGGAGACTGCTGAATTTCTAAGTGAACATTTTATCACAAATCTATGGGATATTGTTTCTGAAGACACATTCTTGGATTTAATACTACCAGCTAGAGAATATCTTCACAAGATTCTTCACCACTGGATTACTGGATTCTGTCAAACTGTATTTTGAACTAATTCAATAATCGATAAGTACATGTACCACTGTTTTTATTTTCTGTAAACCAATTAGTGAAAAAGATTTTTTTATCATTTTTTTTTATATATTTTTTTAAAATTAAATTTCAGAATAGTTAAATTCCTAGTTATTGTTGTTGATTCTCAGATTTCTTTCTGTTACCAAAATCATTAATATTTCCACACCGTAACATTGGAATAATTCAAAGTGCCTGTTTTTATTATTATAACATAAAAGCATCCACTCAGTTATTGACAAGCAGCTTGAATATCTGATGACTGCAGTAATTAGAGGATTCTCTATGGAAAATCTACATGTACAAAATGTTGATGTTGCAACTCTTGCTGAATTTCACAAGTGGTTTAGTGGTTAACTGGTAGAGTGCTAAATTATTTTTGGTCCTCAAACTTTGTTCACATGTCTTTGCCTTGTTATAATTTAGGGGAGAGTGCCAATAGGCTCTCTCCCCTAAATTATAACAAGGCAAAGCCTTACAGCCTAAATAATTTCACTTTTAAAGATAATATGATACATATCCACAAAATATGAAGCCTTTAAGTCATGGTACCTGCACTTCTGAACAAAGCCCAAATATGGGCTTCAGCACTCTACCAGTTAAGCACTAATCCACTACTTAGCAGTTATCCTAAATTGGATGTTACAAGTACATTTTTCACATTGCAATTACAAAAGTGGTGTATTTCTCGACCAGAGTGAGTTGTTTGCTATGTACTCACACTAGTGGTCAGAGATTTCATAAAAGAAAATATTGTGAAATCATGACTGAACTGAGAAAAATGAATGGAAAAAGCATCTAAGATTCCACGTTCTTAGTTTTCTTTTTCTAGCAGGTGAAATTCTACCGGATTGTGGGAGAAAAGCAGAAAGATAATTTTGACTGGATCACAATCCAGGCAACATTCTCTGCTGCTGTGGACCTGTGGTCACAATACTGCATGCTGCCAACTTATCAGTGAGTTATTTAACTTGTGTTCACAAGAATACATGTATTACCCCTTCACCTAAAATCACAGCTAAAAACAGCCGGAAATTAATTGACCAACATAAGCCTACAACAGCCTAAAATATCTTACAAGTGTCTTGATAAAACCGAACAAATATGGATATCATTAGAACCGGCTCATCATATTTGTATAGTTTTATTGAAAAAATTGAGAATTTAAAAAAAAAAATATCAAATGTAATATATTTAAAAAAAAAGCTGTTTGGCAAAGGGTTAACCTGGTTGCAGGCAACTTGACCCTCTTCTCACTGAAGAAATATCAAAATTTCAAGCTGCAATTTTTTCCCATAATGGGAAATATTTTTTATTTAGTTATTGGAGTTTAACAACACTTTCAACATCCAGGGGTACCTTGTGTCGGACAGTTTTATAGATGGAGGAAGTCTGAGTACCCTGAGAGAACCACCAAGCAACTGTCAGACTCCCCAACATACTAACTCAGCCCAAGCAGGGTTAGAATTGGTTGAAGACAAGTGCATCATGGACATGCAGTACAGTTAAAACTAGAAGTCCTGTCATGAAATGCGCACAAATAGCAAGCTGATCTGCGCGTTAATGTACGCGTTATGGCCATAGTAAAGCTATCAAAATTCTGTACATATGGCCTGTGCACAAGCAATGTTTCAGCCAATGGACCTCCGGGTAACCCGGAGGTCCATTGGCAGAAACATTGCATGTGTTTGCTATGAGTAACCAGGAGAACAAGCCGTGATTTGGATGCCATTCGATATGGCAATTGCGCACAATTCCAACGCGCAATTGAGCCTAGATAAGCACACTATTCGTGACAGGACTTCTAGTTTTCACTGTACATGGGCAAATGGGATGGAGTGCCTTGCCCAAGGACACAATGCAGTTATGCCTGGCTGAGATCAATTCATGGACCTCTCAGTTTGAAGTTCATTGCTGTAACCACTGATCCATCGCGCTCCTGCACCAGGGAATTAAAAGATTCATTCTTGTTTGACAGAGCTCATCGAGGTCTGTTAAATGAGACTGAATTGGCTAAATTCCCAATTGAACTATGAGGAAAATTTGGTACGGTACTTGAAATTTTGATTATTTGACAGAAGCATGCAGGAGGGGGTTAATAGCAGGTTACATGTGTGTAATTTATGTTGGCAAGAATATTAACAGAATTTTTACAGAAACCACTGCAAATGGAACCACCTGGTTCCAGTCTCACACAAAATTAAAATGGAAAGTTTGAAGTTGTCAGACTTATTACACAAGGTAGTGTGGTTTCTCTCATGACTTCTTTCATAAAAAAGAGAGCAGAAAGACTACTTTTATCCTGAAAAGTTTGAAAAATGAAATGGATACCCAGCAGGAACACATGTTGTGTTCTTTGTGCACGTTTATATTAAACCACCATTTTGTTCATGTTAACTGCAGATAATTAAAATTGTATCAAATGGTACCTATAAAAATCGATCACCAATTCAATATGATTATACATGTATGTAGAGCAGGGCGGTTTTGGGGTTTTCTGGTTCATTTCTGGTTTTTGCAGCAAACTGGAAAACCAAAGTGCAAGACCCAACAGAAAACTGCCAAACTGTCGTACTGTGTTTGTGCATAAACTGATCAAACTACCAGTGTGCAAAATTTGACAAGAAAACTTGTTTTGTTCGTGTCGTGGTCACGCACATTTAAATCTACGCGAACGGATGACCAGTTAACCAAAAGTTGCATCTTGAATGGTAAAGTCTGAGTAACATAACTGGTAGAGTGCTAAATGTTTTGAATTTTTTTCTCAGCCTCAAGATTTGATTCCACATTTTCGTTCTGTTACAATTTATGGGAGAGTGTCTATAGGCACTCTCCCATAAATTGTAACAATGCAAATTGATGGAGATGAAGTAATTTTACTTCCAAGATAATAAGGATGACATCCACAGAATATGAAGCCTTTAACTTAAGGTACCTGCAGTTCGGAATAAGGGGGCACAGGGGCGTTGTGGTAACTGGTTCTTGTCAGATCACCGAAGTTAAGCAATGTCGAGCCCAGTTAATACTTGGATGGGAGACCGTCTGAGCGAGCGATTCAGACTCCCATGCTGTGTCATTGGGCAAGGCACTTCACCCTGATTGTCCACATGGGGGCACGATGACGCCATTTACTAAGGCGTACTGCACGTCGATGGTGTGCATGTCTACAACCAATCTAACCCTGCCTGTGCTGCAGTGTGGAGTTACGATGTTGGGGAGCTGGTAGCTGCTCGTCGTTGCTCGGTGGTTCTCTCTGGGTACTCCGGCTTCCTCCACCTGTAAAACTGTCACTGACACGATATGACCCTGGCTGTTAATGCGTCGTTAAACCCTAATAAATAAGTAAATAAATAAATAATAAGTTCGGAATAAAGCACAAATATGGGCTTCTAGCACTCTAATAGTTAACAAGCCTTTCTTGTGTCTTGATAGATTTGTAGACTTTAGCCTTGAGATGCTATATACATTTCAATTCCAAGCAATATATGAATACTTGTTAACCCTTTACCTAACGTAACGGCCAAAACCGGCCAGCGCTATTCTCAAAAATCGCCAATTACTTTTCATTAATTTTTTCATTTTTTGTTTCAAAAACATAGGTTATGACCCCTTTTGGAACGAGCTCGTCGAGCTCGTTCTGACGAGGGGTCATAACCTATGTTTTTGAGACAAAAAATGAAAAAAATTAGTTATTCAGTAATTATTTTTGCAGGTGTCGTCTGCTTTTCGGGTTAGGTAAAGGGTTAATGATAAAGAAGCAGTTTCCACAAGAATTGTTTCATAGCCGAACGTTCAGTTAGCCAATCCCAAACCACGTGAACGGACTGTCAGTTAGTCATTTTTGAAATTTTGCACTATTAACTACAGTGTATCTAACTGGAAGGGAACAGGCCTAGTGGCGCGTATGGATTCTCATCACTTACTCAATCCGACAAAGGGCTAATACGTTGTGTTCTCATCATCACATTTTCTCTCAGATTGACTTGTCCACCAGACGACTCCAGACGAGTCAGGGAGAAAATTTGACAATGAGAATACAACAATGATTAGATGAACTTCAGTTGTTACCCTAATTTACATTTTTTTAGTAGTGTTCAACTGTTGGCATCTGACCCCCTAGAACTCCTGTGAATGATCAAAGGAAAGTTAGACTGAACCCAATGGAGATACAAATGTACTTACAAACAGGGCTCTTTGTGGTGAGTGGTGGCAAACAAACTACTGCAGAATTTTATGATATGTTAACGCATAGAAAAACTGAACTGAAACCATGTTTTTTTCCTGACACCAAACCAAAAACCAAATCTGACGCCCTTCCCCTTCAGATCAAATAATATGGCTAACCAATTGTTCCTCTCTAGAATGCAGGAGTGACCAAATCCCTCTTAATTGAATACTCCAGTTAATTGAATAGTTTAATTGGCAAAGTAACTTTTTAATTAACAGCTTTCCACTGCACTTCCTTCATCCCTGCACCTCCCCAAAATTTGCTTGTCTTAATGTCTTTCTGCAAGTGTTTGACTGACCACTTTTTCTGATTAACCACTAGAGCTACATTTATGGAGTTCATTGGTACCTCAGGTCCAGATTTTATGGGAGGTGGGGGGGGGGGGGTAGGGGGAGAAGGGGTATACCACGATATTGATTTGGTATTTGGTATTGGACTTGACAGAGATTTGCTGATAGAACCAAAGGGGAATTCAGACCAGGAAAATACAGAATACGTTGTTCTTATATCATTCTACCACAGTGCCACAAATGCCACTGTCAATTAGCTCAGGCATTCTTGTGCCAACACAAATCATATCTACAGTAATTTTGTGACTTATTCCAAACCTTTAAGTTTAAAGGCTTATTTCAGGCTTTTGCAATCTCGGAGCCTGTCTCCTTAGCATGCCATCATATGAAGTCCCTGTGGATAATACACAAATCTCCTGTGCAGTAATTTATAGTCAAGTCTTGGTTGGCTAAACAGGCAGCCAAGATTTGACTAGACATCACTGTACAGGTTGTAGTCTAGCCAGAATTCATACCAGTTGCCCAGACCCTTAAGGATTACCTGAATAAAAAATCAGTCACTTCTTTCAGGAAAATAAACTCTTCAACTGCTGTCAAGCCTCAACAAGATCCTTTAAATAGTGAATGTAGGACAAGTTAAAAATATAGATGGTTTTGGTATTGAATGATAGGTTTGGTTCAGTTTTTCAGTATCCCTGTGATATCGGTATCGGTTTGGTTTTTCGGTATATTGCCCATCTCTACCGAACATCCAGCCAGCCTCAGTATTGAGTGATCAAGAGGTAGCTTGGGGAAGAGGGATTAGAATGTTGACTATTGAGGTGATTGATTGCTTGAAAGTGATTTTTTCTCGACATGCAGTTAAAATTTATTTGCTTTTCAGTCTTTCTTTATTTCTTCCTCTCTTTTATGATTCAGATTCTGACTTGTCGGTATGTTTCACTGCTGAACTACACAAGCCATCAGAATCATGTTGCACAAGTGCAATGGAAGGACATTACATGAGAGCTGCAAATAAGTTTATAACTGGACAAATAAAGAGCAGTAATACCAAGTTGAAAACTTTAGTAGTAGATAATATGCAGAAATACCAAGGTAAGTGAACTGTCATTGAAAGTGTTTGTCTCTTTTTAGAGGTTTGACAGCTGGACTTTTCTAGGCCAAAGACACTCAACCTTAAATCTTGGATATCATGTTTGTTGCCTCATACATGTACAGTTAAAACTAGAAGTCCTGTCATGAACTGTGCGCTTATCTAGGCTTAATTACACATACAGTTAAAACTAGAAGTCTTGTCATGAAATGCGCACAAATAGCACGTTGATATGCGCGTTAATGTACGCGTTATGGTCCAAGTAAAGATATGAAATTCTGTACATATGGCCTGTGCACAAGCAATGTTTCAGCCAATGGATCTCCGGGTAACCCGGAGGTCCATTGGCAGAAACATTGCATGTGTTTGCTATGAGTAACAGAGAGAACCTGCCGTGCTTTGGATGCCATTCGATATGGCAATTGCGCGCAATTCCAACGCGCAATTAAGCCTAGATAAGCGCACTATTCGTGACAGGACTTCTAGTTTTAACTGTAGGAATTGCACGCAATTGCCATATCGAATGTCATCCAAAGCACGGCAGGTTCTCCTGGTTACTCATAGCAAACACAGGCAATGTTTCTGCCATTGGCTGAAACATTGCTTGTGTACAAAATTTGATAGCCTTACTATGGTCATAATGCGTAGAATAATGCGCAGATCTACATGCTGTTTGTGCTCATTTCACGACAGGACTTCTAGTTTTAACTGTAGGGCTGAGCCAATCAATACTGTTGTCCCTTTAACTGGAAATATACTAGTGACCGTAGTCTAGTAGTTACATGTAGTACATGAAGAAGGAATCACCTCTGAAACACCATGGAGTGAAATTTTGGCTTTACAGTTACATGTAGTTTGTAGTCTCCTGTTATGGGTCCTCACCATTATTATCTGTTTTCCTTAAGCTAATGTTTACTGGAGAATGTTTCTAATTTCTTAGTTTTCTCATGTCAACTGGCAAACTCTGTGTTTTTTTAAAACTTTCTTAATGGTTGCATTGTTTTGATTTGATGGGTGTCAGAAAACTATATTTCATACATCGAGGAAAGCTGACTTAACTGTATATAACCAGACCTGACATTTTCAGGACAGCGATATATTTGCTTGCCTACTGCTCGCCTTAAAAAAATTAAGAAAAATGAAAATTAAAAAAACTAGCCCTCCTGGCCATAGAAAATAATGATTACCATAACAGCCTACATGCATTCCTAAAACCCACATCTTTTCAGATCTCTGCTGTGTTAGTGGTCAATGTAAGATGGCCACACTGCCCCTCCCATAACCTCTAGGCTTTGTCGAGGCCCAGAGGTGTGGGAGGGGTAGTGTAGTCTCTCACAGAGACTACTTTGTTTGCAACACCGAATAAAATGTACAAAGCCCACTAGGCAGAATTCATTAATAGTGAAACTTCATTTTGCCACTTTTAGCTTTTGTAAGCTTGAGGAGAGCTAACCGCTCCTGCATTTTTAAGAATGCCTGGCCTGATATGACGGAAATTCTGCAAAACTTGGAAAAATATTTTTAAACACGGCATAATTTGGGAACCATTACATTGTTTGGGCACAGTGTTTACCACCACTATTGAGGGGAATTTAAAAGCTTGGTACAAGTGGAATTTTCCTACCCTACTGGATTTGAGAATCTAAAGAATACCACAAAGATTCATTTTCTTTGAATCAGTGCTATGTATGTTGCTCAATCAAAATGTGAATTGATCAAATATTTGATGGCATTTCCATCAGAAATGAGGACTAGCCTCAGCAGTATTGCATAGTTCTACTAATTGTGTTAATTATCACAGGGCTTATATTCATCTAAATTTAGGAGAATCCATTTTTATTCTCACGAAAATGGGTATGAGAATCTATACCGACTGTAAGTGTCCCAGGTTCCCATGAATCCCTGTTGTATACTGATAACACATATTAATCCTTTACCCAACACAGCTTTTTTAATTTTTAAAACATAAACTGTCAAATTTGATAAAAAATAAACAATATTTACCATACTAATAAAACCTTACAAACATGGATGTCATTGGAACCGGCTCATTGAGCTGGTTCCAATGACAGCAATATTTGTACAATTTTACAATTTTTACAATTGTCAGTATGTTTCATATCTATATCATGTAGGCATTTATTGGTTAATTTGCTGCCTCTATGGTAGGTAAAGTATTAAATTGCCTCAATTATTTTCACGCGAATCCTAGCAGAGGTGCAGCAAGACTCTACATGGATTTTCGCTGGTTTTGCTGCATGAATCTTTGCATGAATTGTTTCTTGGATTCTCGTCGAAATATAAGCCCTGATATCATGGCATTTTAAAGGTGAATTGAATACTTATTGATTGGAATATTTATAACAAAAATATCTTTATATATTTTAAAAGGACATCACTGGTACTATACATGAAAATTTCAATGAAAAGTGGGTAAACAAACAGCTCATAACAGCATCAACTTCTGAACAAAATAATACTGGTGGCATGAGAGCTTGTCTCTGAGCTTGAACACAAGGAGCAAGCGTATACATACCCATTGGTATGTGTGTGTACATGGAAAATCAGCTTGTAAAAAAGTTTTCTCACACAGAAAAAATAATTGGGAATCCACCTTTGTCACACACTTCCTCTATCAATAAAGACCATAAAGATGCATTGTTAGTTTTCAAATGACTGTTTATTGATAACAATCACTTACAGCTTAAGAATGTTTTTTTGTCCATTCAGTAAATCTGAAAGTATCCCTTTCTATTGAGAAAATATGCATTTCTCTGCAATTATACATCCCCCATCAGTTGAAAGCTGAAAAATCCCATTCACTTGCACAGATACAATGAAAATAAGTTGCATGTGCAAATGGAGACACACATTCCTCTCATTTTTTACCTTTCATTGAAAAAAATTAAGCATAGGATACACGTATCTCTGATGAAGAAGGGAATAATTTAACCAGACCAGCAGGCCTTAAGATTAGTATAATTTGTGGACATCACACACTTGCTAAGTCAGTTGCTGCTATTCGGCCCCCAGTGCATCACTGAAGAAAATTCTTGTAATACTGTCTGAAATAGCATTTTTTTAGCTCAACTTTGGAGAAGCCAAATTTGAGCTTTTGTCATGGCCCGTCATCCGTCTGTCCGTCTGTCCGTACGTCAACAATTGGATACGGCTCGGGCTTGAGGCCGTATTTATGAACCGATCTTTACAAAACTTCTTGGGTACCTTTGTTATGACCGTGGGACGAGAACGAATGTTTTGGGGTGTGGTCCGAAATTCAAGATGGCTGCCAGCCGCCATTTTGTACCTTTGATTTTTTTCAGTGCGACTTACACGCAGTAAGTACACATGTCAATACGGCTCGGGCTAGAGTCGGTATTTATGAACTGATCTTCACGAAATGTCTTGGGTACCTTTGTTATCACCTTGGGACGAGAACGAGTGTTTCTGGGTGCGGTCTAAAATTCAAGATGGCTGCCAGTGGCCATTTTGTACCGAAATTAGGTCTAATCAGTTTTTTGTACACAACTTCTATACGGCTCAGACTAGAGGCCATATTTATGAACCAATCTTTACGAAACTTCTTGGGTACCTTTGTTATTACCGTGGGATGAGAGCGAGTGTTTTTGGGTGTGGTCTGAAATAGTGCTGCCGCGGTTAAGACTTTTTCTGACCGGTTAACCAGCGTGTTTGACCATCGTTAACCGCATTTAAGGTATCTATATTTGTAGTGTGTTCTTGCTTCAACTGTGACTATTATATTGGGCCGGCCAATGTTATTTACATGTACACTGACCATTGGGAACAGTGAGCGATCACGCTTGCGACCGCTATTTCTGATACGGTACCGAAAGTGATTTTTCACGCATGAACACTTTTTTCTGGTCAATGGACTTTAAAATTTAACTGAAACATGAAGTCATGAACATTGTCGGTGTGTCTCCAGTCAGCGAATACAGGCAACACAAGCAGAGTAACTCTACTCCCTGCGAACCCACGGAATTCGGACCTGACTATTTTTTGACAATTCAGACCTGATGTATACTGTTACTTACCGTATACACGATCGGATTCGGAACAGATGTGTGGGCAATTCAAACCAGACTCAAATTGTGAATTTGAAATATCAGTTCTCCGATTGTGCCACGTTTGCAGCATCAGACATGCGTAGGAGATGACAAATTGACAATCACAACATCGTACATTCATACTCATCAGACCCTCTTTGTCGGCAAAACTTAAAGACAATCACTGTTAATAAGGCTCATTGATAGTGATTGTCTTCAAGTTTTGCCAACAAAGATGAAAGATGCACGTTCGCGCATCAAAGTGAAAAATACAAGTTACGTCGCTGTTCTTTGATCTGTTTGATGTTAGAACTTAGAATATAACTCAGTGGTCAGTAAGTGTCATTAGTTGAATTCGCACCGAAAACATCCAGATAATATAACAAGGCATGATTGGCATGTACTATAGTGAATGTAAGGTTAACCGGTTAAAACATTTTCTTGACCGGTCAAAGTTTTAACCACAGGTTAACTGGTTATCCGGATAACCGTGGCAGCACTAGTCCGAAATTCAAGATGGCCACCAGCAGCCATTTTGTTCCAAAATTAGTGCAATTAGTCTTTTGTACAGGACTTCTGTATGTTCTGATTTGAATAAATTTTTGTATGAATGTTTAGTAACATGGAATACATCACATATTGTAAGGGTTTTTTTTTCGTGCATAAATTATGCAAATTAGGTGAACTTTGATTTATTCAGTGCTACTTACACAATGTAAGCACACATGTCAATACAGCTCAGGGTAGAGGCTGTACTTATGAACCGATCATCACAAAACTTCTTGGGTACCTTTGTTATCACTTTGGGACGAGAATGAGTGTTTCTGTGTGCGGTCCAAAATTCAAGATGGCTGCCAGTGGCCATTTTGTACCGAAATTAGGTCTAATCAGTTTTTTGTCACAAGAAGAAATATTTTGGGGGTTCAGTCAGACCCACTCTGGGACTCAAAGATTTCTTTTCTAGTTTAGCATCTGACTGTCACCCACCTTTACAATACTTTACCTATACATTTGTTACAGGCAACGGTCAGTATTTATGTACAGACCGTTACAATACTTTATATGTACCTTTGTTATCAGGTCATTACCTAGATGTTTGTCATTGCTGTGTCACATACTATACATGTACATGTCTTTGTCTCGACAAGTTGAGCTACAGTGTCATTGACACTTTCATTTGTTTTTGTGGCTTGAGAGGCCTGGGGTTAAGGGGACAGCACATTTCCTTTTTTGCCAGAAGTTCACTTATGAAAAAGACTTTACTTTCTGAGAACTGTAAGTGAGAAACTTTCAAGTATTTGTTTCTAACTTATTTTAGGTGTTCCAATGCCAATGAGGGAGGGAGTATATCAAGTACAACTCCTTGCATGCTGCTGGCAGATATTCCTGCCAAGAGCACAAAGTCTCTTGTCACTGAAATAAGTACAATTTGGGCACATTTAACCAACTTTTTCTCCTGTAAACTGAATGGACTTCTTAACCAATGATTTCTTTAGTTAAATTTAGATGAATTTTTCAACAAATCTAGACATGGCTGCTATAGAGCAGCCATGACTAGATTTGATGAAAAATATTTTGAAAATACTCAGCGGGTTAAGAGATAATGCTGGAGTTTTGTCAATAATCACCAAACAAAGAAGCTTTTCAGTCAGAAGAGTGATTTCTAAAGCTTTATATCATCTCTTGGGTGGAACAAGGTGCCATCTACATGTACAATGCTTTAGCATTAGCTTTACAGATGACACCTTGTTCCTCTTGAGAGATGGTATATATATATATAAAGTCAATACTATTGAGTTATAGGGCTGTCACGATTTTTGAATTTAGGAATCTATTAATCATCGCAAATAATCGATTAATTGTACCTAGATGACCCCCTCTCCCTCTCTTTGAAGTTGTTAAAAATGAAGTTCAAGTCAGTTGATCTACCTCAAGTAAACAACGAAGACGATTCTCTTTTGGTACATTCATTCAAAGCTTTGGTGTTCTGAACTTTTGAATCATCAGTGTAGTAATCAAGACTGGTCGTCAGTTGTGAACTTTGTTTCTAATGGCCTCTTGAGGTTTAACGTCGACATTGTTGACCTTTTATCCTTAGAAACAATAGTTTTTCCTAAAAATTTCTGTTTAAATATTAAACGTCTAAAATGGGGTAAAATTTAATGATTCTTCGACAACGAAAAATACTAATAAATTTCTGTGTGACTGATCGACAGTCGATTAATCATGACAGCCCTATTGAGTTCCATATTACATTTTATGATACATCGTAAACTCCCGTTCCTAACCCATACCCACAGTCGAGTGCACTTTTTTTTGTATTGTAAAATGACTTTTCATCTAACAAGACTCCACTGTATTTAGTGTGCTTTTTTTTTTAGAATTATCACTAATTGTTTCATTCAGACATTTATTGGGGTTCAATGACAATTTTAACAGCCAAGGACATTTCATGTCCGACAGTTTTTCGGGTGGAGAAAGCCAGAATATCTGGAGAGAGGAGAGCTGCGACGAGTAACTGTCGGACTCTCAAACGTGCATGTACTAACTTTATTGCACGTCTGTGCTTTTATTTTCATAAAACACATGTTTTTTCTGCAAAAACCGAAGCAAACAATAAATTTTTTTGTATTGTCCTTGAACAATAACACAGACTAATATTTTGTTTTTTACGTTTTGGTTATTTTTGGCAATAATTTGTGTTTTTAATAATTTTTTAGTAAATTGTAGGTGCTCAAAAAATACAGAACATCATATACGAATGAATTGTTATTTTTTACCACACTTGATTGATTCGGGCAGAGGAATAATATTGAACTCGTAGCCTTTGGCTTCTCGTTCAGTATTATCTCTCTGCCAAAATCAATCTTGTGTGGTTAAAAATGACAGTTCGAACACAAATGCTGTTCTATCTACATGTTTATCATGAGTGCATGTAGGTCAGCATTTATTGAAGGCATGTGTACCATCTCAGGGCTTAAATGAGTACATGTAGGTCAGCATTTATTGAAGGCATGTGTACCATCTCAGGGCTTAAAATTCTCACAGCAGTGAGAATCGATTCCTGCAAATGATTATCACAAGGAAAACAATAAAAATCAACTTTCTCATAAACTGTTTATTTGATTGTTGTCATGTATTTTGAAAGAGTCCTTAAATGTCATGGTCTTAAGAATTTTAATTCTTTTTCTTTTCATATTTAAATATGGTAAGACTTTGACTTTGCTTAGCAGTGCTATTTAGTGAAGTCTTGGCTGCCTATACATATGTTGTATTATTTTGTTCTATTATTCTGTCGTAACTTGTAGTTCATTTACAAATTTCACAATTGATGTAATAGCTGTGTAACCTAAATGACCGTTTGCAGGTTATTTCCAGGCCTGTCAATTAGAATGTTACTGTCCCTGTTCAGTGGATACACTACATGTAGTAGAATAAAAGATCTGGGTTGAGTTTGAGTTCTTGACTATCATTAAATTCAAGCAAGAGGTCTTGGTACTTGTCTACCCAGTTTTGGGGATATATTCATGTAGCTTTACACCGGGATTCTTTTGGGTGTCCACAGGGGCTGTGTTTGGGATGCATTTTGGCATGATTTTTTCCCAAATCAAACCCTAAATTTCTCAGTCTCAGTCCTCATTCTAATAAAAATTGAATCCTCCTTTAACTATTGAAGGCCTAGTTTTCAAATTCTGACTTTCATTGAGCTTTTGCTGCAACAAAACAGGAACCATAACAAGCAGTTTTTTTTATACATTTGCAGATTTGTCAGTTGTTCCTAGGCAAGTCATGGCTGCCTTTATAGGCAGCCAAGACTTGTCTAGACACAACTGTAAAGCCACAGAATGTCGACTGTTGAAGGGTAGCAAAATCAATATCTTCATTATTTAATAGTATACATGCAAGAACAATTTTTGTAATAGAGATTACAGAGACTGATCATTATTTCAGGCAACTGTTTGTTATAAAACATACTACATGTACTATACATGTAGAAGCTTCTGTATTAATGTTCTCAGTTCAATATGAATGGAATATTTCTTATTCTTTGCAGGCCTGGCATTCTGAAAAATGCAGGAGGGCAAAAAATCGCTCTCCTCAATCAGCTTAGGAGAGCAATTAGCTTTACACAGCTTTTTAAGTATCCAGTTCAACGAACTCATTGAAATTGAAACCAACAGACTACATCAGTGATTTTATTAACTTTACTAAGGTAAAGCGAAATCTCTTAGACATCTAGATGTCTCACTCAACAACCAAATACACACTTGACAAGACCTTTGTGTGTACCCAGACCTGTTGTCCAAGAAAGTCATACACCTACCACTACCACCTTCAACCCCCCAAGGGGGGTTGAAGGTGGTAGTGGTAGGCGTATGACTTTCTTGGACAACAGGTCTGCTTGAATCTACAGTCACATCCTGGTGCAAGTGCTTCAAGTGACAGGATAGTAGCAATGGTAGTATATTATAGTGTCAATATTCCTTGAATAATTACCCCTCAAACTGTGATGTCAGTTGTTGAACTTGAAACTGACAGAATAAAAAATATTGCTGTGACCCATTTTGCTTCAAATGATTGCAACTGTGTTTGTGTATGGTTGCAGCCATTACCTTTTACCACTAAACCACTTTCAAAATGAAATTACGTGATGTTATGTGACTTCGAAGTTAAATTACATTTTTGCTTTACAACAAAAATTTAATGTGAGCGTAATACATGTAATCTCAATCATCCCAGACCAAAATATTTAGGAGGGCAATTTTTCACTCTCCTTAATTCTTTCAGGAGGGCAGTAAGGAGAGCTAAAAAATCGCTCTCCTGAAATTGCCAAGCCTGTCTTTGTGTGTTTCCTCTCAAAAATAAATTCCCAATTGGAGCCCTTGTGATGCAGATTTTCCCAATTGCATGGCCACCCTAACTCTTTCCCAAAGAGGGCAGAAGAATCCCTGTTGACATGTACTCATTAGCTCAGTGGTGGAATGCAGAATACCCAACAATCATCATGTGCTGTTTGTGGTCTACCACTACCCGTGGACCATGATATGCATAACTGTACATGTACCTTGCATATCATCAGTTTAGTGAATTGTGAGAATCATTTCAAAATTCTTGTTTAGCATATTACCTGCACAAATTAACATCAACATGTATTATCATTTATATAATTTGTGTATGTGTCTACTAATGTAATAAATATTCAGTGTACATGTTGGTAACTGAATCATTGAACGTGACCAGGAATATATAAAAGCTTGAAACCTTCTCGGTTTTGGTAAAATATGTATGGGTGATTTTTTGTTTTTAACCCCATTTACCTAAAATGAAAATCAGGCGACACTTGCAAACAAAATGAATAATTGAATAACTAATTTTTTTTCATTTTTTGTGTCTAAAAAATAGCTCATGACCCCTCATTGGAATGAGCGCAATGAGCTTGTTCTAATGAGGTGTCATAAGCTATGTTTTTTATGCAAAAAATGAAAATATAATGAAAATGGAATGGCAATTTTTGTGAACAGTGCTGGCTGGTTTTGTCTGTTACATTGGGTAAAGCCTATTAAAGGATTAATACAATTTTATCCTCCACTACAGCATTCCTGAAAAGATCTATTGAAGGAAAAATGTATGTCATCCCTGAAGTGGCATGCTGCTCATTTGATCCACAATCTCACATTGTCTACTCAACTTGATACAACAACAAGATCAATCCTCTGTAGTGTTGATAACCATTTACAAAAGTACATTTACATATAGAATACACCCATAGTGGCTTGGTGTACCAAATGTTCACCACGAGTGGTGAAGTGGTGTTAACCATGATCCTTCGGCGCATGGTTAACACCACTTCACCACGAGTGGTGAACATTTGGTACACCAAGCTACTTTGGGTATATTTTATTTATACCATGACCGTCAGATTAATAAGAGTTTAAATGTTAAATAATACAATATTCACACGCGGGAATCTGTTTTTGTTTTCATGAGCATGGTGGGTGGTACTTCCGCCGTCAATTTTATCGCCGAAACGAAATAGAAAAAGAAACATGCAAATCACGGGGCCTTTTTCATTTTAATAACATAATAAAATACTAATTTGAGTTATGGGTGCTTTATTAACATGAGGCAATGCATGTTTGTTAATTTTTGGTATCTTATGAGGTAAACTCATTCAAAAACTTACTAAATAATTGGGGATTTCATTACACTCTTCGCGAGGCAACGGGTGATAAATTTACACAAGTTAGCATTCAAGTCGAGATCACCAAAGGTCAACTTGGATATAGTTCCACTGTAGGTGTAAATTTTAACTATTGAAATCCCATTGCTGGCGTGTTCACCACAGTTGGTGTGTAAAGCTAAAATTTATATCATAGGCTTTTTATATATTGTAGAATCATGGAATAAATATACATGTACTGATAGGCCAGTGCACTTGAAATATTACTGTCAGACAGTTTTCTTTAACTAGTAGACCATTTTTATATAAACCTCCACAAAAATTAAATGTGCATTGTAAAAAAATATGTGCCCTTCATTTGAGTGTCTGCTTTTTGTGTACCAAATTTCTGTAAAATGCTTAGAAAGCCTGCTTATGATAAATTAGTCTCATTCTGCAGTCTATTTCAAATGATTTTTTATTGATTCAGATTACAACAGCCTTGATTCATTTTACATCCAAATAATTATTGAAATCTGAGTCTTATTCAAAATGACAATTTGATGGATTTTGAGAGTTGTTTTTTTTGTAAGAACATATTTATTCTAATACTAATATTTCCACCTTTTTTGCTACTCCCCGTGGAAATGTAATTAATTAAAGCACAGCAGTGCTTATTGTGTCTGGTCCAGAGTTTCTACATCCTGATAAAATACAGGTAGGACACATTATCTGATGTCTGTAATTTAAAATTAATTAGCTTAAGTCCCCAGTGGGAACCCTGGGAAGTGAAGCAGTGCTTCTTTACTGCAGTAATATGTCCCAGTCACCAATGCTTGGGGTGGAAGTCCTCTAATAGGGGCAACATGTGTTTAAACGATTGACCAAAGTTGACTTTATCTCTGTGTTGCAGTAACAGTTAGCCATTGTGAAGAAACATGTGACCTTAAACTCAAATAAATGAATAAATAAATTAATTAAAGTGTTAACAAATTCTTTATTGTTTTCAGGTAGGTACTTGTAACTGTAACTGTAACTGATTTTGAAAATTCAGTGGAACCCACTCAAAAGGATATCTTTTAACTGAATAGCCCTCTTAAATGCATATAACTCCTCAAACACCAAACCATTTACCATATCTACACTACAAATTTGACCTGTTGATTGCCTGTTGATAAAAGAGTAAACTTCTGTTAATTGAATAAAAAAATTATATAATCTGTCGAAGAATTACTCAAACAGCCACTCATTACATACATATTTTAGACCAATTTGGCCTTGGTGCGTCCATTATAAGCATTTAATCTACCATATACTCAGGGATCAAAATAAGCAGTATCACATCGCATTTCGCTTTGCAAAATGCAGGAAAAGCTATGCAGTCATTAAATATGCATAGCGAAATGCGATGCACGTTGGACAATGGGCATTAGTCCTAACTAGTAACTACTTGTCTGGCAGAAAGAGGATGGCTCAATGGCAAATCAGCAGTTCATGGACCACCAGGTAGAAGACCTGGTGGTCCATGAACTGCTGATTTGCCTCCAAGTCCTCAAGTATCCGTTCGAGAAAAAAGGTTATTGGGGATAGATGCCTACTCGCACGTTGGCAGAGTACCAAATCAGTATGTCTGTACTGTATGTTTTTTTCTTCAAGTTGGCCTACCACTAATATACATGTAACTAAGTGTCAAATGCTTTCTAGGGAACAAAAGCACTTGTTATTGTTTATTGAATTTGAAACATAAAAATGCTATACAATTTCCAAAAATTGCAATACATTTTTTGAAAATGTATAGCATTTCACTATGCAAATAAAAAAAGTATTTTGATCCCTGCATATGCTGTTTGACAGAGCTCCAGGAGTTCTGTCAGACATGATATAATAGAATAAATGTTCATTGGAGAACCAGAATACAGGAAAATGGACCAAATTCATGTTAATTGAATACTCCTGTTTATGGAATATTTTTCACAGGCTAAGTTGCTATTCACAGTATTCAGTTAACAGGATTTCACTGTTCATGTACAGTAATATAATCGTAAAGTGTTTTTTTATCTTGACCAGATCACGACCCGGTCACAGTGCCTTCACACCATAGACTTGAATGTGAAGGGTCATAAATAAGACAATCGAAAAGGGCATTTATTTTTTGACAGGTGTGTTTCTACAGTGTTGTAGGCAACTGCTCCTATAGTATAATAGTAATTTTACTACATTAGGCTGCCGTGGACTGGTCCAGGGGCATAAATCCTGGGGGTGGGGGTTTAACCCCCCCAAATATTCAGATCTTCTGTTCGCAGCGCAGCGAGTAGGGCAGATTACCCGTTACCACGGTCTGTGGCCCACCAAAAGTTGCTCTGCCAAGGAATTATTTGCCACTGTGCCAGAATGTTGCCCTGCCTAACCGAATAGAGATGAATAGCTAGGGCATGCTGGGCATCTGATATACCATTGCTTTGTACAACTTCCATCTCAGTTCATATGCCCTACTGACCATGAAAAAGGAAGCCAGGGTGTCCGTGTAAATTCATCAGTTCTATTTAGAATATATTCACTTATCTTCCGGTGTGGAGTGCCCTGCCCTGCAGGGCCCTTGATATCATATGATATGTTCTGTTGAAAGCACTTGAAAAGGTGATATATATGCAGGGCAATATGCACTGACAGTAGGGCAGAATGATGATACACCCCCCAATATTTTTCGGTAGTTATGGGCCTGGACTGGTCATTATCGGAGTTTCCACAAGGGGGCAATATTTCGGCAGATGCAATAAGATAGACTTCAAAAACTAAAATTTTGCAGCTGATGATTATTATTACCTGGTAAATGCATGCGTGGACATCACTGTCCACCTGTAGATTATGAGCAGTCTACAGTGGCTGTACTGCATGATGGTGAAACCCTGTACTATCAGCTTTTATATCATGAGTTTTTTTTTATCTGACTTTGATAGGTTCTTCACCATACAGTCAAGAAGAGGTCCCATGGTTATAAACATAGTCAAATTACCGTGGCAGTGGTTTCTACTTTCTAGTCAAGATTTGGTTAGAAATCACTGCAAAACCATTAGACTCACAAGGTGTGGAGTGTTAAAAAAAATTCTAGATACAAACTTATCCCCTTAAGTGTTAAAAGTAACTGTATGTTTCCATCAGGTTTATTTATTTATTTATTGGGGTTTTAATGGCACTTTCGAAAGCCAGGGTCACCTCTTACAGGAGGAGAAAGCCGGAGTACCTGGAGAGGACCAATGAGCAAGGGCCAGCAGCTGTCACATTCCCCAACGTACTAACTCTGTACAAGCAGGGTTAGCATTGGTTGAAGACACGTGCACCCACGACGTGTACATGTAGTATGTCTCAGAACACAGTGCCGCCGTGCCCCCACATGGGCAATCAGGATTAAGTGCTTTCCCCAAGGACACAGTGAAGTTACCCCTGGTGGGAATCGAAGAAACCGTGAGCCTTTCAGTTTGAAGTTCAATACCACAACAACTAAACATGTCTTTTAGAATTTCTACATGTAGTTCATCAAGATTTTCTAGGCGCACATTTTCCCCTTTCTTTATTTTCAAATTAGGCCAACCATAGAGAGCAATGGCGATTGCTCACCCCATAATGACAGGCTTGATACATGTAGTTGGCTCCTGCTTGACCCCAGATCCCAAGATTTTCATTTTCACAAAAGAATCTCTGGATTGACTTCTTAAAGCCGTAATAAAGCCATGAACTGCAATTCAGGCCTGGCATTCTTAAAAATGCAGGAGGGCTACAAATCACTCTCCTCACATGGCCTAGGCTTACAAAAGCTAAAAGTGGCAAAATGGAGTTGTACTATTAATGAATTCTGCCTAGTGGGCTTTGTACATTTTATTTTGTGCTGCTAACCAGGTAGTCTCTGTGAGACGGCTACAATGCCCCTCCCACACCTCCGGGCCTTGGTAAGGCCCCTGTGTGTGGGAGGGGCAGTGTGGCCATATTGCAGAGACCACTAACACAACAGAGATCTGAAAACCTGTGGGTTTTCGGAATAGGCTGTTGTGATAATCATTATTTTCTAAGGCTAGGAGGGCTATTTTTCGCCCTTCTTAGTTTTTTTTAAGGCGGGCAGTAGGCGAGCGAATAAATTGCTCTCCTGAAAATGCCAGGTCTGGCAATTTTATACTTGCTATAACACAGTTTTATTTTAGGCGACACCAATCAGCAGTGGAATCAAAAAGCATTTCTTGAAGTGAAAAAAATTAAACAAATTTAAAATTTTGATCAGTTCATAGACTGGAAAAGTATGCAGTTTCCAAATTATATTCTAAACGAATTCATCATGGAGACAATTAAACCCTTCACCTAGCTTCAATAGCAAACAACACCTTAACAAAAATTGTTTGAATCATTACAATTTTTAAATTTTTTCGTCTTAGAAACAGAGCTCATGTACATGGCTTTTGACCACTCATAAATGGGAGTGGGGGTTGTCATAAGCTATGTTTTTGAGGCAAAAATTGAAACAAATATATTTTGAATCGTTATTTTTGTGAATAGCACTGGCTGGTTTTGGCTATTACGTTACATATAGGTGTAACACTTGCACTGCCAAAAGCGACTATTGTCACCTATTTTATGATGATTTTCTTACTTCTGGTATGCGCAGATCAAACCTCCCATCTAAATAATTGTTGGAAAGGGCTCCAAGAGCCCTTTCCAACCATTAATCAGATGATAGAGTTTCAAGTATGTCATAATTTTTATTAAACATCCTCGCATACAGGCGTACATAGAGGTCCTCTATATATGGCTAAAGTGTGCATGGCAGTAAAAGGGTCCAACTGTTAACTTGAATTTGAGTCATTTGTCCTCATAAATAAATGACAGTCAGGATGAATTTTATATTGGATTGAATTCTCCATCCCCCTGCATATTTTAATAAATTTTATATTTGTCAGGATGAAAGTCATATCTTTGTACAAAATTTTTTCTTGGGCACACACATGTGCATCTACATGTATCAGGATTAAAACTACACCACAAGTTCTTTTCAAGTTCATAATCTTAAATCTCTCATTCAATATATACCTATTCAATTTTTTTATGATGGCTCAATAACAGTAAAATAAGATAGATAAATTATAGCTTTTCTTTAGTCTAGTCCTATGATCCAAGCAAACATAAATCATAAAGTTTCTGGCAACTATAGATTTCTTACCACTACCACCAACTACGATGACTTTAAATTTAACCCACACCCAGGTAACTCACAATGTGAGGCTTAAAGGCATTCAGATAAGATATTGGGGTACTAGGGATAAATGGTATTACTTCAGTGTTCAAAATGAATTTCAAAGTTGATATCAGGCATGTAAATCAACCTTACCCTGAATGCCTCCCCCCCCCCCCCCCCCCCCCCCCCCGAATTCTTTTGCAATAAATAAATTTGACCTGTTAATTGAATATAGGTTATTGAGTAAACTCCTGTTAATTGAATAAAAAATCTTGTAACTTGTCGAGAAATTACCCTGACTCACCCCAGTTTTCCTTTGTTTATAGACCTATTTGGCCTCAGTACATCCAATACAGTTATTTAATCTATTATATCTTGTTTGACAGAGCTCATTGAGCTCTGTCAAACAAGATATAATAGAATAAATGCTAAGTTTATCTTTAGAATGCAGGAAAGTGACACAATCTCTATTAATTGAATACTCCTGTTAATTGAATAATTTTCATTGGCAAAGTGGCTATTCTATTAACAGGGTTCCACTGTACTAAGGTGTACTGCATGGTGGTACATTTGTCTTCAACCATTGATAACACTGCTTGCGTGGAGTTAGCTAAGTTTATATTTAGAATACAGGAAAGTGACACAATCTCTATTAATTGAATACTCCTGTTAATTGAATAATTTTCATTGGCAAAGTGGCTATTTTATTAACAGGGTTCCACTGTACTAAGGTGTACTGCATGGTGGTACATTTGTCTTCAACCATTGATAACACTGCTTGTGTGGAGTTAGTGCATTGGGGAGTCTGATAGTTGCTCAGTGGTTCTCTCCAGTTACTCCGGCTTCCTCCACACATAAAACTGTCTGACACAAGGTAATCTCCCGGCTGTCAAAAGTGTCATTAAACCCCAATTAAAAAAAACACAAAAAACTGAGCAGTGGCATGATACTGTGACTCTCCAGCTTACTAACCTTGCACAAGCAGAGTTAGCAGCAATTGAAAGAAAGCATATCATCGATGTGCAGTACACCTTACTACACAGCAGGACCACCCCCCCTCCCCCATGTATTAAGTGTCTTGCTCATTGACACAATGCAGTTACTGCTGGTCAGGATCAAACCACCATCTAGGGTGTGTGGTGGCTCAGTAGGGAGAGATACATCTGCAAGCCAAGAGGTCCTCGGTTCGAATCTCACTTGCAGCAACTGCATTGTGTCCTTGGGCAAGACACTTAATCTCAGTAGTCCAAGTGGGGGTGTAGTGGCGTTGTGTACTAAGGCATACTGCATGTCGTTGGTGCACTTGTCTTCAACCAATGCTAACCCTGCTTTCTTGTGCAGAGTTAGTACTTTGGAGGCTCTGACAGTTGCTCGCCATTTCTTGGTGCTTCTCTTCACCCGTAAAACTGTCAGGCACGAGGTGACCCTGGCTGTCAAAAGTATCGTTAAACGCCAATAAATAAGTATAAATAAATAAATAGCCACCAACTTTTTGGTTTAAAGTCCAGGGCTCTAACCAATGAGTAGCCATGCTACCCACAGGGAAGGCCTGCATGTATACTGAAGTTTTGAAAATCACAGGAGGGTGACTTCTACCCTCCTGAAAGGAGGATCAGGAGAGCAATTTTTCCGCAGTTTAGCAATTGTTTCACTATGATAGGAAATTCTATACCATGGGCCTTTCTTTAACTGGTAACCTGCTGAGTATTTTTTTAAATATTTTCATCAAATCTAGTCATGTCTGCTGTAATTGAGGAAAATCTTTTGAAAATTTAACTGAAGAAATTATTGGTCAATACCTTGATTTAATTTACAGAGGGCAAATTTAATTAAAGATGCCGAAGTTTTACTTATTTGAGTAGCAAGAGATTTGCTGTCCTGGGCAGGAATATCTGCCAGCAGGAGGATTCGGGGTTATCTAGTGGAGGCCTCCATCCCTCCATCTGTCCGTGCATCCATCTGTTCGTACAAACATTTTGGTTTGTAATTTCAAAGCCATTGGTCAGATTTGGATCTACTTTGTATGCTGATAGACCCACATGGGAGGCCAAATATGCACAAGGGACGGGTTCTGTCCAATAATTTTTCCCAGAGTTATGGCCCTTTTTCACTCTTTTGACTTTAACCAACTCTGCGTGTGTGACACATGTCAATCAAATCTAGGCTTATAAGAAAGTCAATGATCACAACTAGCAAGAGCTAATTGATATCTAAAACCCCTATTCATATGAAAATGTTCAGACAACATTTTCATTAACCCCCCCCACCCCTTGCCCCCCCCCCCCCCTCCCCCCCCCCTCCTCCTGACTACCCCACTCTCTTAGTTATGTCCCTGGAGTGACCTTGAAAACCAAATAAATATATACTTTAGAAAATTTAACATTTATAGATTACTGGATAGAGAGCTCTCTAACAATGAGTGCAAGATGATGGTAGTATTATTAGTGAAAAACAACAAAATTATTTTATGGAGGTAGGAGAATATCCTGCAACCTTTTCTATTTAGTAATGGAGATATTCTGACAAGAACAACAAAATCACAAGATCTGAGGTTGGCCTCCTAGGTTTTTCACACTTGTCAACAAGTGATTCACCACAACCAAGTGACAGTTAAGATGCATTCTTCAGTTTTTAATAATTCCCCACAGATGCTCACACATTTCCATTCATGAATCACTAAGTATACCCCCAGGGTACTTGTCATTTAATGTCTAGCTTGTGTGCCCATAAACAAGTTTTCTGTTCACTGAATGTAGTACATTGATGGACTCAAAATAGAACTGATCTAATTCTCTACAAATTTATAAATTATGACATACTCCAAGTTAAATCTGTCTTATCCAGGGGGAGGGGGCTAACTTGCAGTAGCCCACTGCCCCATCTGTCTGAGCGTCTGTCCGTCCATATTCAAGTTGTCAAAACTGTTGAAAGATTTAACCCTTTCCCCAAAACATGAATAAAAGATGGCACTTGATAATACATTTGTTGACTCGTTGGAACAAGCTGATTCCAGTGAGGGTTCATAAGCTATTTGGTTATGAGCAAGTATAATTATGGTTCTGCTCCCCCATTAGTGAATTTTCCACACTATGCTTTTCTGAAAGTCCAATAATTAAGAAACATTTTAAGACACATTTGCGGGGGCGCGGTGGCTCAGTTGGTGGAGGTGCAGGCTGCAAGCCGAGAGGTCCTCGGTTCGAATCCCACCTGCGGCAACCGCGTTGTGTCCTTGGGCAAGACACTTCACCCCGAATGCCTACATGGGGGCACGATGACGCTGTGTACTGAGGCGTACTGCACGTCGATGCTGCGCATGTCTTCCACCACTCTAACCCTGCCTGTGCTGCGGTGCAGAGTTCAGAGTTACGATGTTGGAGAGCTGACAGCTGCTCGTCGTTGCTCGGTGGTTCTCTCCGGGTACTCCGGCTTCCTCCACCCGTCAAACTGTCACGGTCACGATTAGCCATTGTGCATAAGTATGTAACCTTAAACACCAATAAATAAATAAATAATAAATAAGACACATTTGCCATCTGGCGACTGGGACTTTTAGAAGCCACAGGCATTTGATGGATCAGCTTATAAAAGCTTGTGTACAAAATTTAGTGAAATCGCATACAGGGTTTCATAGACAGGCCTAAAATTTAAAAGACATTACCACACATAACTTACTATGAATCAATATATAGACATGCAAACCCCACAGCTCAATCCACCTGCATCCCACCCCACCCATCACTACCTCACCTCAGCCCACACATGAACCTTAACAAATTTTCAAAAATAATGTTTTTTGCAAGTCCAACATTCAAATGTTTTTACTGGTTGAGGGCCAGATAAAAAGGCGCTCTTCAATAAATTGTTATAAAACAACATTTTGTAACAAAATATATTTGAATTTGACTGAATATGAAAATATTGGCTGTTCCTCTGAGACTCTCATTTTTTTTAAATGCTCTGATAGTGGTTTCCTGCATTCAACCAGTTAAAGCATGTTTTCTAGCTGGTGGCAGCAGCTTTTATATTTTACAAGCATTTCGTTGGCCTATTTATAAAACCTCATGTACAGTTTGTTTTTAAAAACTTGTGTACAAGGCTTTATAAGCAAGCTGATGATTTGAATTAGTTAAATTGGCCATATCATCAAGGCTATGGGCCACTATATTTTTAGAGCCCAATTCCAACCTTCTCAAACCTCAACCACTGCAAAAAACCCCATAAACACACCCATTAGCACATAAGCACATATTGGCACATTAAGCATGTGATATGTGTACACATTGTGCACGTGTTATAGCCCCCATGTTATATCAGGATTGATATGTCCTTAGTTGATAATTCTACACAATCAATATTAGGCATGTTTTTTTAGCTCATCTTGACAAAGTCAAGCTGAGCTAATCTCATCGCTTCCTGTCCGTCGTCCGTCCGTCGTCCGTCAACACCATGTTTTGGTCTTCTCCTCCAAAGCTACTGGGCCAATTCAAGTGAAAGTTTGTGTGAGTGATGGTCCCAAAGGGGCATTTCATTTTTGTTCAACTCAGCATGCCCAGCCCCATAGGGAGGGAGTGGGGGAAAATGCTCCAAAATATTTTTAAAATCTTCTTCTCAAGAACCAGTGTGTACAATGACTTGATATGTGCTATGGAGCTTCCATATGAGGTGTAGAGACAAGTTTGTTCAAACGAAGTTCGTGAAGTAATATTTGGCTTTGTAATAGGAGGGGTAAGATTTTTGGCCCCGCCCAAAATTTCTATTTTCTGAACCGATGGTCCGGTATGAACCAATTTGGTTTGTGGTAGTATTGGGTCATAAGTACTTGACCCATGCAAAAAAAAAATTCCCGCATCCCCATGGGAACCCTGGGAGCTAAAAATAGAAATATTTTCAAACGCCCATAGTTCCCAAACCCCACGGAACAGAGAGCTTTTATTTGGTATGAAGTATCCTTATGACCAGTAGAATTGAATGGTAAAAAAAAATTGCCATCGGTTATTTTAGGGTGTTCTGTAATGGGCATCGAAAAAATGCTGAGTCAGCATATTTGCAAAAATTAAAAAAAATCTTTTCTCCAGAACCAATCATCAGAATCTTTTGATATTTGGTAAACAGCATTCATAGGGGGGTCAGATAAAAGTTTGTTGAAATAAAGCTCATTGGTTCATATTTGGGCTCTCTACAGGAGCCCAAAGTTTTAACATAGGGTAATATGGGGAATATTCTTTAAAAATCTTCTTCTTCAGAACCACCAGTCAGAATCTTTTAATATTTGGTATACATCATTGTTATGAGGGACAGATTCTAGATTGTTCAAACCAAGTCCCTAGGTTAATATTTGGGCTTCCTATGGAAGCCCAAATTTTATCTTTGTTCAATATGGAGGGTAATTTAAAAAATCTTCTTCTTCAGATCCATCAGTCAGAATGCTTTGATATATGGTATGCAACATCTCTATGGGGGTCAGATTCAAGTTTGTTCAAATCAGATCCCTAGGTATATATTTGGGCTCACTATGGTAGCCCAAATTTTTACTTAGTGCAATATGAGAAAATTTCTTTAAAAATCTTCTTCTTCAAATCCACCAGTCGGAATGCTTTTATATTTGGTATACAACATCTCTAGGGGGGTCAGATTCCAGGTTGTTCAATTCGAGTGCCTAGGTTAATATTTGGGCTCCATATGGGAACATGAAATTTAACTTAGTAAAATATTTTGGCTGGTCTGACTCATTTGCACTAAGTGAACTTTGAGTGTATCTATCAAGATATGTTTACATCTAATGTTACGCAGAATCTATTTTTAGATCCCTGTACATATAGTTGTGATTGTATAATTGTTTAAGTAGATCGTCCTTGTTTACATGAATTAAGACAGAATCATTTGGAAGCTTAATGAGGTGATTTTAATCAACCAGTCAAAAATTGATGGAAAATAGAATGTTTGAGAAATTTCTCCTTCTATGACATTCTGACTGAAGACTATTTAAACCATTGTCAACAAAACTCTTTTCAGATTAACTCCTTTCAGATAGCCATTCTATTCATAACAGGGCAGCTGTTTGCATTGGAGATTATTATTGTTGCAGGACAGTGCATTATTAATTTATTGTAGAAGCAGTGCTTCTTTGTGAATTTGGAAAAGTGATTCCAAAAGAGAATTTTGAAGAGAATTTATTCGTCTTGTAAAAGAGAATTTATACTTTCTGAGAAACAGAATATATTTTTGTGAAAAGCCATGATTCTACTGGATTATTTTGTAATTACCTGTGGTGCCCATTCTTATTGGATTTTAACTCCAATTGAATTTTTCTGAGCATTTTATTATATTTTATTGGAGACTGCTGAAATTTCTAAGTGAACATTTCATTACAAATCTATGGGATGCTGTTCCTGAAAACACATTCTTGGACTTAATACTACCAGCTGAAAAATTTCCTCACAAGATTCGTCACCACTGGATTCTGTCGAATTATATTTTGGACTGACTCAATAATTGATAAGTATCACTATTTTTATTTTCTGTAAACCAATTAGTGTAAAAGATCTTTGTGTCATTCTTTTTATATTATTTTTTTTAATTAAATTTCAAAATAGTTAAATTCCTAGTTATTGTTGTTGATTCTCAGATTTCTTTCTGTTACCAATATCTTTATTATTTCCACACTGTAACACACTAGCACACAAGCACATTCACTCAAACACCAGACCCACGTTCCATGGAATCCCTTTCTAGTATCCGACTATACTTCTAGAATCCTCTTTTCATCGTATGTGCCTATATGCAGCACATTTTGTGTGCGCATTGTGCATAAACACACAAGTACAAATTGGCACATCCCATGTGTACCAGTGTGCTGCATATTTCTGCACAATGACTAATCATGACCATGACAGTTTTACAGATGGAGGAAGCCGGAGAACCCGGAGAGAACCACTGAGCAATGGCGAGCAACTGTAAGCTCCCCAACATACTAACATTGCACAAGCAGGGTTAGCATTGGTTGAAGACAGGTGCACCATCGACTTGGAGTGCGCCTTAGTACCCACCACCACCGTGCCACCACATGGGCAATGGGGGTGAAGTGTCTTGCCCAAGGACACAACACTGTTGCCGCAGGTGGGATTCAAACTGATGACCTCTCGGCGTGCAGCATGCACCTCTACCTAATGAGCCACTGTGCCCCCCAGTTGAATACAATGCATATTAAACATAGAACAGATGCTGGTGACTAAGGACAAGTTGGCAGCAGTAGTCTTAGAGCTATGAAGGGTACAGGGGGTGAATTGGAAGCCAGGAGCTTTCCAAGGTTAGGGTCCATAACTTTCTTCAGATAAATATTCTGCAGAAAGTATTCTTCAAAAAGTATCCTCAGCAGGTATCCTCAAATAGTTTATCACCATGTCATAAGTATCCTCAAATACCGGTTTGTGTCTATGTACTGCATGTGATGTGCACACATTGTGCTCTAGCCCACAAACACATCTAAGAAAGTCAGAATAATATAGAGAGAGATCGGGGAAGTCATAACAGACAGGTCAGACCATGGAATGGAGAGAATAATAAGCTTTGGAATAATCTAGGATAAGCAGAAGCCAGGGATTCCGACGGAATCTGAACTAATAAAACAATTGTTGGGTTGTTTGTGGTAATTCTGGATAATTAAATGGACTCTTATACAAAGGAACGCACCATATACCACTATGTGCTGGTTTTATAAGCCTCTAGGTGATAATAGAAGGCTTTGTGGTGATATAGCACTATTTGCTCCTATTAAAATTAAAATAAGGATTATCAAGGAATCTGAACTAGTTCAACTTGTCGGGTTGCTTGTGGTAATTCTAACCGAGGATTCTGGGTTATTGGATTGACTCTTATACAAAGGAACACACCTGTTATTGGAAAAAAGGAAGATTCTGGGGGAATCTGTACCAAGTAATGTGATTTGGGGTTGATTTTAGTGAATTGGGGGATTGCACGGTGTATTTGGGTAATTAGATTTTCACCTATTCAATTGAACACAACTTCTAAACACACCCCTTTGCTAGAGGATTTTGGGTCACATGGCAACCATGTGCTACAATAGAAACAAAGACGGTGGCCTCCATTATACAAAATGGATGAAGAAAACATGTATCACCCTAACAACAAGCGCTGCACATGCACACAAGACAATGTATCACTATGGTAATTACGTCCCAAAATGGCCATTCACAGGGCTACCATGACAACCCAACATGGCGCTGCTGGGTCAAGTGACTATGACATCACATGAGATCCACCACATGAGATCCACAAGATGGGGTCAAAATGAAATATTAATAGGGAGGTGCCTATTATATGGAAAAAAAATAGTATATCATGTACCTGGATCCCCAACCTCAACCTCCCGTCTTATGGATCTCATCTGATAGATCTTATGTAACGTCATATCACCTGACCCAGTGGCACCATGTTGTGTTGTCATGGTAAAAAAACACCCATAATTCATATACAAACCAAGGTCAAATTTAGTACTGTAACAGGTAAATTTGTTTACCCGAGGTCGTGGTATTGACATGCACATTACTCAGTAATGCCCCAACCCCTAATGCAAACATAGGTGCAAATTATAGCATTTTGAATAAGTTTTCATAAATCATAACCTTCTAAATTCCCTAATTGAGAGGAACAGGGTCTATGAGCAGCTCACACACTATATGTTGTGATCAGACAATTTATTTCAGAGACCTGTAGTATTTTATTGATTTTTCTATCGCAAATGTCCATTTTACTCCATGAATTCCCTGTGGGAGCAGTGGGAAGTGGAGCAGTTCTTGTTCACTGTGAAATCAGATCTGCTTTGCCGGTAAAAAAAAAGGACCTGGAACCACTCCCTGGGATGGAAGTCCTCTAAAGTTGGCAGCATAGGTCTAAATGATTGATAAAACTCGACTTCATACCTATGTTGTGGTCTTGATATAGCCAAACATGTCTGAAAGTGATCTTAAACATCAATAAATAAATAAAGCTCTTGCCTCTAGAACCAGCTAAAAAAAAGTATAATTATGGCCCCTTTACCAACGTTTCCTATAGATCAGTGATTCTTTCTCCCCGTGGGAACCCCGGAAAGTAAGCAGCACTTGTTTGCTGTGGTAAACCAGTTCCGCTTTACTAGTAAAATAGGACCCAGTCACCAATGCTTGGGGTGAAAGTCCTCTAAAATGGGCAACATGTTGATCAACGATTGACTAAACTTGACTTCATCTCCATGTTGTGTCACGATTAGCCATGGTGCATAAATATGTGACGTTAACCACCAACAAACAAACAAACTGATTCTTTCAGTTGAATTTTCATGAATTTTTTCATCAAATCTACTTTCCACTGCTTTACAGATTTGATGAAAAATAATAAAAGAATACTGAGCAGCAAGCCTTTAGACTGTCCTAATTTGGGCACATCAGGTAAAGGTCACAAGACCTGTTGGATTGGCCTTGGTTTGGCCCAGTGGAAGGAAATTTAAAACACAGACCCTAAATGCATTTGGGGTCCCAGATAGGACTCTCTCCAACATGATTTTGATATTTGGGACTTGTATAGACAATTAGGGGTACTTTTATCAGGATAATTTGGGCCCATATCCTATTTTGCACACACCATTTTCCATTGGTAATTCGGGAGATTTAAATGACTGCTGAGCATATTGAATTGAACCTGACAGTCTGACACATATCTCACACTCAGGCTTGTTACACTCAAGGGACGATATACATGTATATAAAAAGTCAATACTGCAGGGGAGCCCACTTAATTGAATATCTCTTAACTGAATAAACCTGTTTATTGAATATAATTTTCGAACACAAAACCATTTACCATACCTTCAGTACAAATTTCAGTACAAATTCAGTACAAATTTTACCTGTTAATTGAATGTAAGTTATAGAGTTATAGAGTAAACTCCTTTTAATTGAATATAATTTTCGAACACAAAAACATTTACCATACCTTCAGTACAAATTTCAGTACAAATTCAGTACAAATTTTACCTGTTAATTGAATGTAAGTTATAGAGTTATAGAGTAAACTCCTTTTAATTGAATACAAAATCGTGTAACCTGTCGAGAAATTACCCTAACTCTCCCCATTTTCCTTTGTTTATAGACCAATTTGGCCTCAGCACATCCAATATAGGCGTTTAATCTATTATATCATGTTTGACAGAGCTCATGGAGAATAAATGCTAAGTTTATCTCTAGAATACAGGAAAGTGACACAATCCCTGTTAATTGAATACTCCTGTTAATTGAATCATTTTCATTGGCAAACTGGCTATTCAATTAATAGGGTTCCACTGTATTGAGTATCACATTACAATTTATAATATATTGTGCACCCATGGTCTTAACCAAGTCTGAAAATAAGCAGACTGTCATCTGCAAAATGAGGTATCCAGAAGATGAATTTGGTGATGCTACCCTGCACAGCAGGATAGCATCACAAAATTTACCCTCTGTGAACCTCAGTCTGAATCAAGGTCTCAAGCCAAAACAGAAAGATGTACCTAGAGGATAAATTGACCATCTGTATGGGATAGCATCAGCAAATTCACCCTCTGGGGCCCCCATTTTGCAAATGACAGGTTGCTTATATTCAGGCTTGGTCTTAACTCATATCCCGAGTTGAGTGCCCTTTTTGATACCCCAGCCTCCCCCCTTGCCTGTAGATGCTTCTTCCACTCTTATTAGTTAATGCATTAGATTTCAGGCACATGTAAGGTCATAGATTCAGTCCTGATCGTAACCATCTGCATTGTTTCCTTGGGCAACGCACTTGATCCCTGATCGCCCAGGTTTGGAGCATGGTGGCTCATTGTGCCAAGATATATAACATTTGATATTACTCATGGTCTCAACGAATTCTTACCAGATTGACTCTAGTAAGTTGCAGAGTCTGAAAGTTACTCACCACTGCCTGTTTTCCTCTTGGTATTTAACTTCCTCTTTCTGTAAAACTGTTCAACACAATATGATGCTGACTGTTGAAAGCATCATTAAGAACTCACAAACAAACAATATTGCCTTCAACCTTAAAAGCACAGAGCCCCATGAATGGCTTGCCTGTTTGTCCGTTGAAAATAGTGACAGTTACTTACTGCTGCTCACAGTGGCATTCCAGTTGGGACCTTTTCATTTAGATTGGAGTCATATCTATCAATTGTCTCCTGCTGGTAATAATGTACTTTCTTACAGGACTAGATCTTAAAGGTATACAGATATGTTCTACAATCCTAATTAAATAAGAGCTTGGGAGGCCCATGTATCATGACTACTATGTATCATCTTTCCTATCATGACTACTATGGAACCTACTTCCTTTTTTAACAATAGTCCCCATTGACAAATATTCCATCTACGTCATAAAGGCATACCTTCAAAGAAGACATGCCTTGATGATACATTTGGAATATTTCTTCAGTCGAGACATGAGTCATGGCAGTGGGGACAATTGAGTTCATACCCCTCAACCTATCAAGAGGCAGACTGGCTGTATAGTCCACCAGGAAAAATTCCCAATGGGCCCTTGTGGCCCTCCAAAAGTGATGCCGTCCAACACCTGTTGCCGCATGAAATCTTGTGAAAATGCCCCAAAAGCAAAATGGATCTGATTGTATAAACTACCGGTCAATTGCCATTGGCAGTGCACATGCAGGGCAATTCAGTATACCAGCAGTCTACTCTGCCACTGGAATCAGCGTTCTTTCAGTTTAAAAAATCAAAATTCTCTCCCTTTTGTCCAAACTATTGTTGGCCCGATAGATCTGCCCTCCTCCCCTGTGTTGCAACCATTTTTGCTGAATTAGCGACAAAGCTGATACAAAAATGCCATCGATATGCAACCATGTGGACTGTCATTAATCGCTCAGATGATAGGAAACAGCATTCATTCATTTGAAAAATCAAATTTTCTCCAGGTTCGCTCCCGGAGCAACTTTTGTTCACGCAGTCTGCCCCTGCAACCTATCATCTTTGTGATGCCAATGGTTGCTCAGTGGTTCTCACTGAATAACCTTGCTTCTTTGCTCTCAAAACTCTGACATGATTTGACCCAGACTTTTTAAGATAGTTTTGTAAGTTCCCAGTGAACAAACAAATAAATACTATGCTATTTTGTTGGACAGAGATGTCTGATGGCAGCTTGTTGAGAGTGGAAGAGATTTTTCAAAAATAACATTGTGTGTATTCTTTGAAGAAATGTACATACATACATGTAGGAACCAATGAAATTTGTAATCCACCCTAGCAAAGTAGATTATAACTGAAGCTGTGATTCCTCACAATAAATCTCTATCAGATAGTGTTTGCAACTGTAGCTTTAATCAGATACAACACATTGTAGATATATCATTTTTTTTATTCATCAGAAGTCATAGTTGGAAATATTTCTCCATTTCTTTTGGCAATTATTGCCTTCTTTACTGTGGGAGAGATTTGCTCTATCGTTTGTAAACATCTCATGCTGTTATTTTTGGCACAAAGTTGAGAGCAATTGTTTGTCAAAGGTTGTTACTCTTAAAGATGGTTAAACAGTAGTGATGGAAAAGACAAAGTTATGTCCATATCTTTTTATTGGAATGCTTGGTTTATACCATATTGGTTATATTCGACAAATACATAAAGTATGTGAAATTGAATATCATTGGTTGATTTTGAGTTTCATAACCCTTTACATATCCATCTTCAGTCAACCCCATGTGGGAACCTGGGGTAAGTGAAGTAGTGGTTACATGTATTTACTGTGGTAAATAAGCTCTGTTTTACTGGAAAATAGGACCCAGTCACAAATGATTGGGGTGGAAGTCCTTTAACCCTTTACCCAACGTATTGGTCAAAACCAGCCAGTGCTATTTACAAAAATCACCATACAATTTCCATTTTATTTTCATTTTTTTGTCTCAAAAACATAGGTTATGACCCCTCTTTGGAACAAGCTCGATGAGCTCGTTCCAAAGAGTTTCATGACCTATGTTTTTGAAACAAAAAAATTAGTTATTCAAGAATTTTGTTTGCAAGTGTCGTCTGCTTTTCATGTTAGGTAGTTAAATCTGGCAACATGGGTATAAACGATTGACAACATTTGACTTTATCTCCATGTTGCAGACAAGATTAGCTATTGTGCAGAAATATGTGACCTTAAACACCAATAAATAAATAAATAAATAAATAAATAAATAAATAAATAAATAATCCTGTCAACATTATTATTTACCTTTTACCTAATACATATGTTATCAAAATTGGTTATTTTAATTTAAAAAAAAAAATTTCAACAACAGAAAAAAACATGTGTGCCGTCATTGCAACAAACGTGACAAGCTCACTCCAACGAGGGGATTACATGATAATGTTTTGTTCAAATTTGTTGACATTTTTTTTTAAACTAATGTTTTTTCAACTGCTAAATTTGTAAATTACATTAGTGGGTGCAGCCACTTTGTTATGTAAAAGGTTAAAGAAGGAAATTGAAATTTTAGTATTTTTTAAAATTTTTTGCTCCCAAAATATAGCTTATGAACAGTGAAATGAGATTTTAAAATTTTCGTCCCCATCACCCTGAACCAAGGTACTTGTAAATCCCATGCATCTTGAATATTTGTGCCCCTACCATAAACTTTCATTTGGTTTTGCCACCTTTGGTACTATTTAATCATTGAATTTTGATACCTTGTATGGTAGGGAGCACTTTTTTTGCAGTGTGACACAAATGCTTTTTATCAGCAAAGGATTTACAGGATATATTGTCCTTTGAATAAACAAGGCACCATCTGTGGTGCTAAAACATTGCAGATGGTGCCTTTTTTTCACACAAGGAATGATATATTATGTATCAAGCTTCCATTATCATTTTAGTTCTCTGAAATAGGAAAATTATCATAGAGTCCTTTAACTGATTACTGGTAGATAGCAGGTGAAATTGCTTTAGAACAATTAAATCCACCATATGGACAGCATGAGATACTTCATAACTGTTTACTGTCACAGATTAACCTTTTCCTGCCAAATATTTTCCATTGGAGACACAAGAATTGCATCTCGGAAAGGAACAAATAGTTTTTTCCAGCTAGAATTGTAGGTCAAATAATATGGGTAAAGGGTTAAGGTGGGCCACCATTGCTCACCTCCCATTTTGAAAATGTCAGGCTTGTGTAAGGTGGATTCTGGGACTCTCTCCCAGAAAATCCTGTAAACATTTGAGACCTGCATGTATGAAGCGATCTTGGAAATTTTAGGGCATTAGTGGACTACCAGCACTGACCCTGTGCTGGTAATCCACTAATTTGCTAAAAATGCCCAGATCGAACAATTGACCTGCATGTGTGTAATCTGAAGTGCTGCAGGTGTAGTCACTACACACTTTGTTGCTGTTGACACCAACATGGATAATTGTGGACTTGAACAACAAGTTCTTTGGAATAAAGGCTGGCAAGTAGAATAATGAGCAGTTGAATACATGAACAAATCAGCCTGGATAATAGAACTATACAGTATGGCCCATGTGGACTGGTCACTTTCCACGGTCGCAATAATATTAGTTTCCAAAAACTAATTATAGGAATAATCATCAAAAAATCCATGGCGACTGTACTGTATGAACATTATCAAAATTCATTTTTACTGTTTCAAATATTTTGAATTTTGTTGACCAAGAAAGTGAGGAGGTTGTTGGCCTCTGACTTCAACCCCCCAAATCAAAATAACAAGATTTTCACCTTGTGCTTCCACGTTTTACCTCACTTTTGTTTATTCAACAATATTACTGTTGCAACATATATCAGTAGATTGCTCATTAATATTCATATCGGCACACATGTGGGTGCAAGTTTTCAAGTGTACGCAGTTTTAGTTGTTTTCATCTTTCATTCTCCATGGTTTTAAACAGATGAGACAAAGTGCACATTCTACTGAAGTTGCAACAGATTTATCTAATGAATGGCATGGCCTTCAAACAACAAAAAAAAACGAGAAAAAAAAACGTTCACAGTAGACATGAATGTATCAAATGACCCTTTTCCTGAATTCATTGTCTGCAAATGTTAGCATTTCTAGCTGTCAGCGGAGCTTTTCTGGTAATGATTTGTCCATCGTCCATCTGTCATTGTTTGTTCGAGCCATAGCTTCTTAACCATTGAATATTTTTGGTCGAAACTTTACAACATTATATATTATCAAAAGGCAGTGTGTCGCGAAGTATAATATGGTATGTGCCCCACAAGGTCAAGGTTACAGACCCTATGTTAAGATGACAGAAAACTTTTGACATTTCACTGTCACTTTTGTCCAGTCCATATAACTTGGTATGATTTACTGATCTTATTCATACTTCATACAATAATTATTGCCCATGACTCAAAGGTGTTTCGCGACCCTGATCCAAGGTCATATCATCAAGGTCAAGGTCACATACAGCAAAACTTTGATATTGTTATACAGAACCCTGTCTGGTCTGTATAATTGAATCCATGTGACAAATCTTGTTTCTATTATATCTTGTTTGACAAGAGCCTAGGGTGTCGAAAAATGCCCTGCAAACTATGTATCTTGGTTGAGCTAGGCAGGCTAAGAGGCCTCTTGTTGTATTAATCCTTTACCAAACAGGAATAGAAGATGTCACAAACATTTCTTGAAGAAATAAAAATTTCATGTTTAGCCTCACAAACAAAGCTGACAGCCACTCATTGGAACAAGCTTGATGAGCTCTTTCGGATGAGAGGTCATAATCTATGTTTTTTTTAGGCCCAAACTGAGACAATAATAAGATTTGAATGGTAATTTTGTGAATAGCACTGGTCAGATTTGGTCATTATTTTAGGTAAAAGTTTAAACAAGAATGCATGTTTCTTAAAACTGTGTTTTTCATTTTTTTGAGACACTAATGGTTTTGTTTTTTAAAAAAAGCAAACCAATTTGCAAAACCAATAAACTATACATCTCTACATCAGCCACCAAATGGAAGTCGGGGGTGAGGGGGGGGGGCACTGTTACCTACACCCCCTCCCTGTTGGGGAGGCCTAGCCCACTCATCTTGGAAACTGCCTCCTGTATTGTGACCTTGTAGGGGAATACCTTAGCACCCTGTTGGGGAGCATGAACCCCTGGCAGAAACCCTGCTTTACAGTTTCTGCGGTTTACTCACATTTATGAACATATAGATTGCCTAACTTTACACCACCCAGCTCCAAATATTTCCAGGTATTGCCAACTTTGGAAGATGATTTTTTAACCAAAAGCAGTGCGATTATATGAAATATTGTCTGACCACCACACAAATGTTTGGTGGTTCTTCACAAATATTTTGCTTGAATGAATTTGTATATTTGGTAAAGCAGAAAGTTGCTAGCCTTTCTTTTTAATTTCCACTGAAAGAAAATAAATGGTTTCAGTGCTTGGGAGAAATAAAGGAATCTGGTGAAACTAACAAAGTTTTTGCAGGCAAGCTTTCAACTAAGCCATCTATTGTGTCACTGACAGGCTTTACTCTCAACCTGCTGAGTATTTTCTAGATATATTTCCATAAAATTTAGTCACTTTACAGCAGCCATGACTAGATTTGATGAAAAACTAATCGAAATGTACATGTGACACTGGTGAAATCATTGGTGAAAAAATCCCTTCAGTTTACATGGGGCAAATACGATTAAAAGTGCCCAACTTATATGTATTTCAGTAACAAGAGAAACCCTGTGCTGGGCAGGAATATCTGCCAGCAGCATGCAAAGAGTTATATTTGACAGGTAGAGCTGTAGGTTAACCGAAACCGAACCGAGGTTTTTTGTTTTTTTCAAAAACCAAAACCGAAACCGTCGACATCCCGTAATCTAAGGTTTTTCATTTTTTATTACTGCAGAAATTCATGGAATGTTGTAGCCATCCCAGAGTAGTGAGAGTACCCAGACACTACCAATGGCAGTGTCTGGGTACTCTCACTACTCTAGGAAGGCTACATTCTGTGAATTTCTGACATTTCAGTTTAGTTGTGTTTGCAGCTTTCCTCAAGTTGCGTGTAGGCATCAGACCTCGAAAAATGGCCAAGCACAATAAAAGTTCTGTATATTTAGGTAATTATTATATTGGCCTTCCTGATTCTTCATGTACATGTATTATAGCTTATTTTGGGCATTCATTGAGTTTCATTCAATTTCACGGCCATTCAGTTATGATTCCGGACATAAGAATGAGTTTTATTGAATTTTATTTGGCTCATGAACAAACCGAAAACCGAACCGAGGTTTTACTCCACTAGAAAAACCAAAACCGAAACCGAACAAGAAATTTAAAAACCTACAGCTCTATTGACAGGCACTGATTTACATGTACCTGATCTAATCACCAGCAAAATTTCTTGGAAATCAGTATGAGTCTGTAACTTAACATAAAAACATGACAAGTTTTGGCAGGCTTTATCGATATCAAATTCTTGACTTATCATTTATTGGAAACCTCTCTGTAAGAGAGCTTTTCAATAAATATACAGAACCGCACATACGTTTGAATGGATTAAGAATTATCGGACTCGATTGCTTTGGCCTGAGGCTCTAGTGATATTCTGGGCCAAAACAATCGAGTGCGATAATTCTTAACACATGTGCAGCAGGCCTGAAAATAAGCAGTCTGACATTTGTAGAATGAGGTCCCCAGAGGGTGAATTACAGTGGGCCAATTTATCCTGTGGGTACCTCTTTCTGCTTAGTTTTGACACTCGGATTCAGATTGAGGTTCACTGAGGGTAAATTTAGTGATGCTGCCCTGCTGTGCAGGGTAGCATCTCTAAATTCACTCTCTGCGGACCTCATTTAGCAGATGACAGTCTGCTTATTTTATGGCTTGATGTGCAGTTCTGTATTTATCACACACCTCCCATGTAACAACCAGTCTACAAGAAAATTGAACTAAAAACACTCTTCCACTGGATAATTTCTGCGTTTTCTTTATTGCCAATGAGACATCAGTGTTAGTTGGCAGGGTACCAACCCTAATATTCTTTTTAATTTTTACGGCATTCAATTGGTCGAAACCAATTGACATCGATCAGTGTCATGGTCACAATGATCGAATCTCAAATATTGATTAAACTGCGGGGAATAACACAACAAAAAGTTTTCAAATATTTGATGACCAGTTGTGAAAAGTATTTGTCGAGGAGCAAGCTGTCAGAATGTTATTTTTATTCTGTAAATTTTTTTACTCGAATCTGATCGTTCAAATATCCCAGGTAAACAAACCTAAACGAGAAACTTGGAATTTCCAGGCAATCTCGACTCGGTGCGTTCGACCAATGATTGATGTGATTTTTTTTAGGTGGGCTCCTTCTCTGTTTATGTTGGAAATGAAATCGAATGTGTTTTGTATAATCACATGTGCGATACAACTTTATTTTTATCATACAGGCAGAACAGTGGAAGTCCCGTGTTTTACATTAATAGGTGTGTGATAAATGATAATTAGTCAGGATTATTGTTAGATCTGTAACTATATATCAAACACTTAGGTAGACAAAACAGCAAAGTTTCCTGTCTGCCTGTGGAATCACAACAAGACAGAGTCTCTTCGCACAAACAATCACGTGGAAGGGTGGCATAATAAACTGAACAGTAGTGTGCAAATTTTCAAAAAATGACCAACTGACTGACCATTCACGTGGTTTGGAGATGGCCAACCGAATCTATCAAACAAATCTATCAAGACACAAGAAAGGCTGGTTAACTGGTAGAGTGCTAGCAGCCCATACTTGGGCTTTATTCTGAACTGCTGGTACCTAAAGTTAATGGCTTCATATTCTGTGGATATCCTTCTTAATATCGTGGAAGTAAAATTACTTCATCTCCATCGATTTGCATTGTTACAATTTATGTTAGAGTATAGCCACTCTCCCTTAAATTGTAACAAGACAAAAATGTGGGAACAAATCTTATGGCTGAGAAAAAGTTTAGAACTCTACTAGTCAAGTTACTCAGACTTTACCATCCAAGATGCAACTTTTGGCTACCCAGTCATCTGTTCATGAAGATTTAAATTTGCGTAACCACCACGTGAACAAAATGAGCATTCTCATCAAATTTTGCACAGTGAGGAAAGCCCATCCTAATATATGAGCTAGTAAACATTTTTAAATGAGAAGAATTACTTACACAAGTTAAGGTTATTCAACTTGAAAGTGGTGCAGCTCCTGTTAAAAGAAAGAGAAAATATGTGAATGCAGATGAAAGACTCAAGAGACCAAAATCACAAATGTCATTTGTAGATACAGCATGATATAAAGGGTGGTATAATAAACTAAACAGAGTTGTGGGGAAAGCCCATCCTAATATATATGAGCTGGTGAACGTTTTCAAAGAGAAGAACTGCTAATACAGGTGAAGGTTATTCATCTTGAAAGTGGTACAACACCAGTTAAAAGAAACAGAAAATATGTGGATGTAGATGAAAGACTCAAGAGATTAAAATTAAAAATGTCATGTGGATACAGCATGATTTTACTTAATTCAATGTAATGTAATGTAACTGTTTGTCAATTAGGAATTTGTCCTATTGGGATGTGTTGGTCAGGTGGGAATTGGTCTTTTGAGAATTGGCCTAGTGGGGGTTGGTCTAATCGGAAGACTCCCGATCTGCATATACATTTAACACATCTCCTTGATGTTATAAACTGCACAAGCATTAGAATTACCCCTATGAATTTAGCATGAGAAAGGAATAAGTTGAATTTGACAAACATTAACTATTCTTTGCCTCTCAGGGTGACAGATACATGTAGCACTAATAAATGATTCTTGGCTTCAGTGAATGAATCAAAACCTACATGTACTTTCTACATAGAAATTTTTATAATGTACATATATGGTACAACATGGAATTGGGTCAGAAACCCTGTGACAGGCACCAAGTTTGGGGTGACAGACACCTGTCACTCCAGAAAAAAGTATTATTTGCAGGCTGCTTACTAGTACAGAGCCCTTGAAAGTGCTTGAATTTTGAAGCTGAAATCACAGACTCTTGAAAGTGTTTAAAAATCAAAGTTGGAAAAAAGACCTGGAAAGTCTTTGAAAATTATGTTTAGGAATTGGTTGACTCACTTTCGTCAGAATGTGTTCTTTTACTTGAGTCTTAGTATTTGTTCATAAAATGCATTTTATTTTTATTTACACTCTAAAATAATACAGTACTGTGAGTCTGTGATCACAAAAGTGGTCTCTTTTGCAATCACATCGCAGATTGCCTTTAGGCCTCTCATAATTAATCGAGAAGTCAACTAATCGTCAGAAACAACCTTAATCGACTACAACTTCAAAGTTGACGATTATGGGTTTTCATCCCTCCTTTACTGATGAATTACTAGTAGTTATTACTCTCCTCCCCATCCAATAACATTTTTGCAGCAGGGAGGATTTTTTAGGGTTGGTGGGTTACTTCACTTTATAATACTTTTTTTCTTATTCTAATCTTGCTTGTGCCGGGTTAGTAAGTTGGAGAGTCTGACAGTTATGCATCACTGATCATTGGTTCTCTACAGGTACTCCACATTCCTCCACATGTAAAACTGTCCTCATTCATAACAGAAGTGTGGAAGTCTTTCGTATTCAAGTATTCAGACAGTGGGAAATTTGTAAAATATAACATATGCAAATCTTGCATTAAATAGTTGGACCTGATAATCAGGACTGAGTATTTATGCAAGATTTGCCTATGTTACATGTGCATATATGCATTTGAGGTTTTTCTCATTCTTTGAATAGATAAATACAGAATATTTCCATCAAGATCCTACATTATCATGGGACAACATCCTAGCATGTGTATATTCTCTGTACCAAACTAACAGGTAGTTATACCTTATTGGAATAGTAATGACTAAATGGTTATTTTTTTACCCATTTCAGTACTAAAGGTAACTTGATTTAAGTCCTTGTATGCTGCTACTCAACTAGCGGATATTCCTGCCCAGGAAGGAAATCTCTTGCCATTAAAATAAGTCAAATTGAAGGATATTTAACCAAGTTTCCCCTGTAAATTGTATAGAATTGTTGACCAATGATTCTTCAAGTGTGAAGCTGCCATGACTAGGTTTGATGAAAAATGTTTTTAACCCTTTGAGACTTTAATTATCCTGACGTTCAAACGTCACTGGGAATTAAGTTTCTTCAACGTTTTTCAAAATGCAAACGTTGGAAAGTACAAATAACAAGATATTTTTCACATTAGTGATTAATTAATTGGTTGAGGGCTAGATTATTTTTGGTGGTCTGAATTTGTTATTCAAAACTTGTTTTATTACAAATTATTGGAGAGTGCCCAAAGGCACTCTCCAATAATTTGTAATAAAACAAATTTATTTTAACAAAATATTATTTTTTGTGTTTGACTGAATGTGAAATATAAGCTAGGAAAGTGTTGGCTTTTGCTCTGGTATCCTCATTTTCTGAAAGTCCTGATAGTGGCTTCTAGCACTCAACCAGTTAAGAAGCAGGATTATATTAGTATTTTAAGCTGCAATAACATTTGGCTCAATGGTTGTCACTGAGCACTATTCGGGATAAAATAGGAATTGAGATTAAAACTTTAAAGAAATCGAAAAATAATAACAAAACAAATGACCACAAAGTATCAGCGCGTTATTTGATTTCGTACGTCATAAGACGTACAAAAGTATCAACGCTCTGTTTGATTTCGTATGCTATAAGACATACAAAAGTATCAAAGGGTTAATTACTCAGCAGGTTAAGAGTTAACCCTTTGCCCAGTGCACACCGTATCAAAATTTGTTATTTTAATTATTTTTAAAAAAAATTTTTCACAAAATTTCAACAGACATATCATGTGGCCCCCACATTGGAATGAGGCAATCAAACTCGTTCCATTGGGGGGGGGGGGGGGGGGAGGGGGGGGCGGTCACATGATATGGTTTTGATGAAATATTTTGAAGAATAATTTTTCTTCAGTTGCTGTGTTTGTAAATTACTTTTATAATTTTTTTATTTGTATCTGTTAACTGTCATTAAAAACTTCCATTGATAATTACATTTTTGTTGTTCATTTTGACCTTGCAGATAACCTGAATATAAATTAGGTCATTGTGATTTCAATTCATTATGAAAGTGGAGAATTTTTTTCCTTCAAGGCATATCTATTGAATTTGGGAATGGTTTAATGGATTTGTTTGTAAAACCCTTATATGTAATGTGAAGTGACAAAATATCATTTCGATACCACAAGGCTTGATAAAATTCAAGAAATTTTGAAAATTTTGAAAATTTTAATGTCATATGATAAAGAATTCAACATTACAAAGGAGATTGAATAGATACCCTTGGAGATACCCTTGGTTTAACCATTTTCTTAATGAATCGACTGCGTAATTGTTTTATAGTTTCAACAAACCATATCATGTGGAGGAAGCAGGAGTACCCAGAGAGAACCACTGAGCAATGGTGATCAACTGACACAGCCTCCCCATCATACTAACTACATACATGCAGGGTTAGCATTGGTTGAAGACAAGTTCCCATTGATGTGCTGATCGCCTTAGTACACAGCACCTGTGCCTCCACGCGGGCAATTGGAATGAAGTGCCTTGCCCAAGGACACAATGTAGTTACCCCTGGTGCTGGTGAGGATCAAACCATGGACCTTTCGGTTTGAAGTTCAATGCCATAACCACTGAGCCACCATGCTCCCTCTCATGTAGCTACTTTGGTTCCTAAACCCAATTCACTAGGACAGAAACATTTTTAGCTCACCTGAATTTCCTTTGGACAGGTTAGCAACATAGGGTTGGGTTTTTCTACTGAAATTTACCAGAGTTATACACATAGCTCTTGTTGGACTTTAAAATATATTCAGATTTCTTCCCTTGGTATGATAGAGATCATCATGGGGAAAGGCTATCAACATAGGGTGAGTCTCATCTGCAAATATTTACCAGAATTCTAGTCATTGTTGGACACTAACCAATAAATTGTGACAGGAAAAATCCCTATTAACAGAAAAATGTTTACTTTTTGGAGAATACAAAGCACATTAATGGCATATGAAGCCTTTTAATTGAGGCTCTGTCCCTTCTTAGTGGAGGCCAAACATGGTTTTCTAGCCCTCAACTTCCCTGTGGGAACCCAAGAAGTGAAGCAGTGCTTGTATACTGATTTAAACAAGCTCTGTTTTACTGGTAAAATAGGTCCCAGTCACCAATGCTTGGAGTGGAAGTCCTCTAAAATTAGCAACATTGGTATAAACAATTGATTAAACTTGGCTTTATTTCCATGTTGTGATCATGATTAGCCATTGTGCAGAAATATGTGACCTTAAACATTAAAAAATAAATAAATAAATAAATAAATAAATAAATAAATAAATAGCCCTCAACCATTTAACTAAACATTTTTACTTGCAAAGTTGGTGTATTGGTATGTCGTTATTTTGCTTGTTTATTCATGTATTTGGGTTTAACAACACTTTCCAAAGCCAGAGTCACATTGTCTTGAACAGTTTTACTAGTGGTGGAAGCTGGAGTACCACCGAGCAGTGGTGAGCGGCCAAACTCTCCAACTAGGACAGAAACAGGGCCCCCCCCCCCCCACCCCCACTTTTCCCTCCCCCATCCCAAATCAAACTTCAAATTACTATCTAACCATGGTTTTCCCCCCAATATCACACCCGCAAACAGCACACAAAAATACACATCATGTCAGGTGTTGTAGAAATGCTCAGATATCGCTCCCAGGGCGTCCAAATATGAACATTTTTCCTGGGGAGATCCCCCAGACCCCCTCCCCACAAATGGGGGACACCCTCCTCCCTAGTTCAGTGATCTGAATGTAGTGACTACCCCCTTGCAGGGGGGTAGCCACTACATTCAGATCACTGAACTACCTCCTCCCCTATCTTCCTCTAGCTCAGGACTGCGGTGTTGGAGAGTTGCCTTCGGCGTCTCGACCTTAGAACCCCCCTTTCAAAAAGACAGGCTTGGTATATGTTATCAGAGCTTCTGAATAAGATGCACTATCATATCTTCCTTAGCCCCCCCCCTCCCCCCCCCCCCCCCAAATTGAAATCCTGGTGCCGCCGCTGGCCTCAGTACACATCTCCACCATGCAACATGTGGGCAATAAGGATTAAGTGTTGTGCCCAAGGACACAATGCTGTTAACACTGGTCAGGATTGCACCATTGTCCTTTTAGTTTAAAGTCCAATGCTCTAGCCACTGAACCACCTTTTCTCTTGCTTACAAAATTCTGATAGAGTGGATTTGAAAACCTTTAACAAGTTAGAGCGCATTGCTGTTGATGCATTAGTTCCAGTCTCGAGGTGCAATAGAAGTGATGGACTTTTTGGAGAAATTCAAAGTGGCTGAAAGCTTAAAAAAATGTAGAGTGTCTTGTTGTTGATTCATAAATTCCAGTCCCTATGCATATTAGAAGTGATGGATTATATCATGTTCTCGAGCCACCAGTCCAATTCTGGAAGGAAACTGTCACTGTTTATACATTTAAACCCACTTTTCCTGGAGCTTGCAGACAGACTACCATTCATGTAATATTCCTTCACTCACAGAGATATACAGATATTATTTCATGCCCCGGTTATATATATTCCCATCAGTAAGTATTTACATGTAATTCACCTTAAGCCATTAAGTTAGTAACACAATTAGTAGAACTGGGTGGCATAATCGTAAAACTATGACTGTGGTGAGTCTTCATTGCTAATTGTAATGTCATCAAAAAGTCTATCAAATTAAGTCTTGATTGGGCAACATTTCGTGAGTTATTTCAAAGAATATGAATGTATGTGGTATAGTTTAGATTCAGTTGTTTAGTATATCTTAGATTAATCACTTGGACTATGTCAGTTGGTTGCAAACAGTATATCTATTTCAGATGAGTGAATCTAAACATACATACATGTTGGTGATGGGCTATTTAAGGTCCAGACTGTTTCCAAGCACTCATAGCCTTACATTCCTTTTGAATTAGGCTAGTGGCCCAAGAGCTTGTGACTATTATGGTAGGGCCCTGCAAAGCTTCAAGATTCAATTCAATTTCAAATATTAAGATGGTATTCATTTCGATTTGAATTAGCTGCATGATTCATTTCCATTTGAATCTTTTCACTGGAATATTGCTTGGCATAAGTCATCTTCGTCGCCTCACACTTCATATAGTTCTGGTGGAAATTGTACATAAATAATATTGAAAATAAAGACTGAGTGTAGTTTCCGCTATCTAAACAGAAACAACTTTTGTACCCATATAGCCAGCCATGCTAATTCCAGTCTCGCTAGTCACTACCGCTGTTGAAAACAAATTTAAAGTTTCCAAGCAGTATCAAGGGTGAGCTGTTGCTAGCAGCTAGCCCTGTGCAATGCCCAGTACCGATGATTCTCGCACCCATTTCTGTTTTTGAACTATAATCCTTACTGGGTAATATTCCAACTATATCACCAAGGCATGCCTTCGATGAAGGCATGCCTTGACAATGTAGTTGGAATATTTTATCAGTCAGGACCTGAGCCATCACTGTCGGAACAAATCAGTTTTACAGCATCCCCTGTTCCCCCAGTCGGTCATCTTCAAGACACCTCTGGTTCGTTCTGAGATTCGATTTAAATTCGAATAATAGACCTGATTTGATTCGAAGCAAAAATGTATGATTTACAGGGCCCTATATTATTGTGATATTAAAAAAAAAGTATTACCTGAAAAAAGGATTGTAATTCATGCTGAGGTCTCCATTGTTTAGAATTTGTGCAGGTCTGATAATGTAGACACTGTGTAGAAAATAACATTAAACACTCATAACTAAGGCCTAGAAAAGTTAAACATATGTTTCTCGAGCCCTCCTGCATGGTCCTTTTGGCTACCGCCTGCTCTCTTTTTTATTACCAATGCAAACTTAAAAAAAAAATATTAATAAAATTGATAAATTTGTAATAAATTTATTTGAAATAAGTTAATAAAATTGATATATTTATTTATATTTATTTATTGGTGTTTAAGGTCACATATTTCTGCACAATGGCTAATCATTCCCTCGACAGTTTTACCAGTGGAGCAAGGGGGAGTACCCGGAGAGAACCACCGAGCAACGGCGAGCAACTGTCAGCTCCCCAACATACTAACTCCACACAAGCAGGGTTAGCATTGGTTGAAGACAGGTGTACCATCGTTGTGCAGTACGCCTTAGAACACATCGTCACTGTGCCCCCACGTGGGCAATGGGGGGGGGGGGTGAAGTGTCTTGCCCAAGGACACAACACGATTGTCGCAGATGGGATTCGAACCGAGGACCTCTCGGCTTGCAGCCTGCACCTCTACCTACTGAGCCACCGTGCCCCCAATAAAATTGATAAATTTGTTCCTTGAGTTTTGCAAGGTTTTGCAATGCTTCAGCATTGCAAAGTGTTCTTGCACTCAAGGGACGCAATATACCACCAGTCTGTAGATCAAGAGGCCAAAAACAAAAACAAACCAAGAATATGAACTTTTGATGTCTTACATGATGAATTACAAAAATAAAAAATAAAATAAAAAAATGCCCGCCTACATGCAATTTTACAAAAATGGCCTGAGAAACAAGATCTACTTTATGAGGCCTAACGAATATAAAAATACTGCTTGTTTTAACAAGAACTGTGTTTGCTGAAAATACTGAGGTTAATTTAGTCTTATGCATGTTAGTAGTTTTATCCAGCACTTGGGTGATGGGGTTATTAGAGACTTCATTATATTCTATTCACAGCTGTTATGAGTTGGTGAGGTACTAAAAATATATTTTGACCTTAAACTCCCCATAATTATAGCCAGAGCTCAGTTGTGCCCCACTTTTTGAAACAATCATTTTAACACATTGTTGGTACAGGAAATTTTTTTGTAAACTGATTCCACAAGGGAAAAGATGTTGGAAATCATGAAAACAAATTCTTCAGACTTGTCCACAACACTTTTATGAAATTTGACAGCTCATGCCATGTAATATTCTCTCAAAATATTTCAACTCCCTTGGAACAGTTTCAACAAAGGCATTATGCCATTTCCCTTTTTTCCAGCTCTCTACATGTTAACCCCTTGCACTCTAGTAGTGCAATGGAAATTTCTCCAATCACACTGTTTTTCTCTTGTTTAACCCTTTACCTAACATGAAAAGCAGACGACACTTGCAAACTAAATTCTTGAATAACTAATTTTTTGTCTTAAAAACATAGGTTATGACCCCTCTTTGGAATGAGCTTGTCAAGCTCATTCCAAAGAGGGGTCATAACCTATATTTTGAGACAAAAAATGAAAAAAATAATGAAAATTAATTAAAGATTTTTGTGAATAGCTCTGGCCGGTTTTGACCGTTACATTGGGTAAAGGGTTAACCAGGTTTAACTGTAAATTTAACCAATTATATGTTGTTTGACAGTGCTTACCAAGCTCTGTCAATAAGGTATGCAGTATGTGGAGAGTGGATTGTAACTAAATCACCCATGGAGAGCAGTTATCAACCAAAGTATAACTTTCAAAATCTGTACAAATGGACACAAGCAATGTTTCAGCTAATGGATGGAACTTTGCTTGTGCTATTGTTATGCTTTGCAACAAATTTGCAATTATTGCTTGGATGGAATCTCCTCTCTATGGGTGATTTATAGTTATCTCCACATACATGTACTGTATTTGATTAAATATCAAACTGCATTATGAGAAATATTTGCTGCTGAAAACTTAACTATTTTGACATCAGAGTGCAGAGGGTCAATGACAAGCATGACCTGCAAGGAGGATTCTCACTAAGTGTAACCCTTTACCGCACAAAATTTGACTTTACTCCAAAATTGTTTTTTCACATTTGGAACATAACTTACAGTTCTGTGAATCCAAAAGTGTTCTTTTTTCTGTAATTAGATTGCAATCCAATTATGACATGCTTGTACCAGTGGGTCAAGGTTTTGTCATTTGGGGTGTTACCCAAATACTGTAAATTCCCTATGCTAAATCAGGCATATAGGCTCAATGCTATAACTGCAACCATAGACAGTGCAACTTTACAAGTGTAATTCCACATGGATTCTTCCATAACACTTGTTGCCCACTATATTGCCTCCAAAGGCTTTTCATTTTTTCAAATTCAATTTGTGCCATACTCCAAGTACGTAACCCTGTGTGATGGCAAGGGTAGATACTGTGTTATTTTTACTGTTTCCCTGACCTGCTTGACAAGCAAGAATAGATGCAGTAAGACATTAGTCACTAATGAGCTATTTCCAAGCACCAACTCCCCACATGTGATGTACTAGGATAATTTGGATGTCACTCCATTTCTGATTTACAGCTCATTGATCACTACAATTACCAAGGCCTCATTGATCACACACACTCTATATCTGGTCAATTGCACTATACGCTCTGATAACTGGACTAAACAGCTATCCCACAGACCAAAAAGCTATAGACTGTATCGATAAATAGGTTATCTCCACCTGATACAGTGAACTCTTCTGCGCTGTTTGAGACTAATATGAATTACTTCCGGTTGGTATGCGGAATTCTTTATTTTTGAGTTTTTGTCTCTTTACATTGCGATTCAATTGAATAATGTTGGCAGAACTGCCATCACATAAAGGAAAAAGTCTACCACGTAATCGTGTGGCCAATTACAGTGCAGTCGATGTGGACTGGTCGTAATCCAGACATGGGCAGTGATGTCCATGCTTGCGTTTACCAGGTAATAAAAATCATCACCAGCAAAATTAAATTAAGCACCGGGTTGTACCCGATGCTTCATTAATTAAATTTTTGATGATTATTCCATAATTAGTGTTTGGAATTTAATATTATTGCATCCGAGGAAATACTGTCCACTCTGTGGAAAGTGACTAGTCCACGGCGGCCGTACTGTTCAACAACAAAGTTTTCAACAACAGTCATGTCGTTGATTTGTGTGATGTGCAGTGTACAAGCCTTTGTTGATTGTGATGTCATATTGATTGCCATGCACATTTTTCCCAGGGGAGAACACCTCGGGACCCCACTCCACCAACCCATTCCCGGCTGGGGTGAGCTTGATGTAGGGGGTCCCAAGGTATTCTGTGGTATTCGCCCTTATGCGAAATTTGACAATGTGCTAATCAGCATGATCAATTCGAGTCGTAATGTTTTCAATACCGCAGATACCAATCATTAGTAGTTAGTGGAAGAACAACAATCACTTCCCTATAGATGCTGTACACTGTGTCTCTGTCCCATAGATTATTCCCAGACTCCGGAGTGATTATGCCCTCAGTAGATCATCATCTGCATTCCAGTATCAACATTCTATTGTCTTACTACCATGAAGTAGTGCTTGTTTATTGTAGTATACCAGTTCTGCTTTATTGGCAAGATAGGACCTGGAACCAACACCTGGAGTAGAAGTCCTTTAAAGTGAGCGCCAAAGGTATAAATAATTGGCCAAATGTGACTTCATACCTATGTTGAGGTCACAATATAGCCAGAGATGCTGAAAATAACCTTAAACACCAATAAATAAATAAATAATTGAATTCTCTTGTCTTCAAAATCTAAAAAAAAGTTACACCAAAATTTAGGTTACTTAACCCTTTACCCAACGTAGCGGCCAAAACCGGCCAGCGCTATTCTCAAAAATCGACAATTAATTTTCATTATTTTTTTCATTTTTTGTCTCAAAAACATAGGTTATGACCCCTCGTTGGAACGAGCTCGTCGAGCTCGTTCCAACGAGGGGTCATAACCTATGTTTTTGAGACAAAAAATGAAAAAAATTTGTTATTCAAGAATTTTTTTTGCAAGTGTCGTCTGCTTTTCATGTTAGGTAAAGGGTTAACAGAAGTGAAGGTAACTGTATTGGGGTTTCCCTATTTTATCAGGGTAGCCACAGGTCCTTAAAAGTCCTCAAATTCAAAAATATATTTTTATTTGAAAGTACTTGAAAACGTGTAGGGTTAGGCATTAATACGCAGTACTGTAAAATAACCTTTCTAGGAACAACTTTAGTAGCACCAACAAAGAATGAATTGTCCCATGAACGGAACAAGGTTCCATCTGCAATGCTGAAGCATTGCAGAAGAGGCTTTGTTCCACTCAGGCGACGAGATGTGAGAGAAATATTCTAGTGGTTATTCTACAACTTATTTCAGCAGGTACTCTACATGTGCTCCAATTTTGTAATTCCTATATTGATGGTCCTTGAAAATCCTTGAATTTGGTGCAGTGTGATCCTTGAAAATCCTTTATTTGAACCGCTAAAAGTCCTTGAATTTGGTTCACGAAATTGTGGGAGTACACTCTTTACAGTTGTGCAACGAGTACATGGCCCACAAATCTGGAAATTTCTTCTATAGTCCTCAAGTTTCTATTGCATTAGAACTGGAAACAAATTTAGTTTAGTTGCATCAGGCAACCATCCAAATAAACAGAGAAAAACATGTATTGAGAAAGCGGTTGCTCAAACAAAGAAGAATCGTAATTTTTGTGCGTGACTATTTTTCCGGTTGAACAAATTTTGAATTTCAGTACGCCTGGGGTTAAAATTGTTACAAAGAAAATATCTCCTTTTGACAAAAGCTGCTATATTGGCTGATGTCAAAATGCGAGAATTCATTAAGTTACTTTCATTGATCCCCTTTGCCTTGAAGCAATATAATGTTTCATTAAAGTTTAATCTAAAAATTTTATTCTTCATAATAATATTGAGTGGCCTTTCACTCATTTTGCACTCTGATCATACACTATTACATTCCTGCATCTATTATTGGTGTGTGTATACTTGCATTTTTCTCAACAGTTTATGCAAACATTTAAAATCGACCTTAACCCAATTGTTGGTGTTAGTGCCAGAGGCCTTTCAAATTACAGTAGAATCTAATTTACTGAGTAAATATTGCAAAGCAAAGTTTTGAAACTACGGCTTTAGGCAGAATTAGCAGGCCTCTAACTGTGTCAATGTTTCTCTTTCTGTTCAGAATCTCCAAGGAAGTGAACATTTCTTATCCTACGGCAGTGGTGTTTTTATGGGGAACATGGGGGAATGCCGTTCCCCCAGTTTTGTCTGAAAAGGGATGGCATTCCCCTGCAATTTCAAGACGTGGAATGGCTTGATCTCTACAAATATCCAACACAGCAAGCACACACCTGTCTTGCTGGCTGCAATAAATCCATTTCAGTTGTGGGCAACACATGCAGCTGTGCCCTGACAACAATGGCCACTCTTTTTGATGAGTTTTTGGTACTAAATTTCAATTTTTTTCTCGGAGGTGGACACCCTGACCTGGAACTACATGTATAGGAGGGAGGTCTCTCTCCCAAAACAAGTGATGCATCAGCCATCGCTGCATGTTGAGCGCCCATTTGTAATGGGCACTCAGCACACAGTAATGGCAGACAGTGGCCGTTACTCACTTTTTGGAAAGCATGACTGTCCCATGGTGTAGATTTGATTCTGGTACATTTAGAGACCAACATGGATGAAAGAAATGTAAACAATCAAGATTCTGTGTAATCTATTGTTGTCCGACCAAATCTTGAGATGATCTTGTCAAGCTCATTCCATTGAGGGGTCACATGCTATGGTTTTGTTAAAAACTTTTTAATTATTTGATAAAAAAATAGTAATTAAAATAATAAATTTTGACAGCCTCTGCGTTGGGTAAAGGAAGTGCATAAAAGTCTCACAGTAAACAGAACTGATGATGAAATGTTTTGAGATCTCAAGCAATACATGTTTTAGTCAATTTGTGATTTTCAAAGCACTACCCCAACCCTGGCCTACTTATTGGGTGCTGTTGGAGCCAAGGGTGCACATAGACCAACTTCAAAATTATATTTTATCGTGAAGCTTGAGAATGCAGGTTTTAGATTTCATAAAACATGCGGCCAAATATGCTTTCAAAAAAGTGCAAAAACTGGTGTGATTCAACACATTTTTTGGTAGTATTTTATGCAAGATTTACAAAAGTTAACATTGTACAGATTTCCTATTGTTTGAGTCCACTAATAACAGGGATTCCCACACCTTGGCCACATGTAAGCAGTTAAACCTCCGCACACTGATGTCAGAGTATCCAATTTTCAACCTGCATTTTTTCCCATAATGCAAGTAAGAGTTTAACCAATTCGGTCTTGTTTGACAGAGCTCTTTGAGCCTGGTCAAATAAAATTGAATCAGTTAATCACGGCGCCCCAAATAAAAAGCTTTGTATTCAATGGACATGCTTCATATTATCTTTTAACCCTTTACCTAACTTGAAAAGCAGACGACACTTGTAAAAGAAATTCTTGAATAACTAATTTTTTGTCTCAAAAACATAGGTTATGATGACCCTTCATTAGAACGAGCTCGTTGATCTCGTTCCAATGAGGTGTCATAACCTAAGTTTTTGAGACAAAAATTGAAAAAATGATGAAAATTAATTGGCGATTTTTGTGAACAGTGCTGGCCGGTTTTGGCTGTTGGGTAAAGGGTTAAGTTAAATTATTTAGTCTGCAAGAATTTTCCTTGTTGCAATGTATGGGAGAGTGCCCAGACATTCTCCCATAAATTGTAACAATGCAAAGGCTTGTGAACAAATTCCGACGTCCGAAATAATTTTGCACTCTTATCAGTTAACTCCCAGTTGCATTGTATGAAAAATTTGTTGCTTAAAATTTCGGTATTTTCACATCAGTGTAAATGGTTTATTCCCAATAAGAGGAATCCCAACAAGACGAATGTCGAAGGTTGTCATCCGAACAAGATGAATTCCAGTGAGTAGAGATGGGCGGTTTTCAAATTTCATGTCGGTTTCAGTTTCATTCAAAGAGTCTGGTTTTCAGTTTCGGTTTCGGTTTTCATTGTACAAACATAATGATATACATATATTGCACTTGCATATAAGAAGATGTATTTTGCGCCAGTCAGTGTCACAGGAATTCCCTTGCCAGGGCAACTCACCTGTATAATACACTGGTACACTGATTTCCCGAGCACAATGTATTTGTGTTAATTATCTCAAGTTTCAAATTTGAGAAAAATGATTTTTGCCTTGAGTCTGTTGCAAAATTAGTCCCCTCCCCCCAAATACCTGTGTTTAGGGTAACCTGACAAACCCGAAAATATTATGCCGAACAAAAAATTTCATCGAGTAAAAGTCGCTCAAATAGATCATTGTAACCCTAAATTTCCATCCAATTTCAACTGTGATTTTGGCACTGTCTTTGGAGTTCAAGCTTTCAAAATTACGTGTAGAAATAAATATTTTTGTCATTATAAATGTGGAACAAGTGACAAGATCCAGTTTTGCAAAGGAAATTGCATTTGATAAACAGATGAATGTTTAAAACACGATGCGTAAGAAGTAATTTTGTCACCTATTTTTGCGGTAAATGCCATGCTCGAACGCAATACCAATCAGTGTAGCTGTTCTGAAAAAAGGGTATCGCGACTCTGAAGTTTGAAAACAAGGTTAATTTTAGGTTGTTTCTCTCTTTATTCTGCGAAGTGAAGACCTGATTAGAGTTTTCCAAGACTGAAGTTGAAAACCGCGATGACAGGTTTTCTGTAATTGTTTCAGTTCCGGTTTTGGTTTTGATAACAAAACCGAAACCGAACCGAATTTTCGGTTAACTGCCCATCTCTACCAATGGGACAAATTTAATTAAAATGACTATACAGTGAGGCTCACTTAAATGTATATCTCTTAATTGAATAACTCTGTTAACTGAATATAATTTCCAAACACCAAATCATTTAACCCTTTACCTAACATGAAAAGAAGATGACACTTGCAAACAAAATTCTTGAATAACTAATTTTTTTCATTTTTTTTCTCAAAACATAGGTTTGACCCCTCTTCGGAACAAGCTCAATGAGCTCGTTCCAAAGCGGGGGCATAACCTATGTTTTTGAGAAAAAAAAAAATAAATAATGAAAATTAATTGGCGATTTTTGTGAATAGTTCTGGCTGGTTTTGGCCATTATGTTGGGTAAAGGGTTAACATACATTCAGTGCAAATCTTCCCTGTTAAATGCATATAGGTAATACAGTAAACTCCTGTGAATTGAATACAACATCTTGCAATATATCATGGAATTACCCTGAAGATGACCAAATATTTCTTTAGAGACATACTTGGCTTCAATGTATCCATTACAGGCATTTAATCTATTATATCTTGTTTGGCAGAACTCCTTGAGCTCTGTCAAATATGATGTACATATAATGGAATAAATGCTCAGTTTATCTCTAGAATACAGCAAAGTGACAAATCCCTCTTAACCCTTTACCCAACGCAGACGATATCAAAGTTTATTATTTTAAATACCATTTTTTCAAATTTTTCAAAAAATTTCAACAAAACCATATCATGTGACCCCTCATTGGAAGGAGCTTAACGAGCTCTTTCCAACAAGGGGTCACATGATATGGTTTTGTTGAAATTTTTTAAAAAATAATATTTTTTTCAACTGCTGAATTTGCATATTACGTGGGCGGATGTGGACGATTCGTTGGGTAAAGGGTTAATTGAATACTTCTGCTAACTGAATAATTTTTACTGACAAAGTGGTTATTCAAAGAACAGGGTTCTACGGTATAAACCATTGATTTTGAGGTTTGGGCCAAACATTTACATGAGACAGGTATTTTGAAGTGGAATTTTATTTTCTATATATTTGAGATATTTTAATTATTCATATATTTGAGATATTTTAATTATTCATATATTTGAGATATTTTAATTATTATAAACCAGCTTGGAAAACTCAATAAAATGACACTCTCAACAACAATAAAGGCGTTTCATCTTGTACCATATAATACAAATTTTTTTAAACATTTCTTTCCATTTGCACATAATTTTTGCTTCATAAAATTATGAGGAACATTTTCAGTTCATCATTGATAGGGTGGAGGGAGGATCAGTTTTGAATTGCAAATTATCCTCTTTAATTTCATAAAGCATAAATTCTGTGCAGATTGAAATTATGACAAGGAATATAAAAGAAGGTTTGTTTTAGCAGAAATGATTTTAACTTTGGAGCCTGTATCAGAATTTATATAAAACTCACGTTTTTTGAACATGTTTTTTCAACTCTATAGGCAATATCATTTTTTAAAAAAATCACCTTCAGTGTCACAAATGAGTCTTCATAAAGATAGATAACTGACAGTTTGCTCTGCATTCAGTAAACACAGACTATTGTTGCTGAGACAAAAGATAGAGAAACAAGTACTGTATGTTCTTTGTTAGTTATTTTTGCACCATAAACAGCCAACATGGCTTACTGTCGGACAAAGAGTTTTTCGATTAACAATTGTACAACACATTATTATGAGATGCTGTTTGCTAAAGTTTTTGTACCTTTTTTCAATCAAACTTCAAAAACAAATAAAAAAAGAAAAAAAAAGAAGCAAAATAAAGATATAACTATTGAAATTACTACGGAAATAAACTCTTGCTCGAGGGTGCGCGGTGGTTCAGTGGTGTAGATTGTTGGACTTCTATGCTAGAGGTCCCGAGTTCAATCCCCGTCTGGGATGACCCACATTGTGTCCTTAGGCAAGGCACCCTTATCCCAGTTGCCTACATGGGGGCACGATGACGCTATGTACTAAGTCGTACTGCACGTTGATGGTGCACATGTCTTCAACTGCTGTAACCCTGCTTGAGCAGAGCTTGAACAGAGTTAGAATGTTGAGGAGCTGACAGTTGCTCGTCGATGCTCGGTGATTCTCTCCGGGTACTCCAGCTTCCTCCACCTGTAAAACTGTCACGGTCACCCATTGTGCATAAGTATGTGACCTTAAACACCAATAAGTAAATAACTCTTGCTTGAGTGAAACAGAATAACTGCCCAGCAACTGCTCAAAAAGGCAAAAATCATCCCAAATAGCATAAAAATACACATTTTATACCTATTATTTTTTTTAATATTAATTTCCCCAATAATTAGTGGAAAAAAGTTTTGTTGTGATATTTTACCCATTCATCTTTTTAGGATTCCTCTTGTTGGGATATTTGATCCATTCTTGTTGGGATTCGTCTTGTTGGGATGACACAATGTGAATGGGGTTAAATGGTAGCAAATATCAACACTGTAAACAGTTTCTAATGGGTACAGGTTATAATGGTTTAATCATTTCAACACAACTCCTAATAGAGAATTAAGATTTGACAGGTCAGTGTGCTGAAAATTGCCAGAACATTATCTACAATGTACATATAGTATTCTTGTATCACCTGTACTGGGAGCAAATAATACAGATAAGCATGTATTTTAGCTTTGTCTAGACACATATGTTGAGTTATTTTCTCACTTTGATCTGGTGAATGTGTTGAAATCTTCAAATGTAGGTCAGTGTTTGAGGGAAGAGGTAGTTTCTAGCAAAATTACGATCACCTTAGCACTGGGAGAATGTTCTCACATGGTAAATACTTTAGAAAACAGATAATTATGTACTTACTTTTATATTAAATCATGAGGCCTAAAAAAAGTAAAAATCTGTTTTTCAGCCCCCCCCCCCCCACATGGTCCTTTTGGCTGCTGCATGCTCTCTTTTTTATTACCAATGCAAACTTAACCCTTTACCCAACGTAATGGCTAAAACCGGCCAGCGCTATTCTAAAAAATCGGCAATTAATTTTCATTATTTTTTTCATTTTTGGTCTTGAAAACATAGGTTATGACCCCTCATTGGAAAGAGCTTGACGGGCTCATTCCAAAGAGGGGTCATAACCTATGTTTTTGAGACAAAAAATGAAAGAACTTAGTTATTCCAAAATTTTTTTTTGCAAGTGTCGTCTGCTTTTCATGTTAGGTAAGGGTTAAAAAATAAAAATTGTGTGATTTATGTCTGATATTTTACCCAAGTTAATAAAATTGATAAATTTGTCCCTTGAATGCAATAAGGCTTTACAATGCTTTAGTATTGCAAAGCCTTCTTGCACCCAAGGAACAAAATACACCACAACCCACGCTATTCTGTAGATTATGAGGCCTAAAACATAAAACAAATCAAGGACATGAACTTTTGATGGCAAAGAAATAATTACAAAAATAAAATAAAAAAACATCCGCCCATACGCAGTTTTACAAAAAATGGCCTGAGAAACAGAAGACCTACTTTGTAGGGCCTTAATGCAAAATATTAAATCTTATATGTTTCCTTTCCCTCTTAATCTATTACAATTTCTATGGGCCATATTTTACTATCTGATCCATAGTCAAGTGACAACAGGTCTCACTTTGTAATATATACCAGATCATCAAAAGCATTCATGATGCCCCCCCCCCCCCCCACCCCATCCCCCATGGGAAACCTGGGCAGTGAAGGGGTGCTTGTTTGCTGTAATAAACAAGCTCTGTTGTACTGGTAAAATAGGATGCAGTCACCACTGCTTGGGGTGGAAGCAAGCCAGAAAATAAGGGAACCCAGAGGGTGAATTTAGAGATGCCACCCTGAACAGCAGAGTAGCATCACTAAATTTACCCTCTGGGAACCTCAGTCTGAATCAGGGTCTCACAACTAAACAGAAAGAGGTACCCAGAGGATAAATTGGCCCACTGTATGGGATAGCATCATTAAATTCACCCTCTGGGGACCTCATTCTGCAAATGTCAGACTGCTTATTTCCAGGCCTGAGTGGAAGTCCTCTAAAATGGGCAAGATAGGTATAAATGATTGACTGAACTTGACATCTCCATGTTATTAGTCATGATTAGCATTGTGCAGAAACATGCGACCTTAAACACCAGCAAATGAATTCATGATGGCAAAATGTTGAAGTCTGTTGCTACATCATTTACCTACCAACCAAACCCCCACCCAAATCTTGAGTCAGTGATGAGAAAAAAACAATTTTTTCAAATGTCATCCTGCCAGGGCAGAATAACCCCCAAGTTAATGTCTAGCCCTGTAAGCCTGAGACAATCACCGACAGTGCTGTTTTTTCTTCTCCTACTGTAATAAAACAAGAAATATTGCTTCAATAGTTAATTTTCACTGCAGACATCTTCCCATAGAATGATAATTTTCTTAGATCATTAATGAAAAACACATGCACACAGTAAATGCACAACGAATTTTCACACTGCTCGTTAATACATAAATAACATTTTTTTACATAAGATTATTTCTCCACTGATAATAAACCACAGGTGAGGAGGATGAAGGAAATTATTTTTTTTTTAAAGTACTGCTTTATTCGCAAATTATGTAAAAGTATACAATTGCATGACACATTGGAAGATAAGTGCAGAAATGTGTGTGTTGATTGTTGAAGAGAGCTGTTCAGCTGGCTCTTGTAGATCTTTAAGAGCTTACCTTTAGATGATAAATGATAAAATTTTCTTTCTTTTCAGAACCTCCTCTTCTTATCTCACAGGTTCAGTCCACACTCAGGCCTGAAAATAAGCAGTCTGACATTTCCAAAATGAGGTCCCCAGAGGGTGAATTTGATGATGCTATCCCACACAGTGGGCCAATTTATCCTCTGGTTACCTTTTTCTGTGTAGATTTGAGACCCGGATTCAGATTGAGGTTCACAGAGGGTAAATTTAGTGATGTAGCATCACTAAATTCACTCTCTGGGGACCTCATTTTGCAGATGACAGTCGCCTTATTTTCTGGCTTGTCCACACTGGATGATTTAGTGCTTGGACATCCAGTGGTAGACACCCGACACAGGGCTTTACTTGATACTGTGGAGCCCACTTAACCCTTTTACCAATGCTGATGATATCAAAATGTTTCAAAAAAGTTCATCAGTATCATATCAGGTGACCCCCTCATTGGAACAAGATCAAAATAATATTTTTTCACCTGCTGAATTTGCATATTATGCAGGAAATTGTAATTTCAAACAGCAATTTTTTTTCCTGTGATGCAACTTGGATTTTAACCAATTCAGTCTTGTTTGGCAGTGCTCAATGAGCTCTGTTTTTTACAAGAGTTATGGGCCTTTTCGACTTAGAAATTGCATATTTGCATCAACATTTTGTACGGACTTTGTTTATGACATAACTTGAACAATAGTTAACAAATTTCAATTCTTTTGGTATATGTCTCTATAGCAACAATGTCTACATCAAGTTTGATGACCAGTGATATCCGATGAAAATTATGGGAGTTATTGCCCTTTGTTAAAAAATATCGTGTATTGCATGTTTATGGAATAACTTAAACATTAGTAACCAAATATGAAATTTTTTTAGTACATATCTCTTTGGGAACAATGTCTACCTCAAGTTTGATGATCACCATTATATCCAATGAAAATTGTCAGAGGTATTGCACCCCACCACCCACTTGTCATTTTGGCAATTTTACCAAAATGCATTTTGAAGGATTTGGAGTTATTTCATGCAGAAAAAAATGACTCCTATAACCCACCGCCCCACCCCACAACCCCCCACCCATTTTGTCAATTTTTTCTTTGCCCCAAAATACATTTTGAAGGATTTGGAGTGATTGCATGCAGACAAAATTTGACTCCTGTAGTCTCAACATGCTTTGTCAGACAAAATTATCAAAATAACACTGCTGTTGAGATGATAATTTATAGGAGGCTGCCCTGTCATTTTAATGAATTCTGACAAACATCTAATGGAACACTGTTAATTTGACACTGTGTGGAGTGTGTAGCCATTTGCCATTATCATTAAACAGTGGCCACATCTCATTCTATGGAGGTCATAAACACTACCATGTCAAATAGAGATTTATTTCTAAATCATTGCTTTGATGCCCATAACATGATCAAGGCTTATTATAGTCATCACCAGCATTGTTTCTATTGTTCATTCCATTCTTGAAGCCATTTAGCTTCAGATGAATGAGCTGCTGAAATTGAACAGCAAAAAAGATGAGTCATTTCCCATGCTCTCTTTTGGTTTCATCCTCTTTCAAATCTCGGGAGTTTTTCATTGCATATCCAGTCATAATGTGCCCCTGAATTAAAGTTGTTAACCCTTTACCCAACAAATCGCCCGCATCCGCCCGCGTAATATGCAAATTCAGCAGTTGAAAAAATATTATTTTAAAAAAAATTTCAACAAAACCATATCATGTGACCCCTCGTTGGAACGAGCTCGTTCCAACGAGGGGTCACATGATATGGTTTTGTTGAAATTTTTTTAAAAAAAATAAAAAATGATATTTAAAATAATAAATTTTGATATCGTCTGTGTTGGGTAAAGGGTTAATCATTAACCGTTTGAACCCTCGTTTCCTGGAATGGAATGGTATATTGAGTACACTTACAGTGAGATGGGTCAGTCCAATATCAATATACAGGATAAATAGCTGCAGACTGCAGTTATTATTTTATCATCAATGCCCCGTGTATTTTGTGGACCGAAAAATTGGTCTTGCAACTTCAAAGGGTTTAGCCTTTACCCAACAAATCGGTCGCATCTGCCCACATTATATACAAATTGACTAAACTTAACTTCATCTCTCTCTTGCAGTCATGAGATAACCAAAGATATTGAATAAATATACAATACAAATTGAGCAGTTGAACAAAAATTTTTCAAGAAATTTCAGCAGGACTATATCATATGACCCCACTCATTGGAATGAGCTTGTATGAATTTTGTTGAAATTCTATGAAAGTTTTGAAAAAAAAATATCAGATTTGGATATCCTGTGCATTGGCTGAAGGGTTGCATGAGTGAAATAAATCTGTTCAGCTCATCAGTGAATTAAATCTTTTTACTTTAGTGAGGGAATAATTTTTTTTAAGTTGAACCTATTTCAAACAATTAGCTGTATGGACACAGCAGTTTACAGAAAATGGTCATCCAACTGGCTCATTTCACTAGGTCTGTCATGATCAATCAAGAAGTCGACTAATCATTGACTAATCTTTGGAAATACCCATAATCAACTCCAATTTCAAAGTCCATAATTTGGGGTTTTCATCACTCCTTTACTAATGAATTATTTGTTTATACTCTCCTCCCCATTGTGCTCGTAAGAAGTGTCAGAGGCTGTAGAATATCAAAATACATTGTAATAGATATGGGAAAGGAGTATAAAGGTACAATACATGACACAAGGTCTGGTGTTCTTGAAAGCAGGGACCGACCTGGTCATGCGCCAGTGCGTATTTGGTTCTGAAACATCAGGACCTGGCTCTTAAATCTCAGAAATAGGCTTCTCAGTTGACGCGTAACTTCTCAGATCATATTTTGATATTCTTTCGATGGATAATCGAGAGAGACACTCTTACATGTATTATATATATGATTACCATTTATCATTGTTGTAGAGTGCTTAAGTTAATACTTCAAGTCTTAATTACCAAGCATTAATCTTCACTGTGGTTTCTGATCAAGTCTTGGCTGCCTAAATAGGCAGCCAAGACTTGATCAGAAACCACAGTGAAGATTAATGTTTGCTATAGTGTACTAAATGAAAATGATGAGTGCTATTACATACTTGCAGTGTGTGTTACAAACAGCAGTGTAACTCCGTAAATTGAAATCTGGCGCATGAATTGAAAAAATAGGCTCCGAGGCTAGAGCATATTTTAAATAGTCCTGATCGGTCCCTGTGAAAGTATGGGAGTACAAAGAATTGCCATTCTCAGATAGTCAAGGGGTGCATTTGGCTTCTTAACCCTTTCCCTCACTTCAAAAGCAGACGACACTTGCAAAAAAAAATTCTTGAATGACTAATATTTTTCATTTTTTGTCTCAAAAACATAGGTTATGACACCTCATCGGAATGAGCTCGACAAGCTTGTTCCAAAGAGGGGTCATAAACTATGTTTTTGAGACAAAAAATGAAAAAAATAATGAAAATTAATTGGCGATTTTTTAGAATAGCACTAGCCGGTTTTTGCCGTTATGTTGGGTAATGGGTTAAATCTCAATACAGCTATTATTATTAGACTCACTTCTGGTCAAAACCTGTGCCTAGGCTCAGGTGTATAACCTGAGGTGGTCAGAAGTCTGAATTTTACTTGGAGAGCAGTAAGCATGCATCATGCCTGCTTGTCTAAAGAATGTCTGGCCTGATGAACTCATGACTGAAAATATTGTTTTCTATGTAGCTGTTTCTAGGGGTTACAGAGTACGATTAAAGTCGACTTGAATCGATTGTTCTTCTTTAAAAGTTGACTATAAAACTTCATAACCATGCCAGCCCTAGTTTCCACAAGTAGACTTTGAGGTGAAAAATTAAGTTTCATTTTTTTCAAAATTACGAAACCACTGGTACAACAGACAAAAGAGAATAAATGTTTTTGAAAATCAGCTTGTTTTTTATCAGTAAAATTTGGTCACATTCGGTCAAGTTTTGTTTTACTAGTGAAATAGGCCCCGGTAACCAAAATGGATCACATGTGACACATTTGTGTATGTCTTTTGGGTGTTAAGATTGTACAAGTACATGTTTTGCCCCAATAAAATTACTTGCATACTTGAGACATCAAGAAAAAATACACATCTGGTTCATTATTCCCCCGAAAAAAATTTGGGGGAATCTAGCCGTGACGTCGTCCGTCTGTCCGTCTGTCCATCCAGGCGTAGACGGAATTCGTGTCCGCTCCATAACTTCTTACATCCTTCAAGGATATTAATGATACTTGGTATTATTATTGCCCACAACCAGAGGGTGTGTCGCGAATAAGGTTGGAATGGCTATCAAGGCTTTTTTCGGGGGAATCTGCCACCCTTTGGTGGCCATCCTCTAGTTTTATCTAACCAAGAACAACATGAAAGAATTGTAAACGTGCATTTTTGATTCATTTTTCCCATTACCTTGCATTACTTGGCATTTAAAAATGGGAAAAGAATTTTTTTAACAAAACCAAAAGTGAAAAGGTATCGCAATTTCAAAACTGCACTGCTCTAATCTCAAGTATTGGTTTGCAATACAGGTACATGTACAAACAGTGTGTTCACCATGGGTACTCTTGGAAGAAGAGCTATGCTTGATGACTGTTGTAAACAAGTTCTCTTTGGTTGGTGTAATAGGGCCCGGTAACAGTGGCTTAAATGAGAGTCCTTGAAAGTCAGCAGCATTTGACACTTTTCGTTCTATGAGAGGAAAAGGTGCCAACTGCATTGCTATTTCACATTCAAGGACTCTTATCTAAGCATTGCAGTTGGCACCTTTTTCCTCTCAAGGGATGATTTTGAATAGCTATAAATTTAACTGGTTGTGTGCTGGAAGCCTATTGGCACTATCCCATCAATTGTAACAAGGCAAAGACATGTTTATAAGTTTGAACCCTTTACCCAATGCAATGGCCAAAACCGGCCAGTGCAATTCACAAAAATTACCAATTAATCTTCACTATTTTTTTCAAAACATAGGTTATGACCTCTTTGGAACGAGTTTGTTGAGCTTGTTCCAAAGACGGGTCATAACCTATGTTTTTGAGACAAAAAATGAAAGAATATTGTTTGCAAGTGTCGTTTGCTTTTCATGTTAGGTAAAGGGTTAATTACTAAAAATAATTCAGCACTCTACGAGTTACTAAATTATTTTGACATACTTGCCGCTTCAAGAAAAAGTACACATGTAATGGTGAATGGCATACTTTATCACACCAACAACAACATGAAAGAATTCTAAATGTGCATTTTTAAATTAATTTCCCCAATACATAGCATTTAAAAAAAAAACCAAAGATAAAACTTAAAAAGCAATTTTTTTTCCAATAAAACCAGAAGTGAAACAGAATTACAATTTCAAAACTGGACTGCTGTATTCACAAATATTGATTTGCAATACATCTATAAGCATTATGTTTCACTTGTGAACTCTGGGAAGTGGAGCTGCTTGTGCACTACAGGAAACAAGTTCTGCTCTACATGTAAAATAAGACCCCAAACCAATGTGTGGAGTGGAAGTCCTCTACAGTGGACAACATATGTGTAAATGATCGGCTGAACTTGACTTCATCAAAACTGTGTTGCAGTCATGAGATAGCCAAAGTTGCTGAAAGTGATCTTAACTGGTTGAGGGCTAGATTATTTTTTGAAGGTCTGAATTTGTGATTTAAAATTTGTTCTATTACAAATTATTGGAGAATGCCCACAGGCACTCTCTAGTAACTTGTAATAGAACAAATTTATATAAATAAAATATTATATGCGTTTGACTGAATATAAAGCATGTGCAAAGAAAACGTTGGCTTTTGATCGGGTACCCTCATTTTTTTTAAAGCCCTGATAGTGGCTTCTAGCACTCAACTAGTTAAACATAAGTAAATAAATAAATAAATAAATAAATAACTAAATAAATAAATAAATAAATAAATAAGGATTGTGTTCCCCATGTGAACTCCAGAAATGGAACAGTGTTGGTGATTACTTTGGTAAACAAATTTTGTTTTACTCTTGAAAATAGGACCCAGTAACCAAAATTTCTTGAATAACTTAAAATTTGGGCTCAAAAACACAGCTTGAAGATTTTTCCAACTCACATATCAGGTCATAATGGATCATTTTTCTCCCACTCTCAGAGCCTTGTTTCCATCCTCCAATCAAGCAAGACTATATACAACAATTGTATGGCTTCTAGACTGCCGTTCTGATCTGAAAAATAATGCACTGATCTGTTTTTGTGTTGTTATTGTATATACTACAAAAAACAAAAACATGGCCTGTACTCGTAGGGTTAACCTTTTACCTAACACAGTGGCCAAAAACGGCCTGAAAATTAACCAGAATAAGCCTACCACAGCCTAAAATATCTCGAAAGTTTCTCAATAAAACCATGCAAATATGGATATCATTAGAACCAGCTCATTGAGCTGGTTGTAATGATATCCATATTTGTATGGTTTTATTGAAAAATTGTGAAATTTATTTTTTTGACTTTCTTAATATAGGATGAATGTACAAAATGGTGTAGGAGCGGGAGAAAGATCTGTCTCACTCCGGCGTCTTACCCAGGACACATACCTCAATAGGCAGGTGGTGGGAAGAAAGTCCTGAATTTCTTCTGTGTCATGTACTACCTCTGTAGCCAATCACCTAATTATGTGATGAGTACTTCATGTAACCCTTAAAGGCCTAATTCCAACATTGATTACTTTTTACTGCAACAAAACAGGTGCCCCAACATGAAGAGTTTACGTAAACTTGCTTGTAACATTCAAGGAACCTCATCAGTTGATTCTAGGCAAGTCTTGGCTACCTTTGTCGGCAGCCAAGACTTTTCCTGGACTGCAAAGCCATAGGATATATACTGTCAAAGTGTAGAAAATAAAAGTATAAAAATCTCCAGGCCCTCAATGACCTTGAATATGAATCAGGTTTGCTCTTGTGAAGAGAACTAATTTGGGGGAAGTATTTTCATGTAAAGGCTTTGAACATATAGAAAAAACTTTTCCCTTGTGATCTTGGAATTCGTCTTTGGCCATGTTTAACTTTGGATTTGAGGGGTTCAAAGTTTTCTATAATTTTTCCATCAGCTTTGACATGTTTATGGTATCTTTTCATCTTAAAAGACTTCTCTTGTGTGTTTGTGATTTAATCTCTTTTAGAGTTAATTTACTGGCCCTAAAAGTACAAGAGAAAGTGGAATGTACCTGTTTAAACCTGCATTCACTGCCAATTTTTTTACACCTCGGGATTTCTGATCAGATACACAACAACTTAGTGTGCCAGGTACTTGAAGGAGCGGACTTCATTTTTTCAAATAAACAACAGTAAATTCAATTTTACCCATTATCCAACATTAGTTGTAGAGAAGAATACCAATATTTTTATCTACATAATTTAAAAAAATGAACTTTTTAATTAGTCGTAGGGTACAGCAACTGCATCATGAAAGCAGATAGAGAATTTTGAAATGATCTTTCTGATTTTCTTTCCATAGTCCTGGGAACACAGTGGCTCATGACTTACAGCATTGAACTTTAAACCCAATATGGTTGATGGTTTGCTTGGAATTGCTCGTGACCTGCTCCATCTGTTCTGCAAGGGGCACTATGACTAAGGCATACTGCACATCAATGGTGCTCTTGCCTTCAACTGCTGCTGACTCTGAAATGTTTCCAAAATTTGTCAGAACAAGATGTAACAAAGAAAAAGAGGAAAGTACACTGAAGACGCAACAAAAATAAATGATCAGGCTGAAAATACGTTCTCGTAAAAGTGAATCGCACAGCTGGTAAAATAAATATGTTACAGTGTGCTTACTTGACAGATACGGTGTTATAAGAGGCTCAGCAAAAACAATATATTATTTTATTTTTGTTCCACCTCACCCAATATTGTTGTTGCATTGGCGTCATATGAGGATCATCAAAAACAATATTGGGCGTGGCATTCCGTCTCTCCAAGTATTGTTTTTACTTTGCTTCCTATGATACTGTATCTGCCAACTAAACACTACCGTAATTTATAAAATAGAGCCAGTACAGTACTGTAATTATAAAAACCGATAGAGAATTACTATCGAATCACGATCAGGACAGAATACTGTCTGCTTCCCTCCCCACCCCCCAACCCCCCCACAATGCTATAGATCCTCACTTGTTGAAATAGAAATTTGAGCACAACCAATCTCAGCTGCTTTTTCCATTCATTTTCTTTGATTCAGTATGGATTTTGCAATATTTTATTTATGGAATTACCCATGGGAACTCCAGGATGTGATACAGTGCTTATTTACTGTGGTAAACAAACTCTGTTTTACTGGTAAAATAGGAGCCAGTAACCAATATCTGGTGTGGAAGTCCTCTAAAATGGGCAACATTGGTATAAATGATTGGCTGGACTTGATTTTATATCCATGTTGTCACGATTGGTCACTGTGCAGAAATATCTGACTACCAACACCAATAAATAAATAAATTTTTGAAATACTGACCCACTGGTGCAAGTAATCATGATCAGAATGAAAAATAAACTGCTTTTGTGATCACAGTATTGTGTAGCCCACCATATTTTAACCCTTTACCAAACATAAAAAGCAGACGACATTTGCAAAAATAAATTCTTTAAGTAATTTTTTTCATTTTTTGTCTCAAAAACATAGATTATGACCACTCATTGGAACGATCTCTATGAGCTCATTCCAATGAGGGGCCATAACCTATGTTTTTGAGACAAAAAATGAAAAAATAATGAAAATTAATTGGCGATTTTTGAGAATAGCACTGGCCGGTTTTGATCATTACGTTGGGTAAAGGGTTAAATTAGAGTGCCAATAAGGCTCAGAGCATGTGGTTCTCAAACAGCTGGGCATGATGGCCTTCCATCCAAGTTTGCATTATTGTAAATTCAACTCTTGTATTACCAGACATTGCCAGTACATGTGTTAAAATCAATAACATAAATGGCCCATCTTGATTAGTTTTGAGATTGTCATATTTGATGAACTGACACATGGTTTTAAATTTTGTTGATGTGGAATTGATTCAAACTTGTATTTCCCATTTTAGCAACTGCATATTTCATACCTTGAGTGAGACAAGGTGCCATCTGCCATGCGTTAGCATTGCAGATTGCATCTTGTTGTTCTCAAGGGACTTTTTGAAATATGTTGGTAAAATTACCTTTTTTGCTCCCATGCAGTCCCACGTGCAAATTATAAGTTGACTTTCATCCCACATTTCAGTTTTTTCCCTATGGAACTTTCCCCTCAGACTCCCAACAGATTTTACATCCCACTTGAATTTTCTCCCTCCAAACAAAATTTCTGGCTATGCTGATTGTCCCGTGAGAAAACATATATGAAAAAAGGACTCCATAAGAATGCACAATTTTCCTCAAATACAAATGACCCAATTCTATTTTTGTAGCGGAAACCCTGCCAGATTCTAAAAAAATTTGTGAAGATAATATTTTCCAGTTTTTACATGAACTTGATTTCTGCTGTAGAGAGTTTAAACAGTATTTTGTTTCCGTGTGCACATCTGCACAGTTCAAAGATCAAAAATCTTGAAGTACATGAATGCATAACTTGTTGAAATGGGAAAGTGTGTTACATTTAATTACTTCTGCATTCCTTTAAATTCTGCATCTTGACATATTTCGTCTTTAAACTATTACAGCATGTTGTGTAACAAAAAAATTCCAAGTACTTGCTACTGGAAAGACTTGTGTGAATAAAGCATGAACAAATCTCTCAGTTTTACTTGTATAATTATTTAATGCAATACACCTCTTATTTCACAGAGGGCTTTCAAATGAGTAATGACAGCTCAGATTTATTGATTCTTATTTCAAGTGAGAACTTCTGGAACCCCTTGTATGATAGAACTTGGCCAGTCAAGTCAATAATTTCTATTTAACTTCTGGAATTTATGAGAGATGTAGTTATCAGAGCTTGCATTGTTTTGAAAATAATAATAATGCAATGTTAACATCTAGAATCCACTACAGTGCTCTCTGACTTGCATTATTGCCCAGTATCATAGGCGTACACACCCTTTGTTCATTCTATGACATTCTCAGCTCAACTTAACAGAGCACACTGCCGGTGCTCCACAGATGGGCACATAAGGCAAGCATCTCAACAGGTCCCTATTTTCTCCTAGGTATGGTGGTAACATTCCCAACGTTCACAGCTGGCATGTGATACATTGTAAAATCACACACTCACACTTTGGTGATCGCACACCAGCCACTCACTACTACTGGAAGCACCCGAATTAATCGCTGAGTGGCCACCCATCCAAGAATTAACCAGGCTCTACGTTGCTTAACTTTGGTGATCTTGAAAAGTCATTGATCTTCTTACAAATCTCTTGAATTTGAAAAATTTTGTTTGTTTTGGGGGGAAAAAAATTGTTTGTTTAACCATCTGCACACTGATGTTAACCTTTTACCTGACATGAATCTCAGATGATACTAGCAAACAAAATTATTGAATGACTAATTTTTTTCATTTTTTCTGGCAAAAACATAGCTTATGACCCCCTAATTGGAACAGGGAGGTCATAAGCTATGTTCTTGATGCAAAAAATAAAAAAAATAATGAAAATTCAATGCCAATTTTTGTGAATAGCGCTGAATGGTTTTGACCATTACCATGGGTAAAGGGTTAAAATTCTAATGTATCAAGAAGCAATTTTTTCCCATAATGCAACAACGAATTTGACCAGTTTAGTCTTGTTTAAAAGATCTCAAAGAATGTATAGTACTGTGATCACAAACGTGATCCTTGTCATATCAGATGGCAATTTAAGCGTGACACACTTAAACCAGTGTGTGGCGATTTCCTAAATATTTATTTATTTATTTATTTAATGGGGTTTAATGACACTTTCAACAGCCTCATGTCTGACAGTTTTATGGTTGGAGGAAGCCATAGTACCTGGAGAGAACTGCCAAGCAACAGTGAGCAAATGTCAGACTCCCTAAAATACTAACTCTGCACAAGCCATCGGCATGCAGTACGTATTGGTACGCAGTGCCAATGGACACCTCCATGGGCAGTAAGAATTAAGTGCCTTGCCCAAGGACACAACACACTTACCCCTAGCCGGGATTGAACCATGGACTGTTCGGTTTGAAATCCAATGCCATAACTACAGCCACTGCGCTTCTGATTTCCTAAATAGAATGCTGCTAAATATAGACTGCATCAAGAAACATAAACAGGAATAGCATCTCTGATGCAGTACGCTCGTATTTCCTTTACCTAAAGGTGAGATTATACAGGATTGCAGGGAGGAAAGAGGAAGACAGTGTTTGAATCCAACTGAGTGGGAAGTGTTGTAAAGCTAAATAAATTTAATGAACGTTTTTTTCAATACTGCCATTTTCTGCATTCAGAATTGCAAGTATGACAAAAGATCATTTATATCTTGTTTGACAAAGCTCAATGAGCTCTGTCAAACAAGAAAAAATTGGCCAAATTTCTGTTTTGCATCATAGGAATAATTTGCGGCTGAAAATGTTGGTATATTGATATCATAGTGCAGAGAGTGAAAGTCTGGAGCTGCGTGAGAAAAATGAGTTACCTGAAACAACTTTAGGTAAACTTTTTTCCAGTTTCCCTTAAATTGTAATTTGTAACACACTACGCAAATGTGATGACAAGGTTCTTTATTACTGGGACAGTGATTGATACCAGCATTATAATAGTGTAAAATCACAAGTAGGTAATGCAGGAAGTTAACATTAATGTTTTCACTTTTTATGAGACAGGTTTGCAGTGCAATTTATAAACCACCTGAGCACAGTAAAAGATATCTGGGTGCAGAATATATAGCTTCGATTAACATGTGAGCAACACAGGAATGTTTATGATGCATGTGCAAGCCTTGATATTAACCACTTATCCATCAGCATTTGTATTAAGTGTAGGCTGTCATTTTACACCGAAAAATGTTTAGCATGTGCCAGCACAAAATCAATTGATTGTGTGTGTTTTTAGGCCTGTCCATTGGTGTTGAAATGAAGAAATGTTTGAGCCAAATAGTCATCACCTAATACAATGGAACCTTGTTAATTATCGCCCGCCAAAACGAAATTGGCTGGAGATCAGGCAATGGGGTCTGTCCGTTTGTCTGTTCGTCCATTCCTTTGTAACAACTTTAGATCTCTGTATCTCGGTTAGTGGATGTTGGATTTGAATGATCTTTGGTATGCTGATGGACCATCATAGGGGAAGGATATTCACAAGTAACAGGTTTTGTCCAACCATTTTTTCTAGAGTTATGGGCCTTTATCAACTTTTTTGGACTTGGAAAATTTCAATTTTTCTGGTTAGTAAACCACTTCCTGGCGGGTGATACCAGTGGTGTTGCACCCTGTTTGAATACCCACTTTACCAGAGAAAAATATGCAATTAACCCTTTACCTAACCTGAAAAGCAGACGACACTTGCAAAAATAATTCTTGAATAACTAATTTTTTTAATTTTTTGTCTCAAAAACATAGGTTATGACCCCTCGTTGGAATGAGCTCGACGAGCTCATTCCAACGAGGGGTCATAACCTATGTTTTTGAGACAAAAAATTAAAAAAATAATGAAAATTAATTGTTGATTTTTGAGAATAGCGTTGGCCGGTTTTGGCCGTTACATTGGGTAAAGGGTTATCAAGAATTGGCACATTTTCCTATCTTCTTGTTTTAAAGTGAGCATTTATTCTATTATTTCTTGTTTGACAGATCTCATTGAGCTCTGTCGAACAAGTTATAATAGATTAACTCCTTGCATGCTGCTGGCAGATATTCTTGCCCAGGACAAGATTCCTCTTGCCATTGAAATAAATATAATTTGGGCACATTTAATCAAATTTTATTTCTCTGAACTGAATAGATTTTTTCACCAGTGATTTCTTTACGTAAATGCTGATAACTTTTTCATCAAATCTAGTTATCATGGCTGCAATGAAGCAGCCATGACTAGATCTGATGAACAATATGTTGAAAATACTCAGCAGGTTCAGTTAAATGCCAATATTGGATGTGTACTGATGCCAAAAATGTCTTTAAATGTGGGGATTTCAGTGGATGTTGGAATAATTCTTTGACAGATTACAAGATTTTTAATTCAATTGACAGGAGTTTACACTATAACTTATATGTAATTTCTGAAGGTATGGGAAATGAATTGGTGTTCTTAAGTTATACTCAATTAACATTTTATTCAGTTAAAAGAAGGGCTGTGTGTTTTTGTTTTTCTCCACTTTGGTTCTGGTTTTTGAAGCCAATCTGAAAACCAAACCTCAAGAACCAGCAAAAAAAATGGCTGAACGGTTTTACTCTGTTTATTCATAAACTGGTCAAACTATCTTACTGCAAGGGAACTGGATTAGTGACTGCTGTGGATTCTTGTCACTTGGTCTATCCGGCAAAGTGGCGAATGCATCGTGTTCTAATTGACACATTTTCTCCTGTATTGACTCATCTACCGGATGAGTCAATTGTGGAGAAAATGTGACAATGAGAACATAACATAGATTTGATGAACTTAATTCATATGTCACCCTAATTTATGGGTTTTTCTGACTGAATAGGGTTAGCAACTCATCCTCTAGAACCTGTAAGAATGATCAAAGGGTAGTTAGGCTGAACCCAATGGAGATACTTTCAGACAGGGCTTTTGTAGTGTATGGTATCGCACAAACTATTGTGGATTTTTTTAGGGAGCCTGAAGTATATTATTTACTATCTGTTTTCCTGAAGTGTTTAACCGTTTGAGACTTTAATTATCCTGACGTTCAAACGTCACTGGGAATTCAGTTTCTTCAACGTTTTTCAAACGTCGGAAAGTAGAAATAACAAGAGATATTTTTTTACCTGCATCGCCATTGGCGAAGCAGGTCTAGTAACCGCTTGACTCCGTCCGTCAGTCCGTCCATGAGTCCGTTCGTCAGTCCATCAGTCTGTCCATCCGAAACACTTTTTCCGTCAAAGTTTTCTTGGCTTCTATGAAAGGGAATGATTTTATATTTGGTCTGCTGCTTCATAATGATGAGTTGTATCGTGTAAGCAATTTTCAGATCTGCCGTGCAGCCACTTCCTGTTTGCCGATACTTTGAAATTTTACTGTACCCACTGAACATTGAAATTTTCCGTCAAGGGTTTCTCGGCTTCTATACAAGGGATTGATTTTATATTTGGTCTGCTGCTTCATAATGATGAGTAGTATCGTGTAAGCAATTTTCAGATCTGCCGTGCAACCACTTCCTGTTTGCCGATACTTTGAATTCTTATTGCACCCACTGAACATTGAAATTTTCCGTCAAGGTTTTCTCAGCTTCTATGCAAGGGATTGATTTTATATTTGGTCTGCTGCTTCATAATGATGAGTTGTACCGTGTAAGCAATTTTCAGACCTGCCGTGCAGCCACTTCCTGTTTGCCGATACTTTGAAGTTTTACTGTACCCACTGAACATTGAAATTTTCAGATCTGCCGTGCAGCCACTTCCTGTTTGCCGATACTTTGAAGTTTTACTGTACCCACTGAACATTGAAATTTTTCGTCAAACTTTTCTCGGCTTCTATGCAAGGGATTGATTTTATATTTCATCTGGAGCCTGATAATGATCAGTTGTATCGTGTATGCAATTTTCAGATCTGCCGTGCAGCCACTTCCTATTTGCTGATTCAATTGCATGCAGCGACGCAGGTCCAGACCCGGTATTGGTCTTGGCTTGTTCACATTAGTGATTATCTGGTTGAGGGCTAGATTGATTTTGGTGGTCTGAATTTGTTATTAAAAACTTGTTTTATTACAAATTATTGGAGAGTGCCCACAGGCACTCTCCAATAATTTGTAATAAAACAAATTTATATAAACTAAATATTATTTGTGTTTGACTGAATATGAAATATGAACAAGGAAAGTGTTGGCTTTTGCTCTGGTATCCTCATTTTTTGAAAGCCCTGATAGTGGCTTCTAGCACTCAACCCGTCAAGAAGTCTTGACAGCAGGATTATATTAGTATTTTAAGCTGCGATAACATTTGGCTGATTGATTGTCACTGAGCACTATTCGGGAGAAAATAGGAATTGAGGTTGAAACTTTAAAAAATCGAAAAATAATAACAAAACAAATAAGAAAGTATCAACGTGCTGTTTGATTTCATACATCATAAGACGTACAAAAGTATTAACCCTTTACCTAACATGAAAAGCAGACGACACTTGCAAAAAAAATTCTTGAATGACTATTTTTTTTCATTTTTTGTCTCAAAAACATAGGTTATGACCCCTCGTTGGAATGAGCTCAACGAGCTCGTTCCAATGAGGGGTCATAACCTATGTTTTTGAGACAAAAAATGAAAAAATAATGAAAATTAATTGGCGATTTTCGTGAATAGCGCTGGCCAGTTTTGGCCGTTACGTTGGGTAAAGGGTTAAAGAGTTAAAGTGTTATTTACTATCTGTTCTTAACACATAGAAACACTGAGGTAAAACCAAGGTTTTTTCCTGAAACTAAACCAAAACCGAAACCGAATCTGAAAAATCAAAAACTTCCCAGGTAGTCGATTTTGAGTCAACTTGTCATCTCCCAGTAAGAATCAGATTGAAGAATCTCCTTGCTTGAAGGAAAAGCGCCTCCATTTGTGGTATGATTTTAAAATTCGGTGATGCTGAAACCCCCAAAATATTTGCAATCCTAGTTGTATACTGTTCATGCAATATGTAACACACAAAAATGAAAATGGAATTTAATACAATAAGTGTTGACCTTGAAGGTGGTGCGTGCAATCATGCTATGGAGAATTGTAATAATTTTCACAGAGATACTGGCATTGTTCCTTTAAATCTTTTCTGAGAGTAACTGAATTGATTATGGCTTAATTGCTGATTAACTATCCAGTAATAGGTAGAGTACCAGATTTCCTGGCAACTCTTGCTATTCTAAGCACTCTATCATTTTATTTGTTTACTTACATCACAGATAATCTCATTTCAGCTTGTGTAATCTGGTTCTTTGGAGGTTTGACATTTAAAAGCTATCCTGATGAGCTGTGAGAGATATTAAAGCCTAAGATGAGCTTTAAGATGTTTTAATTAATGAATGATCTGTAAATGAGAGTTTAACTTCATATAACTGTACAGTAGAATCTATCCAGTTTGATCCTATTTGAAATCATTTTTATGAGCTCAAATATCCACATAACAGGTTGGAAAAACTCCTGTCCAAAAAACCCTGTGGAAACAACCTGCCAGTTGCAGAGATAGGACAAAGCCTGTCATTATACTTTTTCTGAAGTTCATCACTTTAACCCTTTACCCAACGAATCGGCCGCATCCACCCACGTAATATGCAAATTCAGCAGTTGAAAAAATATTATTTTTCAAAAAATTTCAACAAAACCATATCATGTGACCTCTCATTGGAACGAGCTCGTCGAGCTCGTTCCAACGAGGGGTCGCATGAGATGGTTTTGTTGAAATTGTTTGAAAAATGTTAAAAAATGATTTTTCAAATAATAAATTTTGATATCGTCTGCGTTGGGTAAAGGGTTAAACAGAAAAGAACTATTTATTCAGTGCATATATTAACCCTTTGAACCTGAGTGGGGCCACTTTTACGGCCCAGGGACATGATACATGATAATTTCATTAAGTAGGATGGCTGTTAAGTAAATATGAGGGTTAAACCAATCAACATTTTCGACGTGCAGCTCTGAGGCTGCATGTCGAAAATATTAATTGGTCTACCCCCAAATAATGAATATGGACTCTTCAAATTGATGCCATTGAACTGACATGGAAGATACCATTAGGATTCGAAGTGTTAAGATAAAGAAAATGAATAATAGTTACATTTTGTTCATGTATACATTTTTTATCATTAGCCCTTTTAGCCCCCCTCACCCACCCATGGGAACCCTTGGAAGTGTGGCAGTGTTTGTTTACTGTGGAAAACAAATTCAGTTTTACTGGTAAAATACTCCTTGAGAAATCTGGAAAGTGGAGCAGTACTTGTTCACTGTCGCAGTGTGGTAAACAAATTCTGTTTTACTGGTAAAATAGGACCCGGTAACACCTTCAGTGGAAGTCCTCTAAAGTGGGCAGGGCAGGTATAAATGTTTGGCTAAACATGACTTCATACCAATATGGTGGTCGTGATATACAATAGCTGCAAACAGTGACTTTAAACATCAGTAAATAAATAAATAAATAAATAAATAAATAAATAAATAAATAAATAAATAAATAAGATCTCTAGGTAATCAAAGTCTGGGTTTGAAGTCTTCAAAAGTGGACAGCACACATTGGAATGATTGGTTGAAGTTAACCTTATACTGGGTTCCCATGGGTCCTTGGATTCAAGGCATAGCCTCAGATTTGACTAAGGGTCATTTAGGGCCTTGAAATCATTGAAAATGTGTTGGTGGCCTTAAAAAGCCACGAATATTCATGAAATACAAATGCTGACGATGCAGTAATCATAACTATATAGTTTTATATGTCAAGAGTTTGAGAAGACATAGGCCTAACCAGAACCCTTTGGTCGGGCAGACGGTCAGGCTTATTATCCCCGCCAAAACAAATTTACGGGGGATATAGATATGGGGTCTGTCCATCCGTTCATCCATTCATTCATTCATCTGTCCATCCATCTGTGACAACTTTGGAGCTTCATATATCAGTCAGTGGAGGTTGGATTTAAATGATCTTTGGTATGCTGATAGACCACCATGGGGGAAAGGATATTCACAAGTAAGTTTTGTCCATTTTTTTCCCCTAGAGTTACAGGCGTTTTTCCACTTTTTTCAACTTACATACCCTTCAACTTAGAAACTCTTGGCGAGGGATACCAGTGGCATTGCACATTGTTTACATTTGTTCAAAAGTTCTACTTTACTGGTCAAATAGGACCTGGTAACCAGTGCCTGAGGTGGAAGTCCTCTAAAGTGGGAAGCATAGGTATAAATGATTTGCTAAACTTGACTTTATACATATGTTGCAGTCATGATATAGCCATAGATGCTGACGGTGACTTTAAACACTAATAATAAATAAATAAATTTTATATTACTTTGGAAAAGTTACCCCAAGTGTCTTTTTCCTTGAGAACTCAACCAGTAGGCTGCATTTATCTTGGCAATGTTTTTTCATCATTGTTGGCTGCCTGTACAGGCAGCCTATAATGTGTAGAAACACTGTCAAGTCATCTACAGCTGTGTAGCTGTGTATACAGTAGTATTCATTGTAAAATTGATCTGAGGCTTAAAGGGTTAACCCTTTGAGACTTTATCCTGCCGTTCAAACGTTACTGGGAATTCAGTTTCTTCAACGTTTTTCAAAATGCGACGTCAAACGTCGGAAAGTACAAAAAAGATATTTTTCACATTAGTGATTATGTGGTTGACGCTAGATTATTTTTGGTGGTCAGAATTTTTATTCAAAACTTTTTTTATTACAAATTATCGGAGACTGCCTACAGGCACTCTCCAATAATTTATAATAAAACAAATTTATATAAACAAAACATTATTTGTGTTTGACTGAATATGGAATATAAGCAAGGAAAGTGTTGGCTTTTTCTCTGGTATCCTCATGTTTTGAAAGCCCTGATAGTGGCTGCTAGCACTGAACCAGTTGAGAAGTCTTGACAGCAGGATTATATTAATATATTGAGCTGCGATAACATTTGGCTGAATGGTTGTCACTATGCACTATTCAGGAGAAAATAGGAATTGAGATTAAACCTTTAAAAAATTGAAAAATAACAGCAAAACAAAAACCACAAAGTATCAACGCGCTGTTTGATTTTGTACGTCATAATACGTACAAAAGTATCAAAGGGTTAAATGGCAACCATTGTGTAGCTTGATTATTATCATTACTTTAGCCATGAGGATTTGAATGGACTTACTGATTGCATATTGTGATAGTTGTATATTATTGCTCTGCCATAAAACTAACATATCTAAATGATATGCAAGTCCACACTCTTCACAGTTCACTTCTCAGTGATAATTTTATAAGTGCAGATGAATGGCGACAGCTTGGAAAAAATAGAATCATTGCTTGATGTTCAGATCAATACTGAAATATATTTATTATAGTTTTTCCCAGCATAGTCAGTAAAATTTTGGTGAATGCCAGAACTGATATAAAAAGATCCAAAATGCACCGTCATATCAAAAATCCCATACTTGTACTGTTATACCTTATAAACTAAACTCTTTACAAAGGCATCATTTTCCCCTTCTCTTCCCCTCCTCATCCTTTCACTTCCATCTTCTCCCACAAGACCTATATTCACAGGAGTGTCGTTTTGAGATGAGCGATCATCCTCACCCATTATAGACCACTTGATATGAAAATAAGGAGAGCAGACAACACTCTTCCCCGTGGGAACACCAGAAAGTGATGCAGTACTTGTTTACTGTAGTAAACAAGCTCTGATTGACTGGTAACATAGGACCCAGTCACCAATGCCTGGGGTGGAAGTCCTCGAAAATGGGCATAAACGATTAGCTGGACTTGACTTTATCTCCATGTTGCGGTCACCATTAGCCATTGTGCAGATATAAGTGCCCTTAAACACCAATAAATAAATAATAAATAAATAAATAAATAAATAAATAAATAAATGCCCATCTAGAAAATCCTTGGTGAACTAAAGGATTCTAAAAGAAGTTTTTGCACAATAAACATAATGGAAACATACCAAGTCTCTTTTAACCCTTAACCTTTTACATAATGGATCGGCAGCATCCACCCACGTAATATATAAATTGAGCAGTTGAAAAAATACTTTTTTTCCAAAAATTTCAACAAAACCATGTCATGTGACCCCCTCATCGGAATGAGTTAATTGAGCTTGTTCCAATGAGGAGATCACATGATATGGTTTTCTTGTAATTTTCTGAAAAATTTGAAAAATAATATTTAAAATAATAAATTTTGATATCGTCTGCATTGTGGAGCACTACAGGGGTGTCGGCAGGATTGAGATAGTAAATAACACTTTAACCCTTTACCTAACGTAACGGCCAAAACCGGCCAGCGCTATTCTAAAAAATCGCCAATTAATTTTCAATATTTTTTTCATTTTTTGTCTCAAAAACATAGGTTATGGCCCCTCGTTGGAACGAGCTCGACGAGCTCGTTCCAACGAGGGGTCATAACCTATGTTTTTGAGACAAAAAAATGAAAAAAATAGTTATTCAAGAATTATTTTTGCAAGTGTCGTCTGCTTTTCAGGTTAGGTAAAGGGTTAAGGGCTAATGATCTACAGAAGTTTCCAGAATTGTAACTACACTACACAGGGAGTACATTGGCTTAATGGTTAGGGTATTAGTTCAGTGATCCATAGTTCGATTTTGTCAGCACTTTATGTCCTTGTGCAAGGCACTTAATCCTATTTGCCCACATGGAGGCACAGTGGCACTGTGTACAGGGACATACTGCACTACCCATCTTTCTTGGAGTTAGTATGTTGGAGAGTCTGGCAGTTTCTCTGTGGTTCTCACCGGGTACTCCGGTTTCCTCCACCTGTAAAACTATCTGACATGAGGCAACTCTAGCTATAGAAAGTGCTGTTAAACCATTAAACCCCAATAAATAAATTAATAAATAAATAACAACACTCTGCATCTTGTGAGTCTAGTGACTAAGCACAGATTTCTAACCAAGTAGTAGCTGATTCTAGCAGCCGACATGACTAGAAACCACTGTCAAGGTGATTTGTCTATTATCCACAGAACCTCGAATCCTTGATTGCACATTAAAGTATCTGTTCTGAGACTGCAAAGTTTGTTGGATAATGACCTCTGATGGTCAACAGCTCCAAATGGATGAGATTTATTAAAGAAAAACTTGTACCAGATTTCCCATCATTGCAAAATGACTTATTTTTTGGGGCAATCACACTTCTGAACCATTTCCCAAAAGGGCATTAGTTGCTATCCTTGATTTTCAAAACATAGTTGAATTGGTTTGGATATGAGTTGAATGTTGCTTGACATTGCTCGGTGGTTCTCTCCAGGTACTCTGGCTTCCTCCATCCAAAAAACTTCCTGATACAAGGTGACCCTGGCTGTCAAATATGTTGTTAAACCCCAATAAATAAATAAATAAATAAATAAATAAATAAATAAATAAATAAATAAATAAATAAATAAATAAATAAATTGGTTGACTGTCATCTGTGTATCATTCCTCATATGGAGCAGAGCTGTATGAATCAATACCTCTATCATTAATTACTATCATTAATGATACATGCATTACTACATTACCATTAACTAGTAGTGGGCGCAGTGGCTCAGTAGGTGGAGGTGCAGGCTGCAAGCTGAGAGGTCCTCGGTTCGCATCCCATGTGCGGCAACCACATTGTGTCCTTGGGCAAGACACTTCACCCCCATTGCCCATGTGAGGGCATGGTGGCATTGTGTACTACAGTGTAAGGCAATGAGCATGTTCGGGGCATGTCTCAAGTAGGTAGAGGAGTGGGCTACAAGCCTAGAGGTCCTCGGTTCGAATCTTCCCTGCGGCAACTGCATTGTGTCCATGGGCAAGACACGTGGGGGCACAGTGGCATTGTGTGCAAAGGCGTACTGCACATCGATGGTGCACCTGTCTTCAACCAATGCTAACCCTGCTTGTGTGGAGTTAGTATGTTGAAGAGCTGACAGTTGCTCGCCATTGCTCAGTGGTTCTTTCCAGGTACTCCACCTTCCTCCACCTGTGAAACTGTCATGGTCATGATTAGCCATTGTGCAGAAATATATGACCTTAAACACCAATAAATATATAAAATAAATAACAGAGTGATGGACGCCCATATTTGAGCTTTATTATGATGTGCAAGTACAACAGCTTGAAGGCTTCATATTCCATGGAAGTACTTCATATCATCTTTGAAGTGAAATATTTAGTCTACTAGGAATTGCTTTGTTACAATTTATAGGAGATTGCCTACAGGCACCCTCCCATATATTGTAACAACGCAAGGATATGTGAACAAATTTTGATCACCAAAAATAATTTAGCACTCTACCAGTTAAAGGCCAGATTTTCATACATTTTTGTTACACTTTGTGGTAAACACACTCTATTTTACTAGTTAAATATTGCCCAGTCACCAATTCTTGAGGTTGATGTACTCTAAAATGGGCAACATGGGTATAAACGATTGACTAAACTTGACTTTATCTCCATGTTGTGGTCATGATTTGCCATTCCATAGAAGTATGAGACCTTAAACACCAATAAATAAATAAATGTTACACCCTGCCAGTGTATCTCCTGTGGCTTTGCAGTTGTTAAAATGCATGTCTTGGCTGCCTATATAGGCAACCAATACTCATCTAGAAACAACTGCCAAGGTACTTGGAACCATTGGCAGTTGTTTTTCTGCAAGTCATGCAAATATTGGATGCTTATATATGCCTAGAAACAATTACCAAAATATTTAGAATTTTCCCACAGACAGCATTGCATGTTGGGGCACTTGTGTTCCAGTAAAAAGTGATCAAAGTCGACATTAGCCTTTTAATTCCTTAATGCTGCTGATGGTTATTCCTGCCCAGCACAGGAAATCTCTTTCCATTAAAATAGGTAAAATCTCGGCATGCTTTACCAAATTTTCCCCTGTAAATTGTATTGACTTTTTGACCAGTGGTTTGTTGTGATGAAAGTTTGCAAGTTTTTCATAAAATCTAGTCATGGCTGCTTCACAGCAGCCATGACTAGATTTGATGAAAAATATTTTAAAATTACTTAGCAGGTTAAGGGTTAAGAGATTTCTCATGTTTGTTTAATGCATACATGGATGCATACGGGGAAAGACTTTTCTTGGTTGCACCTTGATTCCCTGAAAATAAATAAAAAATATAACCCCCCACCCCCCTCCCCCCATTTAAAAAAAAAATCTGTTGATAATCTGAGTATATTTTTTATGGCCTTAGAACTGAAGTCACAGAATTGATTAAATTACAGCTGTTGGTATAATTGTTGGAATATATAATTGGCTTTTTAAAAACTGAACAAGAATACTGTCTCCTCTGTATGCTTATTTCATTCAAGTAATTAAATTGGCATTGCAGTGAACAAGATTAACAATTCTGGAAAGCTGTCTGGTATAGATACAAGAATGAAAAACGTAATGGTCCCTGTTTTTTTTTGGTTAATTTCCCTCAGCATTTACATTAGATGAAGACAGGAAAATTGATATTGACAGCTCAAGGTTTGTGTAATCTTGATGAAACTAAATTGATGTTCAAAAAAAAAAATTAAATAACTTTGAAAAAAAAAATTCTGATTTGGTTGGTGAAAAGATTTTTTCTGTCAGTAAATTGCACTGCCTGAAGTTTTAAAATTCTGTAGTATCACATACATGTAATCACTGGAGTCTCTCAGGAATTTAATTTGTCTGCATGTTCGGCACGCTGTCAAATTTGAGGCTGAGGCAAGCAGCAGTACCACTTGTGCTTCAAATGCTTCAAAAGGGTTGTTGAGTGTGTTGCTAACCTGTGCCTTTGACAATCATCATTGTGGAGCACTACAGGGGTGTCGGCAGGATTTTTTTTGGAGGTGGGGGGGGGGGGGGTCAAGGGGTAGATCATAAGAATCATGGTTACCCTCCCTCGCTAGACCCTTGCAATATGACACAAGCTTACTCGAGCAGTGGACAATTGAGAACATTTTCAGGAACATAACATCTCTATATTTTTTCATCAATAATGGTCCAGAGTACATAATATAACCCAACAGCATCGGAGCACTGAATCCGCTTTCTTGTCTTTACAAATTGCAGTGCACAAATTACAGTGTTGCTATCACAAAAAACGAGCTGAAAACTTCAACTGGATCGATTTCACAGAACAGTAAAATTTCATTATTCCTGAACAAAACATGCTGTTATGTACTTCTTTTTGGCATTTTAAAACTTTTTAACTGGTAGAGAGCTAAGTTATTTTTACCTCTGTGCTACATGTAATGTAATCTGTAAACCATGAACCATAATTATTGATAAATATTAAATTGTTTTAGTTTACCGGAGAATGGCTGGAGGTATTCTCCAGTAAACTAAAACAATATAATATTTAGGCCTAAAAAATAAAAAATCTGTTTCTCAGGCCCTCCCGCATGGTCCTTTTGGCTGCCGCATGCTCTCTTTTTATAACCAATTTAAACTTAAAAAAAATAAAAATTAAATGGTTTATGTCTGATATTTTACCCAAGTTAAAAAAATTGATGAATTTGTCCCTTGAGTGCAAGAAGGCTTTGCAATGCTTTAGCATTGCAAAGTCTTCTTGCACTCAAGGGATGAAATACACCACCACCCATGCTATTCTGTAGATTGTGAGGCCTAAAACTTGAACCAAGAACATGAACTTTTGATGACAAAAAAGTAATTACTGAAATAAAAAATAAAATAAAAAACCGCCCGCCCGCATGCAATTTCACAAATAATGGCCTGAGAAACAGAAGATCTACTTTGTGTGGCCTTATGAACAAAGTGTAATTAACTTGTCTGTAAAACAGCTACTCAAGGTGAAGGCCACTACAGTAGTAGCTTCCAGTACTCGACCAGTTAAATTCTGTTTTAGTGCAGCTGAACTGAACTTGTGTAATCATAAAAAAACAGAGAATCTTGAGTCATGATCTGGTCGAAATTATCTGTTCACTTAACACACTACAGCACTAAAGAATCTCAACTATTGAAAAGGAACTATGAGAACATTGAATCCGAGATGCTATTTTCGTTTACTAATTATTATTGTCCCAGCATTTTAAAAAAAAAAAACAGGGATATTGTGGTGATCTCGCCCATCCCATCCATACGTCATATCACCATGGGTATGTAATTCGAAACATTTAAACTATGCTGAGGTGTTCAGGTAGCATCTGTAGGTGTACATAATGGTTTGGGAATTTTGATTCGGCCCCGTTTGGCACCTGTAGTGCCACTTTTGTTGTTAATGTTAGAAAATCAGTTTACAATAGAAGGCTGCTAGGGGTTTTAATTCGAAACGTTGAAAGTGTGTTGATATGTTCCAGTAGGATCTCTAGATGTGCATAGAGTTTTGGATTTTTGATTCGGCCCTGTGGAGCACCCTTAGTGCCACTTTTGTCATTAGAGAATTGGTTTGTGGCGAAAGGATCCTAGGTGGTTTTAATTCGAAACATTGAAAGTCAGTTAATATGTTCCAGTATGGTCTCTAGATGTGCATAATGGTTTTGGATTTTTGATTCGGCCCTGTGGAGCACCCTTAGTGCCACTTTTGTCATTAGAGAATTGGTTTGTGGCAAAAGGCTCTGAGGGGTTTTAATTCGAAACATTGAAAGTTGTTCATATGTTCAAGTCGGGTGTCTAGATGTGCATAAAAGTTTTGGATTTTTGATTTGGCCCCATGTGGCATTCGTAGCACCACTTATGTCATTAGAGAATCAGTTTCCAGTAAAAGGCTTTTAGGTGGAAGGCTCCTAGGTGTTAAAATTCGAAACATTGAAAGTGTGTTCATATGTACCGGTAGGGTCTCTAGATGTGCATAAAGGTTTCAAAATTTTGATTCGACCCCCTGTGTAGCACTCGTTGTGCCACTTTTGTTGATATGAGAATCAGTTTCCAGTAAATGGCTTTTAGGGGTTTTAATTTGAAATGCTGAAAGTGTGTTCATATGTTCAGGTAGGGTCTCTAATGACTATAAAGGTTTCAGATTTTTGATTTGGCCCTATGTGGTGCCCATAGCACCACTTTTGTCATTAGAGAATCAGTTTCCAGTGGAAGGCTCCTGGGGGTTTCAATTTGAAATGTTGAAAGTGTGTTAAATTAATATGTTCCATTGGGGGTCTCCAGATATGCATAAAGGTTTTTGATTTTTGATTCGGTCCTGTGGGGCACCCATAGCGCCACTTTTGATGTTAGAGAATCTGTTTGTGATGAAAAGCTCCTGGGGGTTTTAATTCGAAATGTTGAAAGTGTGCTCCTACGTTCCTGTGGGATGTCTGGATGTGCGTAAAGGTTCTGGATATTTAATTCGGACCCAAATGATGCCTGTAGCACCACTTTTGTCATTACAGAATTGGTTTTCCGTGAAAAGCTCCTAGGTGTTAAAATTCAGAATGTTGAAAGTGTTTTCATATGTACCAGTTGGGTCTCTAGACATGCATAAAGGTTTAAGATTTTTAATTCAGCCCCATGTGGTGCCCGTAGTGCCACTTTTGTTGTTAGAGAATCAGTTTTCAACAGAAGGCTCCTAGGGGTTTTAAATCAAAATGCTTAAAGTGTGTTCATATGTTCAGGTAGGGTCTCTAGATGTGCATAAAGGTTTTGAATTTTTTATCCGGCCCCATATGGCTCATGTTGTGTCACTTTTGTCATTAAACAATCGGTTTGTGGCAAAAGGCTCCTAGGTGTTTTAGTGTGAAATGTTGAAGGTGTGTTCATATGTTCAGGTAAGGACTCTAGATGTGCATAAAGGTGTCAGATTTTTGATTCGGCACGATGTGGCACCCATAGTGACACATTTGCCATAAGCGAATTAGTTTCCTGTGAAAGGCTGTAAAAGGCTTCTAGGGGGGTTAATTCAAAACATTGAAAGTGTGTTCATATGTTCAGGTAGTGTTTGTGTCCATAAAGGTTTCAAGTTTTTTGTAATACCTTTTCATTTCTGTCTGTATCAAGCATTAACCGATAATCAAGAATGCAAAGGCGGGGATATACTATAGTGTGCTTTGCACACAAATGACATCATCTAGTTTTTAATGCCATCTTAATTTTGTAGTATTTTATTCATAAAATCTTGCCCTGCATGTGTTGCAATAGGATTGTGATTTTTATCTCAAAAAAGACCACTTTTGTGATCACCGTACTGAATGTTAGAGATCAGCAGTTTACCAAAAAACAGAACCGATACCCATATCGTATCATATCTTACCTCCTACAAGTATCTGGGAATTTCATTGGTTCAAAGATGTCACGTGCAGACTGCATATAAAACCATATACTGCCTGTCAACATCAATATATGCTGACAGCTATGGGTAATCTCACCTTTGTTTATTGATTATTCAAAATGGTGGCAGCCGATAAACGCTTCAAGTTGAAAGATTGAGTGTTGGAAGCCCATATTTGGTCTGAAGTGCAGGTTAGGCAACTTAAAAGGCTTCATATTCTGTGGATGTGTGTCATGTTACCTTCGAAATGAAACTGTTTGGTATGTATGAATTTGCCTTGTTACAATTTATGGGAGAGTGCCTGTAGGCACTCTCCCATAAATTGTAACAAGGCAAAGACACATGAACACATTGTGAGAATTCTCTCATATAATTCTGATCGCTGTTGTTATTAGTTCTGTGCATCGATGCAGCAGTCAGTAAGATATATTAGTTACACAGTTTGTTGGTGGCCTAATATGGTATATATTGTGTCAGTTAATTCCATATTGGACTTGAGCTTTGCTCTTGTCCGATATGGAATTAACTGACACCATATATACCATATTAGGCCACCAACAAACTGTGTAACTAATAATGCCATAATCAGTCTGTCTGTCCATCCATCCATCCATCCATCCATCCATCCATCCATCCATCCATCCATCCATCCATCCATCCATCCATCCATCCATCCATCCATCCATCCATCCATCCAATCATCCATCCATCCATCCATCCATCCATCCATCCATCCATCCATCCATCCATCCATCCATCCATCCATCCATCCATCTGTCCTTCCATTCATCCATCCATCCCGTCAACATTTTTGGTTTCAAACCGATAACTCCTGTTTGGATTATTTATCTCAACCAAAGTTGGTAAATGTATTATGCAGCTAGTAATACAGGCCAGGTTTGAATATGGGTTCCATCCAATTATTTTTACATGGTGGTCTGTTCAGGCAGCCAAGACTTGACGAGAAATCGCTGCTCAGGTGATTTGTCTGTTGTAAGTAGGACTTTCTAATCACAACATGTTACGGGCACATGCTCTGAGGTAGCAAAAGCCTGGACCTTTAAAGGTTAAGGTGTATTTGGAACAAGTCATAAAATTACTGTTCTTACGATTTGTGTTGGCATTGTTGAGCTCATTGGCAGTGGCATTTGTGGCGCTCTGGTAGAATGATACAAGAACAACTTGTTCTGCATTTACCTGGTGTGAACTCCCCTTTGGTACTATAAAAAATCTCAGACAAGTCAGATACCAAATACCAACCTGATACCATGGTGTATCCTCATAAAAAATACCGATACTGAACTCGATACCAAACTTAAAATTCCAATACCGCCCCATTTCTAATATTGGTTGAAAAATCATCCATGAAGGATTTATGTAGTAATTCACTGTCTAAATTCTGTACATGCTGCATAGGCTTTTGCAGTCTCCATATACCAAAGAGTCACCTTTTGAAATTATGAACACTTTCCAATAAATTATTTTTTTACAAACTCAGTGACAGTCACTTCCTTGAGAGAATAATGTAGCACATTATTAATGAGGACACCTTGCCAGTATGACAAGGAGATACATTTCATTGTTTTACATGTCAGAGGTTCTTGTCAGAAAAATGAGTAATTTTTTATCTGAAATGTTTAGTTAAAATTCTGCAAATTATTTTGCACTGAAACCTGAAACAGACAAATTTTCAGCAAAATGATTTTCATAATTAGTACTCTATTATTCAGAAACTTGTTAATCCAAGAACATTTTTAAAAAAAATCTGTTACTGGATCTAGCTCATTTATGTTTTACATGTATCTGCAAAACAGTTGGGCACCTTTGACCTGATCTTCACTCAGTTTATATTGTGAGTTCAGTATCATCCCAAAACTGTATTTTGAAAATATGCCGGGTTTCAGGAAATATATTTTGAAAATTTGGGTTTCTAGAATTAAATGTACTTAGAAACTATGGGTTTCAAGCCTGTGAATAAAATTGGGTGCCATGGCAGTTACCAACTGTGCCTCTAATCCAAAACTTGGTACCTGTCATGGGATTAGGACCTAATAGTGTGGTGTACCACTGCTGTGACAAACATATATTTCAGTGTTGGTGAGTGAAGCAGCAAGGAGTGCTGTGGTTCATTGGTCAGAGCATTGGATTTTGAACCGAAAGGTTGATTGTTCAACCCTGGCCCACGCCATCTGCATTGTGTTCTTAGGCAAAACACTTAATCTCAATTGTCTGTGTGGCCAAGATGGTGGTGCTGTGTACTAAGGTGAACTGCGCATCGATGGTACGCTTGCCTTCAGCTTCTGCTAACTCTGTTTGTGTTGGGTTAGTAAGTTGGAGATTTTGACAGTTACTTGCCACTGCTTGTTGATTCTTTCCAGGTACTGTAGCTTCCTCCACCTGTAAAACTGACCAACATGATATGACCCAAGCTGTTGAAAATGATCTTAACCCTTTACCTAACATGAAAGACAGACAAAACTTGCAAAGAAAATTCTTGAATAACTCATTTTTTTGTGTCAAAAGCATAACTCATGACCCCTCATTGTAATGAGCACAACTAGCTTGTTCCAATAAGAGGTCATAAACTGTGTTTTTGAAACAAAAAATGAAAAAATAATGAAAATGGAATGGTGATTTTTATGAATAGCGCTGGCCTGTTTTGGCCGTTAGGCCTGTTACATTGAGTAAAGGGTTAAACACCAATAAAACAAAATAAATCAATGAAGAAGCCGCACTACTTTATTGAGGAATTCACCCCATAGAAGGTAGGTTTGGATTCATTTTTTGAACCTAGAAATATTTTCTCACCTCTATCTCGACCAGGAGAGGCAAAGATTAGTTTATGAATGGCAAAATATAATTTTTTCTTATTTCTTATCACTAAATACCAAAGGTGAATTCTATGGCATGTTAAGTTTGTAATATTCAAATATGTTTCTTAACTGTATATACAGTAAAACATGCAAATTATTGCCTGTCAGTGACCATGACAAGCTGCTTATTTTATGGTGTGATGGGTTTTGTGTTGTGAAGATAACTTGGTTGTAAAGAGGTGTCTGTACATGTTGGTCTGATCTTTTCACAAATGTTTGTGATTTCCATTGTCATTTTTGTCTTATCGAAGGCAAAATGTATCTAGATGAACAAAATAGATTTGCTTCTAAATGAATATGATGCACATCCACAGAATATGAAGCCTTTTTAACCCTTTACCCAACGAATCGGCCACATCCTCCCGCGTAATATGCAAATTGAGCAGTTGAAAAAATATCATTTTTCAAAAAATTTCAACAAAACCATATCATGTGATCCCTCGTTGGAACGAGCTCGTTGAGATTGTTCCAAAGAGGGGTCACATGATATGGTTTTGTTGAAATTTTTTGAAAAATTTGAAAAAATTATATTTAAAATAATAAATTTTGATATTGTCTGCATTGGGTAAAGGGTTAAGTCTTTCTGTAAGCATCCTTTATTCCGTACAGCCCAAGTATATAATCAGGGTTCCCATTTACAATTGTATTTTCTAAAATTATATTTTCTACCTCTCAATAATATAACTGACCAAAATGAATTATCAGCATTTTCAAAGATCTGGCAATTTGTCAACTTGCAAATTGACAGATCTTTGAAAATGCTAATGGTTCATTGTAACCCATCTAAAGTCATAACTGGAAAATACAATTCTAGAAAATACAATTGTAAAAATTTTATAGTATTGGCTCCTGGTTGTTTATAGAATCCCAATAAACAAACAAACAAACAAACAAACAAACAAACAAACAAACAAACAAACAAACAAACAAACAAACAAACAAACAAACAAACAAACAAACAAACAACTGGCCATAGATGGTCAATATGCTTGATAAAGGGTTAACATCACAAATGATGCAACTTTTGACATTCAACTGCTTGATAACAGCCCATGAAATGTGTATGTGTAACAATTTCTACTTTGCAGGTAAAATGGGATCTGTTCCTGGGGTGGTAGTAGGGCTTCACGGTATTTCAGTATACCGGTAATACTGGTATTAATATCGTTACTGGTTGAATACCGAACACTTTTTTTTATTACCGGTATACCGCCACAGACGGTATTGATTTTTCAGCTTCTGAAAAAGTGAAAATGAAAATAGGAGATTACCTTGCGTTTACCTTGAAACATTAAAATTTAAATGTAGTTTCATAAATAACTGTAGGAATATAATTATCTGCAATCCCATTGTAGTCCAGTTGATAGTTTTCATAACAGTTAAATCCATTTTATAAAAAAAAAACTTTAAAAGGTGTACAATTATGAGACCATGACATTGTGTGTCGCGTGTCCAAGCCATCTTTGCAAGTCGCATTCCTCTTTTGATGTCGGCGTTGTTTATACTTGTGCAACGACTGCGATGTTTGAAACACCGTTCAAACCGTCCCGACTAGATCAGAGAAATCATCTGATAGGTAATTAACCATTGTCTCTTATATTACAAGAACAACAACATCTGTCTGCTTTGAAGAGGCGCACACAATGGCAGGTTGTACAAACAATGACCATCGTAATTTTGTAGTACAAATTGTTGGCCCCCAAATTGAGACAAGGTCAATAAATTAGCTTTCTTGGCAGCCAACTTGTAACTAATTGTAGCGTGATTTTTTAGTTAAATCACGGCAGGATTGGATTGTTAAATCAACAAGTATTTATAATTTCTGACAAAAAGCGCTAACCAATTTTCAGCTCATGGACCACACAGTGGTCGATGCGCTGAAAATTGGATAGCGCTTTTTATCAGAAATTATAAATACTTGTTGATTTAGCAACTTAATCCCGTCGTAATTTTGTGACGACTTTCCATGAAAATCGCTAGAATATGTTTGTTCTTTTTATCAGTTTTAACCTTTGTTATTTACGATGAATGTTCGTTTTCCTTACCTCCTGTTCTTAGTCTCAGATTTTCGACACAAGGTGAGATCTCGGAAAAATTATACTTGATAATTATTTTTGATGGACTCTTCCCTGCTTTAATGGATATAAAAATACAGTATAACTATTATATAAATCTATTAAGGGGGTGAAGAGTTGTCAATAAAAAATAATTATCAAATATCATTTTTTCGAGTTCTCAACTTGTGCCGAGCACATGTGCCTGCTTCAGTGTTCCAGTCCAGATGTTGGAACTAATTTTCAAGTTCTGAACATGGTGGCGCTTTCTCCGGCCATTTTTCACTGTTTTTGAGTATGATGTTTTCCGTGACCCCGTTGTTGAGTAAACTAAGACTGCATGCGTATTTGTTGTTTACTAAATTGTAATCGTCCTGTCGATTGATTCGTTTGGCATTCGGCTCATGTAGGTGACTGAAAAGGTGTAACATGCTGGCAGCCTGACACTCGAAGTTTACGAGTTTTATGTTCCAAATTAAATATACATTTTTCTGTCAACAAAGACAACATTCTATTTTTCAATGTTGATATTAAAATGTATGTTTTATAAGGTATGGTACCTCAGACAAAAATAGAAAAAAAAAAATAAAAAGGATGATTTTCATGTGCCCACTATCCCTCTTCAGACAAATCTACAGTCATCTTCAGTAAAGACGTAACTTCCCCAAATTTCTTCTCTTGGAGTTGATGACGTTATACCGGTATACCGCTGTATTTTTTTCAATACCATCACTGGTATTGAAATTCCAATACCGTGAAGCCCTAGGTGGTAGTCCTCCAAAGTGGGTAGCTTTGATATAATCGATCGGCTTTAACCTGACTTCATACCTATGTTGTGATATCTATGATGCTGAAAGTGACATTAAACACCAAAAATAAACAAAAACAAGTAGTTGAAATGTAACTTGTCACAAATTTTCTAAATTCCAATTTCCTCCCAACAATGATAAAAGTTCCCAATTGCAGGGCCCCAACCTGGAAGCATTAAATTTTAGAGATTGCTGTTTTTAACTTTTGGTTGTTAATGACAGCCCAAGAGACTGCAAAACCACATTTTCTCCTTCAAATTATTTCTTATGGCAAGTGTCTCAATTTTTTTATGAGGAATATGACAGATTTGCTGTGTTTAGAAGAGTTCTAAACATGTGACCTATGCTACTAGAGAAATATAACACATAGTTTTGTGTGGTATATTCCATTAAAATGATTGTGACACTGCCAGAAATAATATTATTGTGTGTGTGAAACATGCAGTGTGAAAAGGTAATCACCTGCATATTATTTTGCATCTTTTTGACTAAGTAATGTGTTGTGTATACATGCTCTAAGATGTTACTCCATCGGTATACAACAATGGCCATGAGCTGAGTTTTACAGTTAATCAATTTGTGAATGAATGCTAGAAGAACTGAACAGACATACAACCCTTTTCCCAATGCACACAACAGAGCATGCAGCAGCCAAAAGGACCATGGAGGAAGGCCTGAGAAACAGGTTTTTAACTTTTTTAGGCCTAAATACAGATTATTACAACAGTCAACTGATCTTGGTTGTCCTTTTGTCAAGTTGATGATGAGACCAGGGACCAATACTACAAAACTTTTACAATTGTATTTTCCCGAATTGTATTTTATACACGTGAATATACATGACGGGAATGAATCATTAGCATATTAAAAGTCTAAAATGCTAATGGTTCATTTCAATTAGTTATTTCCTTAAATAGAAAATACAATTCTGGAAAATACAACTGTAAAAGTTTGATAGTATTGGCCCTTGATTAGCCAGATCAAACCAGACGCTGTAGGCAAAATTATAACAAAATAATTGAATAAGCCTGTTAATTGTACATAACATACAAACACCAAACAATTTACCATACTTACCATACTTCAGAACAAATTTGCCTTGTTAATTTCATATAAATTATAGAGTAAACTGCTGTTAATTGAATAAAAAGTATTGTAATCTGTTGAAGAATTACTCCGTTATTCACTAATTCCCCACATTTATAGACATATTTTTGGCTCAATACATCCAGTATAAGGCATTTAATATTCTATTTTACCTTGTTTGACAGAGCTCAGTGATCATGGTTGTGAGTATGTGATGCATGCAAAAAAAAGGTTTTCAAACAATCATAACTCTTAATAAAATAATCGATTGCTGAACAAGTAGATATCCCTTGTCTCAGAACTATTTTTCTCATATTTTTTTTTTTTGGAGTGGGGGGGGGGGGGGGGAGAGGGGAACGGTACCTGACAAGTGATTAGTATTCTGCAAAAGGAATGTTATGCATTGCCCTCTGTCAGTAACCTGTTATTGGTGAAACTTGACTCGGACGTGTACAAAATATAAATTAAGGCCTCCATATTGGCTTCCTAAACTTTTTTCAGGCAAACCCTTTCTTCAGGCAGCTAGCCTTTTTTCGGATTTTTTTTTTTTTTTTAGACCAGCGGAATTCGAAGTAATAATGATACGTTTACATGTCCCTGTACCTGTCTCCATCCCCCATGGGGACCCCAGAAAGTGGAGCAGTGATTATTTTCTGTGGTAAGCAAATGTTCTGCTTTACTGGTAAAATGGAACCAGGTAACCAATACCTGTCCTGGGGTGGAAGTCATTTACAAATGACTGGTGTGGAAGTCCTTTAACTGGTAGAGTGCTAAATTATTTTTGATCACCAAAATTTGTTCACATGTCTTTGCCTTGTTACAGTTTATGGGAGAGTGCCAACAGGCACTCTCCCATAAATTATAACATGGCAAAACCAAACAAACTAAATAATTTCACTATGTATTTATTTATTTATTGGTGTTTTAGGTCCCATACTTATGCACAATGGCTAATCGTGACCATAATAATTTCACTTCAAAGATAATCTGAAGCATGTCGACTGAATATGAAGCCTTTATGTTACAGTACCTACACTCGAGAGTAAAACCCAAATATGGGCTTCCAGCACTCTACCAGTTAAAGTGGGCAGTTAAGGTATATATGGTGGACTAAACTTGACTTCATACCTATGTTGCAGTCATAAAAAGGCCAAAGATGTTGAAGATCACCTTGAACACCAATAAATAAATTTTGTGTTGATAAAAAGTAAAAAGCAAAAATGTGAAACCTGGAACATTGCAGCTTATTTCTTGACCTTCTTCATTAACCCTTCACCTAACACAACTGGGTTGGATACTTGAGAAATGCTTTTCATTTTTTGCTTCAAAAACGTAGATAATTATCCTTCATTGGATCGAGCTCGATCCAGTGAGGGATCAATTGCTATGTTTCAGGGGTAAAATTGAAAAAAAATATTTAAAATGGCAAATATAAAGAGTTTAAACCAATGAAAGCTGTCTCATATTAGACTGTTGGAAAGGGCTAAGAAAGGCCAACTCAACAGTGTGTCATATCACAGCATTTCATTGCCAATGTTAACCCTTTACCCAATGTAACGGTCAAAACCGGCCAGTGCTATTCACAAAATTCGCCATTCAATTTTTATTATTTTTTCATTTTTTGTCACAAAAACAATGCTTTTGACCCCTCATTGGAATGAGCTCAACAAGATCATTCCAAAAAGGTGTCAAAAGCCATGTTTTTGAGGCAAAAAATTAGTGCTTCAGGAATTTTATTTGTAAGTGTAGTCTGCTTTTCGTGTTAGGTAAAGGGTTAAGGAGCACTTTACTTCATCAAAATTTTTTGCTATTTGTTTAATATCAAGTAATGTTAGGAAATGAAATATCATGCCATTTCATTTGAGACAAATGCTAAGTGAACAAAAAGATAAAACTATCATTTGCTCAGTTTGTTTGGCCTATTGACATTTTTACATTGTCTCATTCTTAGCAACAGATTTTGATAAACTCAGAATGTATTAATCCAGTAGTTCCACAGTGGCTTGCTCCAGTCAATCTGTTGAAAGAAATTGAGAAGACTCACAGTTTATTATGTTTGTCTCAATTATGAGTTTTAGCCAGCATGTCAGCTGTTCATGGTCCTTTCCTGAATTAATAACAGCTTTTTCCTTGAGTCTGAAGTGATCAATTGGGATACTCAGGAAATGCTGAAACAAGTTTACAAATCACTTCTCTGTTGGTGACTGCTGATCTGACAAAAGGTAATTTAAGATACTGTGCTGTTGACATGTCCAGCTGTTACAGGTGTGTGTATCATTTCAGTCTTTCTGGTGCAAATGACCAGGAACTATTTCCGTGATTGAAAATTATTTGGTGGCTGTGGAAGAAATGTTCTGCAAACATTTCACCTCCAATCTCCATTTCTGTAACAGGGTTCCCACTCAAATGAAAAATTCTTGAATTTCAGCCCCTTCCATGAGAAGTGCTTGGAGTTGTTTCTATCCTTAAAAAGAATTTGATTTTCCAATATCTTCCTTGAAAAGTACTTTTGGGACCCTTTTTATGGAGCTTTGGGGGAAAAGTCTGGGGCTGAAATGGCTCACCAGATATCTGGTTACAAACTGCTTACCAACATAGCTGTTTGAAAAGAAAGGCTGTCGGTGGGATAACCGCAATGTTAATATTGTATATTATCTATAGCATAAAAAATCTCATTTATTTCCCTAAATGTTACTGTGATAATTAATCAAGGTCACAATGGTCAAACACAAGCAGTGCATGAAAATATTATATAGACTTATATGACTCATTCCACAATTTTTGTGTTATACGACATGCCACTTTCATACTCACATTTTGCTAGAGATGGGCAATATACCGAAAAACTGAACTGATACCAATATCATGGGAACACCGAAAAACAGAACCGAACCCATCATTGAATCCATCAGTGGACTGGGCAACTATCCTGAATTCCCACTAGACTACAATCTGTGCATGTCCAGTTGCTTAGTAGTTATTGCTAGTCAGGTCTTGGCTGCTAAGGCAGCCAAGACCTGACTAGAAATCACTGCCCAGGTGTTTTGTTTTGTCATCAGGACCTCCTAAAGACGGCATGGTCAGGGCACATGCTCTGAGATCGCAAAAGCCTGAAATAGGGCTTTAAACATTAAGGTGTTTTTAGAACAAGTCACAAAATTACTGTAGATATGATTTGTGATTATAAAAGGATGCCAGTGTTGAGCTCATTGACAGTGTCATTTATAGCATTGTGATTGAATGATACTTCATAGAGGATATCAAGTGTTTTTGAGTGGATACCGAAAATTATCCCATGAGTGACCGAGACAAATGTTTATTTTTCGTGAGCACTTGCACAAGCGAAAATAACATTTGTCTCAGTCATGAGTGAGATAATTTTCGGCATCTGCTCAAAAACACTAGATTTTCTTTTTATTATACGCTTTTTATAAGAATCTGATCATTCATATCGATAATTCTACTCATTTCAACCTTGAATTGATACATGAAAGTAAACAGCTGATGTGCATTGATATGCAGAAGTGATTTGATCGATACTCGGAACAGGTAGTTTCTTCGGTCTGATTCAGCTGGCGGGTTTCATGCATCAACTTGAGGTGAATATGTGTTGAATTATTAATGGAAATGATCGGTATCCTCTCAAAAACACTAGATTTTCTTTCCATTATACGTTTTTAGAACAAATTGATCATTTCCAGTGATAATTTGATTTAGTGTATAATAAAACAACTTATTCTGTTTTTCCTGATGTGAATTCATCTTTGACACTATCAGCAAATCTCAGTGTAGTCAGATACAGAATACCAAACTGATACCAAGGTATACACCCCTTAAAAATACCGCAACCAATACTGAACTCAAAATTCCAATACCGCCCATCTGTACATTTAAAGGGTTAACGTGTTATCAGGATACAACAGGGGTTCAACCATGGTGGCCAAATTGGATCTTGGAACACTCATAGTTGGTATGGATTCCCGCAACCATTTTCGCAAGAATTCAAATGGTTTCTCCCAAATATAGATGAAACATAAGACCTGACATGGAAGGAGTTAAAAACACATCACAAAATAAGTCCAAGGATAAATGTCCTTGTTACTGAAATCTTATCTGGAGCACTGGTATAAGCCTTACTATAAGGTTAAATGTTTATCAGCTGAGATGTTGGAAATCTTGTTACTGATTTGCTAGATTACAGTTACAATAAGTGAACATTGTATGATGTTTTTTAAGGCAATTATTTTCTCATTGATCACCTTTAAAATAGCTACTTGTAATCACATTTCATTAAGTCTTAAAGATTTCATTATTGAGGTACTGAAACTAAAATCCATTTGTATGATTACCTTTTTTAATTAACTAACTTTTTACCTTTCCATTTGCCCTTGAATACTAGTGTGACATGTGTGATATATATATATGTGCACTGTTTGGTCTCATTAAAGGACATGGATGTGGCTTTTTGCCACTGATATATCTTGTATGTTTTTATTATTCTATGAAATCCATATCTAGAGCAACACTTGTGCCATCGTGATTCGTGGAACGATCTAGAGCAACACTGTGGCCTCTAGTTTTATCCTTTTGTGCTGGCACTTGTGCCATATCGATTAACCCATTCACACATGTGTGTTGTTCTGTGAATGTATTGAACTGTGATCACAAAAGTGATACTTTTCTCAATCATGTCTCGATTGGACCACAAAATACTTGAACACCAATGGGATGCGATTTAAGAAACAAAATGATGCTAATCGAAAAATGAATTAAGAAAAACAAACACAAATTGTATCTCAGATTCAATGTTTTCGCATTCACTTCTGACTGGTGAAATTCTTTATTGGCATTGGAAGAAAAGTGTGAAAAAAAATTAAAGGTTATTACTTGGTTAGTTTCATATCAGCTGAGATATAAGTAAGGTAACTTATCAGCCTGACACTGAAGTTTTTTTTCTCACTTTTTTCACTGTAAAGGATTCTCTTCTCTTAGTTCATCTATCCAAACATCTCTGCTTCCCCCATTGGGAAAGCCACAACATTCAGATAGCTGAACTCTTGCAGTTTGTTGAATCCCTGCTGACAGCACTGGATCCTTAAGTTTGCATTGAATTTTCTGTACAGCCTTCTTCTTTTTCCTTCACACAATCGTCACTCATTGCCATCATTAATTCCTCGTCGTTCAAAAACTCTGCTTCAAGCTATTCCATTATATAACACCAGTTTTCTTGATTACATTCGACAATTAACGGTTCTGGTGTAAACAAATTGGTTGCCCCCAGTAATGATGCATTGAGGATATATCAGCCAAGTTCTGCTTTAGTGGTAAAAATGACCTGGTAACCAATGCTTGAGTGGAAATCCTCTAAATTGTCCCGCATCCATACAGTTAGAAATGATTGGCTAAGCTTGACTTCATACCAACATTGTGGTCATGATATTGCCATAGAAAGTGATCTCAAACAGCAAGAAATAAATAAATATTTCCCATTGACGGATTTGACTAATACAATACATTCCCCTTATAACTGTTCCATACAGGTTAACCCTTTACCCAATGCAGGCGATATCAAAATTTATTATTTTAATTTTTCTTTTTTTTTAAATTTTTCAAAAAGTTTCTACAAAACCACATCATATGACCCCTCATTGGAACAAGCTTGATGAGCTTGTTCCAATGAGAGGTCACATTCTATGGTTTTCAAAATGTTTTGAAAATTTGTTTTTATACCCCCACTTTCGAAGAAAATGGGAGTATACTGGATTACATGCGTCTGTGTGTCCATCCATCCGTCCGTGTGTGAATCCGTCCGAGAATATTCATCATAACTTATCTCGGGTATCGAATGTTCTATTGCAATGAAATTTGCCATGAACACTGCTTATGGTATAGGCTTTATAAAAAGGATTCAATGATATTTCTCACATTCTCCTTTTTAGAGTTATCCCCCTTTTTTGACTTAGAAATTGTAGGAAATAGACAATATTTGTCTGTTCATCCTGTATCTCAGGTATGGGTTATCGGATTTCAGTGAAATATGGCCTGCAGTTTGCCTATGACAAAGGCTTCTGCCTCATTGCATAAAACTTCCAAACACCAAACAATTTACCATACCTTTTTACTTAGAAATTATTGGTAATTGTTGAAAACTTTCGAAGAAAATGGGGGGGGGGGGGGGGTATACTGGGGTGGGGGTTATCGGATTTCATTGAAATATGGCATGCAGTTTGCCTTTGACAAAGGCTTCTGCATCATTGCATAAAACTTCCAAACACCAAACAATTTACCATACCTTTTGACTTAGAAATTGGTGAAAATTTTCGAAGAAAATGGGGGGGGGGGGGGGGGGGGGGGGGTATACTGGATCCATCTGTGCATTCATCATCAGTCCATACGAGAATATTCATAAATAATATTTGTTGGTCACAGTTATGCCCACACTAGGCAGTACACCACGTGGGGGTATGCACCGGACGAAAGTCCAGCTCTTGTTCAATTTTACTCTGCTTGTGTGGAGTTAGTACGTTTGGAAGTCTGGCAGTTGCTTGCCATTGCTAAGTGGTTCTCTCCAGCTACTGTGGCTTCCTCCACCTGTAAAACTGTTTAATGTGAGGTGATTCTGGCTGTCAAAAGTGTCATTAAACAACAATAAATAAATATTTTCTGCTGCTTAATTTGTGAATTACACAGATGGATATGGCTGATTTGTTAGGTAAAGGGTTAATTAATTGATTATTTCAACACAATGGAGCAAACTCACAAACTTCTTAGAAATCTAATGCATGTATGAATTCACCACTATGCTTCCGATGGATGGGTTCAGCAGAATTGTCTTGTACCATTGTTTTCATTTTGCACTGAAGATTGTAAGTTTATATATTTATAGGAGTACTGATGATAATCTTCTCTCTGACATTGTATCTTTTTTCATGGGTAATAGCTGAAACAATAAGAGTTGACTGCAATTTCCCCATCTTCCAATCTTTATCAATTTTAGTGACATGAACAAAACCATTTCATTTAATTGCTCGATGAAAACCTCTGGGAAGTGGGAAGTAGATCAGTTCTTCTCTACTTTGATAAACCTACCCTGGTTCACTGATATAATTTGTCTTTGCAAGTTCAGTGAAACCATGTTACCCCTTTACCTAACGAATCGGAAACATCCATCTGCATAATTTCTAAGTGAACTGTTAATAAAGCAAAATTTCAACAAAAACAAATCATGTGAACCCTCACTGGAGCTTGTTTCAATGAGTGGGATCACACGATATGGTTTTGTTTAAATTTTTTTTAAATTAAAAAAAAAACGAATAATTAAAATAATGAATTTTGATGTCCTTTTTGTTAGATATATATATATTACCGCTACCGTGATCTGGGTCATTGTTGAGGAGGTCAGATCACCGGATCAAATGAGCTGCCACTGGATGTGATGCGATGACCCAGATCACTTCACTGTAGTGATAAAGGTTTATTAAACGACTTGTAGTTCAACATTGCATGCCAACGCTAGCATTAACAATTCCCCCAACCTTTTTTTTTCAGTAAATTGGATTGAAGTTAAAAAAGAGCTATTATTGCTTACACTTATTTTTGTAACAGGTGCACATGAATACAATAAAAAAATATGAATACAATAAAAAACCCGGAACACCGTTCGAGTGCACCCATTCCAGCTCCGAGTAAAGTACTCTCTGCAACCAGAACAGCTAATTATGCGAATTCAAACATACCCGTAAATAGTCCGTCATACTGTAGTGATATGGACTTTCTGGGGACCATGAAAAGATCGTCAAACAGTAGTGATATTTAACGGTTAAATTACATAGTCATATAATAAAAATGATTATTTGAATAGTTAGTTTGCCAGAGAAAAATATTTTATTAACAGGAGTACCCAATTACAGGAATTAGGTCTTTTGCCTATCTTCTTGTTGTAAACTGATCATTTATTCTATCATATCTTGTTTGACTGAGCTTCTTGTCAAACAAGATATAATAGATTAAATGTCTATATTGATGTATAGAGGCAAACAAATGTGGGGAATTCAGTGGATGTCTGAGCAGATTACAAGATTTTTTATTCAGTCAACAGAAGTTTACTCTCTAACCTATATACAATTAACAGGCCAAATATATATACAATTAAAAAGGTTATTCAGTTAAAAGATATACACTTAAGTGGACTCCTCTGTATTACCAAAACTTTAACCCTTTAGCCAATATAATGGCAAAAACTTGCAAGTGCAATACACCAAAAATCACCATTCAACAGGGGTGTCGGAACTGCCCTGACAGATCAGATGGCCACCGGACCAATAATTTTCCAAAAATTGAGATTTTTTATATGATCTTTCATTAATATAAATGAAAAATTCTGGTGTAAATATTTTATGGGAAACTACGAAAATCCCTAAGTGACAACCTCGAAATACATGAGAAATTGGCTCAGTTAAACAATCTGGGCTGGTAGACTTCCTTGGATCTAGTATCTCAGATCGTTATCTTGTATATAGTTTTATTGACTACCTTCTGCTATTCTGGCATTCACCACAGCGGGACTTCCATTTACTCTTACAATTGCCTAAACGAAGTACATTTAAATCAGGCCTTAAAGATTAATAATTGACATACTAATCAGGTGAGATCTGGAGGTTCACAGCCAGATATTCTAGCAACATACTTCGCAATGGAAGGGCACAAGAATGTTACGATTGCTGACTGTGTAAATTATATTCGGAAGCTAAAACCGGTTGAGCAACCTTTCTACGGCATGGTTTGTAAGCAAGTAAAACTCATCCTGGTTATACGTGCCACAAACGCAGTTAGCGAAAGGAGTTTCAGCAGTATGAGGAGACTGAAGAGCTATCTGAGAAGCACCATGCAACAGGATAATCTTAACCCTTTACCCAATGTAATGTCTAAAACCGGCCAGCACTATTCACAAAAATCGCCAATTAATTTCCATTATTTTTTTTTTGGTCACAAAAACATAGGTTATGACCCCTCTTTGGAACGAGCTCATTGAGCTCGCTCCAATGAGGGGTCATAAGCTATGTTTTTGAGACCAAAAATTACTTATTCAAGAATTTTGTTTGCAAATGTTGTTTGCTTTTCATGTTAGGTAAAGGGTTAATCATATCATGCTCCTGTACAAGAACACAATGCGTGTGGACATGTGTCATCGCTAACGAGTTCGTCCATGGAAGTGAGCACCGACTGTCCATGTTCGGAAGATTCTAGTGAGTTAACTTGTATAAACACTTTTTGTGTTCAAACAGTTGTGTTTGTAGTTTGATGTTAAATTCATGTATTCCAAAGTGCTTATGAAAGGATTATTTGTTGAAATGAAAATCCAAATCGTCGTGTGATATATGGTGAATTATTTATGGGATCGTCGTCATTCGATTGTGTTGAGTCTATTGGGGTAAGAATGTATGCATGCATTTCCATTTTTTCTGACTGATAAACATACTCTAAACCAATGACAAATGTGGAAGACTGTATGGATGCAGTTTCATTTTTTCAGACTGATAATCATGCTCTAAACCAATGACAGATCACTCCAGATTCATGCTCAGAGCGTTGCATTTTCAAAATTTTCCTGAGGAAGGGCCGTCGGACCCGCACCCACCAGAGGGGGGAACCTCTCCCCAACCCCCCTCCACCTCAGGCCTGCGGCATTTGGGATATGCCTTCGGCATGTCATGCTGGGAAATTTTGCCTGACCAATAAATAATTGCTTCCGACACCCCTGTTCAAACTTATTTGTTTTCTCTTTTTGTCTGAAAAACATAGCTTATGACCACTCATTGGAATGAGCTCAATGGCCATAAAGTTTTTGAGACATAAAATGAGAAAATTTAGTTATTCAGGAAATTTATTTGCAAGTGTTGTCCAGTATTCAGTTTCAGTAAGGGGTTTTAAGGGAAAATCACAAGTGTTCGTTCACAATTGTTTAAGAGACAGTTGCATAAAGCAGATGAAGTGAATATGAGTAAATTTTCTTTTTGAAATTATCACTTGTCAAATTTCATTATACAAAAATAAAATATTAAGTAATCTACCTCCTCTATTCAGTGACGGATACAGTATTCTGAGTTGGTGGGGTGCGGAGGGAGGCAGGGGCACATTTCAACCATGTGTCATGATGGAAAACATCCCCTCTGCACAGCAGCAAGTTGGGGCCAAGCATGAGAGAGGGTGTCCCTTGTTCATGGGCAGGGTTTGGCAGGCCTGTCATTATGAGGCACCCGAGCGCTGTCGTCTGCCTGATTTTCCGTCCAGGCGAGCGTTTGATTGCTCACCTCGACAAGCGACCCTCCATCGTCACCACTAACAACAACACTTCAAATAGAGCTGGGAGGTTGTGGGATTTACGCTGTGGTTGCGGTTTCGATTTTTGGAAGCAAAAACCTTGATTGTGGTTGTTGGTTTGCTAGAAGCATGTAGAAACCATCTGTATATACCTATCAGATCAGCCCTACATTGCAACATCTACTAACAACTAATAAGGCATCTGTTTATTCGGGGGGCCCGTGACTCAGTAGGTAGAGGTGCAGCCTGCAAGCCAAGAGGTCCTCGGTTTGAATCCCACCTGCGGCAACTGCATTGTGTCCTTGGGCAAGACACTCTACCCCCATTGCCCAAGTTGTGTACTAAGGCATACTACACTTATCTTCAACCAATGCTAACCCTGCTTGTGTGGAGTTGGTATATTAGGGAGCTGACAGTTGCTTGCCATTGCTCGGTGGTTCTCTCCAGGTATGCTGGCTTCCTCCACCCGTAAAACTATCATGGTCATGATTAGTCATTGTGCAGAAATATGTGACCTTAAATACCAATAAATAATAAATAAATCTTCAGTTGATTGCATCAGTTGAATAAATAATTATAACATATCTATGCCTGTAATGTAAAATATCAGGCAAGCCCACCCCTCCCCCTCTCCCCACCAATCCCCCCCCCCCCACCCCCAGAAAACCAAAAAAAAATCTGTGTTTAGGGTAACCCAATCGACCTGAAAAAACTATCAGGCAAGCCCACCCCCACCCCCAGTAAACAAAAAAAATCTGTGTTTAGGGTAACCCAACCGACCCGAAAAACTATGCCAACCCTAAAAATTTTGATTAAAAGTTATTAATTTAGATCAGTGTAACTCTAATTTTCATGCAATTTCAACTGTGAATTTGAGACCGGTTTTGAAGTTCAAGCTTTCAAAATCACGTGTAGAAATAAATATATCGGACAGTATAAATGAAGGGCAAGTGGCAAGTTCTTGTTCAACAAATGAAACCGCTTTTTGATAAACTGATGAAAATTTGACGTTGCTTCTTTAATGAATATCGTGTTGAGCTTCGTGTTTAGGTACTGAAAGCCCCAAATCTTGTCTTACTGTCTTGAAAATGTTATTGGTGCAAGTAAAGTGTACAAAAGTTTTGTTTTTTAATCCCATTCAAACGTATACATAGAAATCATTGACATTGGCCAGCAGATGCGCAGATATAATATTTAAATGAATTATGTGGTCATTTTGGTTATTCGATATTTCTTTTTATCAGAAACCATGTGGCGCTTTCAATTTTAAACGTTGCGGATGTGTTTATTGGAGTATGGATGCGATTCAGTTCTCAATATTATCAAACAGCATACATAATACCTGCATTAGCTACCTGGATTCACAAAAAAATGACATACAGTAGAATCCTCTTAACTGAATATCCATTTTGCCAGTGAAAATTATCCAATTAACAGGAGTATACAATTAACAGGAATTTGGTCAGTTTCCTGTGTTCTGGAGGTAAACTGGGCATTTATTCTATTATATCTTGTTTGACAGAGCTCATAGAGCTCTGTCAAACAAGATATAATAGAATAAATGCCTGTATTGGATGTAGTGAGGCCAAAAAGGTTGATAAATAAGGGGAATTTGGTGCGTGTCACAGTAATTTTTTTGACATATTACAAAAATTTATAGATAGTTAACAGGGGTTTACTCTACAACCCATATGCAATTAACAGATCAAATTTGTACTGAAGGTATGGTAAATGGTTTTGTGTTTGAAAATTATATTCAATTAATAGGGATATACAATTAAGAGATATCCAATTAAGTGGGCTCCACTGTACATATTAGTTCATAAGCTGACACAATGAGATTATTATTTATTTATTTATTGATGTTTAAGGTCACATATTTATGCACAATGGCTAATCATGACCGTGACAGTTTTACGGGTGGAGGAAGCCGGAGTACCCGGAGAGAACCACCGAGCAACGACGAGCAGCTGCCAGCTCCCCAACATCGTAACTCCGCACTGCAGTACAGGCAGGGTTAGATTGGTTGAAGACATGCGTACCATCGACGTGCAGTACGCCTTAGTACACGGCGTCATCGTGCCCCCACATGGGCAATGGGGGTGAAGTGTCTTGCCCAAGGACACAACGCGGTTGCCGCAGGTGGGATTCGAACCGAGGACCTCTCGGCTTGCAGACTGCACCTCTACCTACTGAGCCACCGTGCCCCCACACAATGAGATACTCAGTTTACTATTGAATACTGTCTGTTAAATTAATGAGTAGTTTTTGATCGAGAACACAGCCCGCCTGGAAAAAATTTAAGCAGAACTTCTGATGGATCGCCTAACTTTTTCAAAAATACAGGCCTGATTTGGGGGGGGGGGGGGGGGGGGCCTTCCTGAAGAAGATTTTTGAAAATGGACTTGGACAGTGTGGCATCTTTGAAGGAGCCGTAGCTGTATTCATGTGGTGTATTATTATTTGCTATAACTTTAAAAAATGTAAACAAAAAAGAAATTATGGAATGTTTGTCCCAAGTATTCAACACAAAGGCTCTCATGTTTTTATTTCATGATTATAAAATTGTCATCTCAAAAATCTTTGTATAACTTGAGATTCTCACTCACTCACTCACTCACTCCACCCACCCCACTCCCCCTCGCCAGCGAACATTGATGAGCAAACTGCCACAATCTTGAATTGCTATTTGTGATAGTTATATAATAAATACATTTATCAAATTTGATTTTTTGTCAGAAGATTCCATTATTTGTTTATTATCAAGAGAAAATCAACACTGTTGTAGGGGTTCAAGTCTTCATTGGTGTTTGAATTTAGCTGGAGAATCAGCTGGATATTAAATTGAATGGAATGGATTGGCTTACAGCCGTTGATTTTCAGTAATCATCTCCTTTGACTAACAGCATGTAGGGAATGTGAAAACCATGAAAACACCATGGGTAGTGGTTATAGTAGACAAGAAATGATACTTTTGCTGAATTAGAAATGAGATGAACATCTGTTGGAGCTTTGGAGTAAAGACAGTTTTATTATGGAATAAATCAGTCGAGAGTTGTATGAACTCTCTTTCATAACTTTCCATCATATTCAAATATTACATAAACTTCTTCTTGATGTACATATTTTCGAGTATGGAGAGCAACATGAAACATCTTTTTTTCTCTTAGTCCACAGTTTAGTTTATTATATACTTTATAAAAAAACACATTTCTATTGGCTGGATCTTATACATGTGACTGGTACTCAAAAATCCATGTTCACTGGTTTTCCAGTGAATAGCAAGTTTCTAAATATAGCCTTTGGAAATCCTCACTCTAGTTCTATTTCAGTCGACGTAATCTCTATAACATTGTTTTTTTTATGTTAGTCTGCAGATGATAACTATTTTATTACTAAATAAAAGTATTTGTGGTTGATATAATTGAACTTTTGACCATTTGAACTCCAGTGGAATCATTCATGCCAGTTCAGTGGCAGCAATTGGAGTCCATATTCATTATTTGGGATAGACCAATCAATATTTTCAACATTCAGCCTCTGGGCTGCACTTTGAAAATATTGATAAGTCTGTCCCACATATTTACTGAACAGCCATCTTATATATTATCGTTATGATGTATCATGTTCCTGGCCGGAAAAACGGCTGCTCATGTTCAAACGGTTAATTGACAAATAGAAGATTGATTTTTTTGAGGATGGTGTATATAAAACAATTATGGACTTTTGTACTGGTAAATATGATGTGATATGAATGTAAAAAACTTATATTGACCTTGGACTTTTATACAATTAGCATTAGCTGAGGTCAATATAAGTTTTTTAGGTTCATATCTCATCATATTTACCACCACAAAACTCCATACTGTTTTATTATATACACCATCCTCAAAAAAAACAATCTTCTATTTGTCAATTAAAAGTTCAATTATATCAACCAAAAATACTTTTATTTAACAATAAAATTGTTATGATCTGCAGAATAACAAAAAAATAAACAAAAACAAACAATGTTAAAGAGATTACGTCGATTGAAATAGAACTAGAGAGGGGATTTCCAAGAGCTATATTTAGAAAGTTGATATTCACTGGAAAACCAGTGTACATGAATTTTTGAGTACCAGTCACATGTATAAGATCCAGCCAACAGAAATGTGGTTATTTATGAAGTATATAATAAAACATATTGTTTCTTTAGTGCAACAATGCACCACCTGCAAAGCCTTAGCATTCATTGCAAATAGTGCCTTGCTGCACTCACGGGATGATTTTTACCTGTAGACATGCCATTTTGGGATCACTTGTGAGAAGCCTGGGAAATAGTCAGGCCTGCTAGGACACTTACAGGAGGGGACTGGGAGGAGAAGAGATGGGCAGTATTGGAATATTGAGTTCGGTATCAATTTCAGTATTTTTAAGGGGGTATATCTTGGTATCCTTTCGGTATTCGGTATCTGACTTGACTGAGATTTTCTGATAGTACCAAAGGGGAATTCATAACAGGAAAATACAAAATAAGATGTTATTGTAACATTCTACCACAGCACCCCAAATGCCACTGCCAATGACCTCAACAGTGGCATTCTTTTACAAAAACAAATCATATCTACAGTAATTTTGTGACTTGTTCTCAATGCACGTTAATGTTTAAAGTCCTATTTCAGGCTTTTGTGATCTCAGGGCATGTGCCCTGACCATGCCATCTGCTGACAATAGACAAAATACCTGGGCAGTGATTTCTAGTCCTGTTAGGGCAGCCAAAACTTGACCAGAAATCACTGCTAAGCAGTTGAACATATACAGATTGTAGTCTAGTGAAAATTCAGGACAGTTGCCAGTCCATTGAGGGTTAACAAAAATGAAAAGAAAATCAGTCACTTCTTTCATAAAAATGAACCTTTCAACTGTTATGAAGCCTCAACAGGGTCTAAAAAATAGCGAATGTAGGGAAATTTGAAAATTCAGATGGTTTTGGAATTGAACGATTGGTTCGGTTTTTCAGGATATTGCCCATCTCTAAGAGCAACATGAAACATCTTTTTATATGTACCCATACCATGTATGGTACACATAATGTCGGCATCCGGGGTGGCCCTCCGTTGTTCATCCATCCTTTGTCTGTCTGTCTGTCCATCCGGTGTCTGTATCCATTTCTTTGGCATTCGAAAACTTGAAAAATATTGCTTGGATTGTCATGTTACTTTATATTTGTGTTCAGGTTACTGATGTGCCAAGATGTATAGTTTTTAGTGTAAATCTGATAATTTGATCCTGAGATATTAACCCTTTATCCTTCAAATTGAGAATTCTTGCAATCCCTTTGGCATGAGATGCTTCAAAAAATATTAATCCAATTGTCATGTTACTTTATATATATCTTCAGGTTACTGATGTGCCGCGCTGTATAGTTTTTGGTGTAAATCTGATAATTTGATCCTGAGATATTAACCCTTTATCCTTCAAATTGAAAATTCCTCCAATCACTTTTTGAAAAATATTGCTTGGATTGGCATGTTACTTTATATTTATCTTCCGGTTACTGATGTTCCGAGCTGTATAGTTTTTGGTGTTGCTCAGTGGTTCTCTCTTGGTACTACTGCTTCCTCCACCCGTAAAAATAAATAAATATTTCTACAATAATATTAGATTCCAAACACTAATCTTAGGAATAATCATCAAAAATTTAATTAATGAACAACATGGTGCTTCATAAATTAAAATTTTGCTGATGATGATTTTTACAACCTGGTAAACACTTGTGTGGACATCACTCCCATGCGTGGATTACGACCAGTCCACGGTGACTGCACTGTATCTTGAGAATCTAGAAGCAGATCTGCAGTTCAAGAACCACCAGGTGTTTGCAGGTTGCAGGCAAATAACAGTGTTATTCAATGAACCCTTTATCCACTGAATCGGCCGCATCCACTGCGTAATATGCAAATTCAGCACTTGTAAAAATATTATTTTTTCAAACAATTTCAATAAAACTATATCATGTCAACCCTCGTTGGAACGAGTTCATCGAGCTCGTTCCAACGAGGGGTCACATGATATGGTTTTGTTGAAATTATTTGAAAAATTTGAAAAAATGGTATTTAAAATAATAAATTTTGATATCGTCTGCGTTGTGTAAAGGGTTGAAAGATATCTAATTAAGTGTGCTCGGCTGTAGTTGCTTCCAACATTCAAAACCTACACTCCATTAACTTGTAGAGAACTTTTTCAAAGGGAAGACCACATGAAGAAAAAGTATAATTTGCCTGATTACATGCCAGTTCTGCTTTGTTGATTGCACAGGAGAATCAAAAAGAGAATTTAGAATGAGAATCAAAGAATACCTGTATGACATCAGGAAACAACTTGATAAAGTGATTGCCAACCCAGTCTTTCGATTTTGAAAATGAGAGGCATGCTGTATACTGCTTGCTACCATTTGAAGTGAAGCATGCTATTGTTTAGTACTGGTATCGGGAAAATGTTTTCAAGAAAAACATCTACAAACATCTGCACTGGTGCACAGTAAGTAGGGATTCCGAAAAATATTACCCAATTTTTCGCATAAGCTTTTGGTAGCGATAATCAAATTTGAGTTTGATATATAATACGTGATATGCAACTTCAATGGAGCAATTGTAAGTCATTCAGATGATTCTCCATGGAATGCACGAGTGAAAAGTCCATGAGCAGCATTACTCAGGCCTGGCATTTCCAGGAGAGAGATTTATTCGCTTGCCTAATGCTTGCCTTAAAAAAAATTAAGGCGGGCAAAAACTAGCCCTCTTGGCCTTAGAAAATAATGATTACCATAACAGCCTAATTCCTAAAACCCACATCTTTTCAGATCCCTGCTATGTTTGTGGTCTCTGTATAAGATGGCCACACTGCCCCTCCCACACCTCTGGGCCTTGCCGAGACCCGGAGGTGTGGGAGGGGCAGTGTAGCGATCTCACAGAGACTACCTTGTTAGCAGCACTAAATAAAATGTACAAAGCACACTAGGCAGAATTCATTTATAATAAAACTTCATTTTGCCACTTTCAGCTTTTGTAAGCTTGGAAGAGCTAATTGCTCTCCTTGGCCATGCAAGGGGAGCGATTTTTAGCCCTCCTGCATTTTTAATAATGCCTGGCCTGATTACTGGCCTTTGAAGTTTGGTGAATTATGTTGTTTATGACCAATTTTTGGAAAGTGAAGTTTAATTGGTTTGAAGTCTTTGAAAGCTACAGCTTATAATTCGTGGTATATTGTTCACATTTTCGTACACACATTGTAATATTTGCCCTATTTCCCATGAATAGAATATTAACCCTTCACAGAAAACACACGATATCAAGTTTTTTTGTTACTTTAATTTTATCCCCCAATTCTAAACAAAATTTTAACAAAACCAGATCATTTGACCCCTTTTTGGAATGAGCTTGTCAATCTCATTCCAATGAGGGGTTCACATGATATGGGTTTGTTACTTCACAATTTGTATATTACATGGATGCAGCTGATTCATTAGGTAATAGTTATATTTATTTATTGGGGTTTGGCACTTTCAACATCCAGGGTAACCTCATGTCGGACAGTTTTATGTGTAGAGGAAGTCTGAGTACCTGGAAAGAACCACAGAGCAACAGCGAACAACTGTCAGACTACACATCTTACTAACTCCACACAAGCAGGGTTAGCATTGGTTGAAGACAATGTGCACCATTGATATGGTGTGTGCCTTAGAACACAATGCCACCGTGCCTCCACATGGGCAATCGGGATTAAGTGTCTTGCCCAAGGACACAACATGGTTCGAACCGAGGACCTCCAGGCTTGCAGTCTGCATCTCTACCTACAGAGCCACCATGCTCCAAGGTAATAGTTAATCATTCGGCGGAACTGAGGAATGCTGTTTACTCGCAAAAAGTAAAAATTGCAGGTGCAATGGCACGCAAGAGCGACAGGCCTCAAAGTTGAAAGACTGCCAACCACTACAATTCACCTGCTGACCATACAGTAAATGACCATTCAGTTATACTGCATACCTAGTACCTACATGGGAATTGAGAAACTGCAAGACACTCTTTGATTAGAAACCCTGGATTTGTACACACCAAAAACTGCTGCCTCTCTGGATCTATAGTACTTTACTACAGTACTCCTAATATTGTATCTTTAACCCTCTGAATCCTTGTGGCATCTTCCATGTCAGTTCAATTACAGCAGTTGGAAGAGTCCATATTAATTATTTGGGGGTAGACTAATTAATATTTTCAGCCTGCAGCCTTAGGGCTGCACGTTGAAAATATTAATTGGTCTACTACACATATGCACTTGGCACCCATCCCACTTAATGGACTCATGACGTATCATGTTTCTGGTCCGAAAAAGTGTCTCTCGGGTTCAAAGGGTTAAAGTTTCTTCTGTTTTTAGAGTGCAGTGGCTCAGTGGTATGAGCATTGATCTTCAAACCAAAGGGTCCATGCTTCGATCCTAACCAGTGGTAACTGCAATGTGTCCCTTGGCAAGGTACTTAATCCTGATTGCTCATGTGAGGAATAGTGGCACTGTGGTACTAGAGCATACTGCATGTCGATGGTGCACTTGCTGTGATCAAATGCAAACCTGGGTTTTGTTTAATTAATACGTTGAGGAGTGTGTCAGTTGTTTATCACTGTTTAGTGGTTCTCTCCTGGTACTCTGGCTTCATCCATCCGAAAAATGGCCGACACAAGGTAATCCTGTCTGTCAAAAGTGTCGTTAAGCCCCAATATATAAATAAATAAATACAGTTGCAGGATTCAAGGAACTATTGGAAATACTTGTACTGGATTGTGGACATTTTTTTAAAGTGAATTCCAAAAATGAAAACATATTCTATTTTCAATTAACCCTTTACCCAATGCAGACAATATCAAAATTTATTATTTTGAATAACATTTTTTAAATTTTTCAAAAAATTTCAACAAAACCATATCATGTGACCCCTCGTTGGAATGAGCTGAATGAGCTCGTTCCAATGAGGGGTCACATGATATGGTTTTGTTGAAATATTTCGAAAAATTTAATTTTTTCAACTGCTCCATTTACATGATTCGCGGGCGGATGCGGGCGATTCGTAAGGTAAAGGGTTAATAGCATGTTTCTAACAGCACAGTTTAAACTTTCTCAGAGCCTAGTCATAGTCACTGTGATTAATAACTGTAGTTAATTACAAAATTGTCCATTGATTAGTCAGACCTGTTCCCTCCTCAATCCACCAGTCATCATTATTTTGATGTTTCCTGCTTGTCATGCCACATTCACGGACTGGGTGATCAAGATCTGATCAGGAACGAAGAATATGTTAGCAGCAGTGCCTTTAATGTCTCAGCTGTTACAATGGTTTGATGTCATGGGGTTCCGGCACTTGTAGTCTCAGACTCCTTTCCATTTCTGGCCTACCTGGGATTGGCCCGAGCCCAGGTAGGCCAAAAGTGATAAGGAGTCTTACAGACACTACAGTGCATGCCACCCACTTGCAATTGCCGTTCGAATCTGTCACGTTTTCTGCGTACAAATTTGACAGTTTTCTTGTCTTAGAGTTATTGTGCAAAAATGAGTGATTTTGACATTGATAGATGCTAAGCATTTCACGAAGGCTTTTCTCACTAAAAGGGCTATGTTTAAAACCTTATGTGATCGAGAGTGATGGAAATGAGGATCAATGATAGATGTACATCTGGGAGACATTAGGAGTATGAATAACAGGTTGCGACTTGCGAGACATTCTGTTATGTATTAGAACCACGGGGTGAAGGGAGACGTGTACCTGCGACTTATTTGCAATTTTTGTTTCAGCAAAGAAGAGAATTAGTTAAATGTCCACCCATTGGGCTGTCAAATAGAAAAAGCATCCTCATAGTATAAATAGACAGAACACAATGTGTGTTTGAATCGGTGGGTGTTTTACATAACAAGTTGGAATGGCATAGTCATATTCGGAGAGCCATAAGCTTGAGCGAAATATGACTACGCCATTCCAACTTGTTATGTAAAACACCCACCGATTCAAACACACATCACGTTCTGTGTTTATTACACATCCCATGCATTAAAATTCATTTAAATAAACAAGTTTGTATCACTGTTTCTCTTTGGCTAGTGTCCATTTACGCCTAACCATTTTGTGGTTATTACTATTAAAAAAATATAAGTACAAATTTGGGCAGATTTGCAAAAACAGCTGGGAGAAACTTTTTAAAAGAAGTTCGAAGCATGCCAAGATGTCCAAAGATTTACCAAAATAAAGTTGTGGTTGGAAATGATTGTTTTTTTAATATTATCTCATTTTTGGTTAACTAATTTTTTTTATGAACCAACTTTATTTTGCTTTGGACGTTTTCATTTTCACAGATGATTTATAATTGCATAACAAAATTTGGAAACTTTTCAAAGCATAAGTAATGACTCAACGTGAAAGGAACTGGTATACACAGTGCTGGGAAAATAGTTCTGGCTTGTACATCAGCAGCTGAATACAGAAACATTTGTGTCAAAGCGCCTGATTCTGTTAAATACAACGGTTTAAAGTTTAATGGATGTGTAATAAAAAGACTTTCACCACTTAACCAGTTAATAGTAAGGTGCAGTACAGAACTAAAAGGTCATGTTTTAGAATGTGCAGTTAATTGTCACTTCAAAGTTAAGTGATCTTTACCTCTACCCATTAATTATGACTTGATATTATCATTCATGAACTTGAATGTTTAGAAGTTAAATAAAGGACACCTTTCTCAACAACAGATAGAATTCAATTGATCAATCAGTCAAATGAAATCATGTGTTCCCCAAAATATTTTGTAAGCTGGGGGCTAAGTACATGTATTGTAACACTTCACAGGTTGACAAACAATTATTAAAATATTTGTCTCCCACCTCAAATATTAGCATTATATAAGGCTTTAAGTTTGTGTACCATGTACCGTTGCTCTTAAAATAATTGATAAATTACCTGTAACAGTTCATACCTAGACCTACATTAACTCTCTACACACTGATTTCAAAGTACAAATTTTCTGATAAGACCTATTACAGTAGAATCCTCTTAATTGAATATACATTTTGCCAGTGAAAATTATTCAATTAACAGGAGTATACAATTAACAGGGATTTGGTCAGTTTCCTGTGTTCTGGAGGTAAAATGGGCATTTATTCTATTATATCTTGTTTGACAGAGCTCTTAGAGCTCTGTCAAACAAGATATAATAGAATAAATGCCTGTATTGGATGTAGTGAAGCCAAACAGGTTGATAAATAAGGGGAATTTGGTGCGTGTCACAGTAATTTTTTCGACACATTACAAAAATTTATATACAATTAACAGGAGTTTACTCTACAACCCATATGCAATTAACAGACCAAATTTGTACTGAAGGTATGGTAAATGGTTTTGTGTTTGAAAATTATATTCAATTAACAGGGATATACAATTAAGAGATATCCAGTTAAGTGGGCTCCACTGTATATAAAGGATATCTACACTATTTTAGTGCATATCAGGAATTATCTCATGAGTGTGGACCGGAACGTTTTATTTTTCACGAGCGCTTGTGCATGTGAAAAATAATTTGTTCAGGTCCACACAAATGAGATAATGCATGATATGCACTAAAATAGTGTAGATTTTCTTTCTTCAATATTCAACCCAATTTGACTGCAAACAGTTTCAAGACAGTGACAAAGATCTGTTGATCGTTCCTTCAATGCAGTGTTCAAGGCGATGTCATGCGCCAAAGCATGACGTCATTTAACCCCCTGCACACTGATGTTGAAATATCTAAAGTTGAAGGTGCAAATTTTCCCCATAATGCAACTAGAAATTTAACCAATTCAATCTTGTTTGACAGAGCTCTTTGAGCTCTGTCAAACAAGACTGAATTGGTTAAATTCCCAGTTGAATTATGGGAAAAATGGCTACTTGAACGTATGATATTTTGACATCAGGGTGAAGGGAGTTAAGAAGCTACTCAGGGATATTTCTCGAAATCCATCGAGTCGATGGATATCGAGAAATATCTTTTAGATAATTTGCGACAATTCACAGGCTTGCATATATATATAAAAAAAAATATTTTGTATTTCTCATATAATTTTCTGTCAATTTTATGATGAGAGGTGGGGCTTTTTTTTGGCCCATTCATCTGCAGTATTGTAAATAGTTTGAATTATCACTTTTCCTCCTCACACTATTTTGTGGAAACAACAATGTTTTCAGCAGTGAAAATTTCCCATACTCCAATTACAATTTTACCCACCTGTCAAACAAAATACAGATGGTTAAATTTTTCAGCACCACAAGTGCCAAATAGTATAACTGAAGATATTTTGGGATAATAAAAGCGATGATGAGGAAGATTTTCAATGATGAGGAACATGTATGAGAAACGCGAATGTTTTTAGTATTTGCCTTACGTAAGTAGGAATTTAACCAATGAGACCTGAGTATTTTAGCTAGATTTGCATAGGTTACACTTTGCATATTTCTCATTGTATCAATTGGTACAAAAGAGTTTCCACTTCTGTCATTAGAGGGCACCAGGGCATTGTGTTCCTGGGTAAGACACATAATCTTTAATTACTGATTTGGGAACACTGCAGTTCACTGAGTTCAGTGTGCTAAGGCACACAGCATGTCCATAGTACACATGCCTTTAACCCTTTACCTAAAATGAAAAGCAGACGACACTTGCAAACAAAATTCTTGAATAACTAATTTTTTTCATTTTTTGTCTCAAAAACATAGGTTATGACCCATCATTGGAATGAGCTTGACGAGCTTGTTCCAAAGAGAGGTCATAACATATGTTTTTTAATTTACTAACTCCAAACAAGTAGGGTTAACATTGATTGAATACAAGTGCACCATCGATGTGCAGTACACCTTAGTACACGGCGCCACCATGCCCCCACGTGGGCAACCAGGATTAAGTGCCTTGCCCAAGGACACAATGCAGTTGCCTCTTGTGGGGATCAAACCGTGGACCTTTCAGTTTAAACTCCAATTTTGTAACCACTGAGCCACCACGCTCCTGCCTTTAACCAGTGCTAACCATACTTAGATTTATTAAATCCCAATGAACAAACTATTCTTGAATACTGTTGAGGGACTTTGAGTATGTGCAAAGTGTGTCTCCATAGAGGGAACAGCAATTTTAAAATGTTCTAGGATTGAATGTTAGCTGTGATAACATAAACCTCAGAATTAATACCCAAAGAGAGAGGTTGTTTACCATGGAATATTTCAGTTACCAAACCCGGTGTCGTTGGCTTAGGACATTATTATGCTTATCTGCTTTGCCATCACTCTCAAGGACCCCTTTAGTTTGGCGGATATAAATTAACCCTAAAGTCCACATGCAGCCACAAACTCATACTTTCATATTGCTTTGAAAAGTTGGCTTGAAAACTTAACTAGAAAAGTGTATTCATCTTTGCAATGTTTTTACATCATTGGTGGCTACCTGTACAGGTAGCCACCAATGATGTAGAAACACTGCCAAGTAATCTGCTGTGTACATGTAGCATAGTAGTAATTAACATCAAATTAATCAGAGGCTATAAGAGTTAAATACATCCTCTTTCTGACATGCATACCTATGTCTGTAATGCAGGAACTTAATTCTTAGTCTGGTAAAAAAATGTCTTGAAACTCAAGCACTTCCATCACTTTTATCTCATATTATATGACAGGAGGTTTAGAAACACACAATCTAAAAACAACAATATTATTTTTGGGTAAAATAACCCAAACATTCAACAAATCAATCCTTTTGGGAAGTTTTTTTATGATCTGATTGCCATCAAAAAATAAACTCCAGAGAAGCTTTATTGTGAACTAATGAAAGTGAAATATTGACAGTGCATGTAATATGGCTCTCAGACTCTAAGAGTTTTTTTTATTGTGTGTTTTGGTTAACTCTTTGCTCTTCTGTGTTAGAGATGATTTATTTTCCTAATTTGTCAACTTCCACCTTGCTCATGCCATATCCAGGGTCTCCATCACCGGCAAATTGTTTTGGGGAAATGATTACACAAAAGTATAGGATAGTGTTGAACTGATTAAAAACGTTGACTGATGTCATCCATTGTTATTGATTGTTATATATTTTGACTAACTTATACTTAATAGTTGGATAGTTGTACATCCAACAGCTAACTGCTGCATATTTTACACCTATTGAACTATCCAAAAACAGAAAGTTTTTAAGTAGGATAAATAACTTGTTCATGTTGGATAGGTGAGAGAAAGCTTCCCGTCAAGGACTGTTAGGCCCTCGACGGGGAGCTTTGTCTCGCTTATCCAACATCAACTTGCTATTCATTCTCTACATAATCAATTAATCAGTAGCAGAATGGTTACATGCCTTTAATGGTTATAGTTTTCTCAACCATTTAACTTGCTCTGGGGCCAGGCCTGAAAATAAGCTCTGACATTCGCAGAATGAGGTCCCCAGAGGGTGAATTTGATGATGATATCCCACACAGTGGGCCATTGTCCTCTGGGAACCTCTTTCTGTTTAGTTTTGGGTCACTGATTCAGATTGAGGTTCACAGAGGGTAAATTTAGTGATGCTACCCTGCACAGCAGGGTAGCATCACTAAATTCACCCACTGGGGAACTCATTTTGCAGATGTCAGCCTGCTTATTTTCTGGCTTGTCTGGGGCATAGCAAAAGAGAGTTCAGGGAAGTGTAGAGTATAACCCACCTTTTTCCACCACCTAATTTTTTCAAGTTTAGACATTTTTGTCTGGTTTGCAGTCTTAAGCATTTTTTTTATTTAATCTTATTTGTTTTACAAGGATTGGCAAACAAGTTATGCAACTTATATTAACACTTCTCCTTGGCCCAATGGCACAGGTGTGTGAGATGACCTTCATAGCGGCAACTTCATGGCCTCGCTCTTCTTGAATACTATGAAGGAATCGTTAGCGGAGTGTGTCTCTCCGTACAGAGGACAGTCATTTTATGTCGCCACCCGATAGGATGGTACGCTGTGACAGCATCAACCCCACAATTGATGCTGACAGAGAGTGTTCAGACACCTTGAGTACTTTCTCTGACCGGGATCGATCCTGGAACCTCTGGCATGAGAGACCAGCGCACTTATCCACTCGGTCACTACTCTCAGACATTAATTCACTCATGCTAGTAATTATGTACTGTATAATAATACTAGATTTAATACTTTGACTTACACCACACACACACCTGTGGCAACCCCAGGAAGTTAAGCAGTGCTTGTTTACTGTGATAAACTCCCCATGGGAACACCAGAAAGTAAAACGGTGCTTGTTTACTGTGATAAACAAGCTCTGTTTTACTGGAAAAATAGGACGTGATCACCAGTGCCTGAGGTGAAAGTCCTCTAACATGGGCAACTTGTGTATAAACGACGGCTAGACTTGACTTTATCTCCATGTTGCAGGATTAGCCATTGTGCAGAAATATGTGATCTTAAACACAAATAAATAAATAAATAAATAAATAAATAAATAAATAAATAAATAAATAAATAAATAAATAAATAAATAAATAAATAAAATGAATGTTACCCGCACACAGTCGGTCAAACAAAAGGCAGTACACTATCCGGGCAGTTGGAGAGCCCAGCATAAGCAATTTGGAGTATGGTATGTGTTGATTAACTAAAATGTTGTATCACCACTACTACATGCATATTTATCCACAGATAAATTTCCAAGAAGTCTCAAGATTTTTACCTATAATCTTGACTGAGTAATATTCCAACTGCCTTGTTTACAGGCATGCCTTGGTGATATAGATGGTTTATTATACCCCTGACTAGAAAAGTTGAAGGGGTATCTAGTAGAGACCTCAGTCCATCTGTATTCATCCGTCATTCCTTTCATCTGTCCATTCGTCCATCCCTTTTGTCCATCCGTGCCAACATTTTCCCTTGTATCTCATCCACTCCTAATCCGATTTGGATGGTATTTGGTGATGTGATAGAGCATCATGGGTGAATGATACCTGTATGGCTTGAGTTTCCTCTACACATTTTTTCCATTCGACTTAGAAAATTCAAAATTCCTTTTGTCCAAACATATTCCTGTGTAGCTCAGCTACAGCTACTCCGTTTTGAATTATATATGGTACAGTGATAGAGTAACATGGAGTAATGATTCTTGCATAGCTTGCATTTCTTCCTCACATTTTCTCCAGAGTTATGGCCCTTTTTCAACTTGGAAATTTCTAAATTCCCTTCCGTACAAACATTTTCCCCTGCATCTCAGCCACTGCTACTCTGATTTGAATGATGTTTGGTGTGGTGCTAGAGCATCATGTGGTTACAATACTGTGTAGCGTGAGTTTCTTCCACACATTTTCTCCAGAGTTATGTCCCTTTTTCGAAAAAATTTTGTGGTCGGGGGCATTAGCAACACTTGTTTTTATGAGCCTGGACTTGAGCCATCACAGTTGGGACAAAACAGATTTTCACTTACCCAACTGATCATCTTCACGACAGCTCTGAACCCACTGTTTTATGACAGAAGTGTGAAAATATTTTGTGCCGTGGATTCAGATAATGAGAGATATGCAGAATGTAAGATTTGCTAATCTCGCATAAAATAATCAAGCTTGCTCATCAGACCTGAGTATTTTATACAAAATCTGCATTGGTTAAACAAAAATTTCTCCATCTACATGTAGGTTCTGACAAAATTATCACGATTCATCATTCTTGCACATGCATATATTCTCTGTTCCAAAGTAAACAATGTTTAATCAGTAATGGAATGGTTAAAAGCAAATTGTTAACCAGTTACAGAATTTCCAAATCATTTAAGCACAGCATTGCACAATGTGCATAACAGTGTTTGACCAGTTTATTTGACAATACTGGACATTGCAAAGAACTTTTTTAAACAGCCATTTTCAATTTTTGCATGAAGAGTCATGAGTGCTCTAAAATGAAAAAAAAAATGATATTGAAAAACAATTTCATGTGGGGTCAGGTTACCTGGTAACACAAGAAAAATAGTTTTCGATTTCATCTGTTCAGGGTGATCAGTGACTGGAAATTTGAAAATGGGGCCATGCTTATTTACTACTGAATGGTAAACAAGCTTTGCTTTGAAGCTGGTAAAATAGGATCCAGTAACTTAACCAATACATTTGGTGAAAGTCATCTAAAGGTATAAATGCTTGGGTAAATAAGGTTGATGAGTATGATATCCTCACCTAGTAAGGGTTAGAATAATGGAGCAATAAGACACTCTCATAAAATGATCTCCCAAGTTATTGTTCTTTAGGATGTCTGAACCATGCGCTGAGACATCAACATATATGTGAATATTGGGGGCGCGGTGGCTCAGTAGGTAGAGGTGCAAACTGCAAGCCGAGAGGTCGTCGGTTCATATCCCACCTGCGGCAACCACATTGTGTCCTTGGTCAAGACACTTCACCCCCATTGCCCACGTCAGTGCAGGGTGGCATTGTGTACTAAGGCGTACTGCACATTGATGGTCCACTTGTCTTCAACAAATGCTAACCCTGTTTGTGTGGTGTTAGTATGTTGGGGAGCTTGACAGTTGCTCGCCATTGATCAGTGGTTCTCTCCAGGTACTTCAGCTTCCTCCACTCGTAAAACTGTCCGATACGAGGTTACCCTGACTGTCAAAAGTGTCGTTAAAACCCAATAAATAATATAAATATGTAAATATTATGAAAATGAAAGCTTATTAACCCTCTACCCAAAGTACATGATATCAAAATTTGTTGTTTTAATTATTTTTTTTTCAAATTTTTCAAAAATTTTCTGTAAAGCCATATCATGTGATCCCCTCATTGGAATGATCTCAGTCAGATCATTCCAATGAGGGGGTGACATGATTGGTTTTATTAGTACATTAGTATTTTTAAAAGCTGCTCAATTGTAATAAATTACATGGGAGAATACAGCCCATTCCTTGGGTAAAAAAGGTTTATCAGTCTGATCCATTAATGTCTCATCATGTGAAACCCTTGAAAGTAGAAAACTTTTGCCATGGCATAATAATCTGTGATCTAAATGACTTGCTACAGCATTTTTTGGATACCTAATGACGAAAGTATAGCCTGCTACATTTGCATCGGCAGAAGAGAACTTTGATGATGTGATTACAGCTAACTTGAAACAAGTTTACATGCTTGGCATTGAATTAGATTATGTGCTGCCTTGGGGGTTGAAGCCCATTGTGAATCTTTGCCAGTTTACATCTCACAGATTAGAATGTGTCATTCTGCTTGGGAGAACACAACACACCTGCAAAAGTCTGTCTAATTTTAGACCAGCTGTCACTCCTGTGTCAGGAAATCTTCAGACTGCATTCTTTCATTCTAAATGATTTCATAAAGAACTGTTGATTAGGAAACAATGTACAAATCTGAGAGGGAATTAAAAGCTCTGAATCCTTCTACTGTTTTATCATAACTCTTCTTCAAGATGGAGGGTTCAAAAGTCCGTTTGCACATCTAACTGCCCCACATCACTCCTTATATGTTTTTATGGTTGCATGTTTGACAAGATTAAATTAGCTGTCATGGGTGTCTGCAAAAAGGGTAAATGGGGTCTCCTATTTTGTGGATAGTAACTGTTTTCGTGCATATCTATTGCTAACCCTCATACAACAGCTATTCTTCATTAACATTATACGCATGGCTCACAATCAAAAAAGAACACCTCTCTCTTGATGTGAAATTTTCTTTTGTCCTGTCCTTAACTGGATGTTTTATAAAGCAAATTAAAATGTGATCTGACCATTGTTTTATTGAAGGTTTCTATTGTCATGAAACTGAAAACTGTTGTAGACTCTTCTGAGAACCCTTGGAAGGAGAGCAGTGCTTGTTTACTGTGGTTAACAAATCTTGTTTTAATGATATAATAGGACTTGGTTACCAACACATGTGGTGGAATTTTCCTTCGGTGGGCAGCATAGGTGTAAACAATAGGCTGAACATTACTTTGTATCTGTGTTCTTATCACAATATAGCCATAGATGCTGAAAGTAACCTTAAACACCAATAAATCATTAAATATTGATAAGAATACATGTAGTATAGAGTAGAGTTGATTGCTTCTGAAGAATTCTCATAGGAGGGGCATCCATTAGTTTTATACTTTGTCCCCAGTGTACAACAAGACACCAATGCTTCAGCATTACAGATGGTGCCTTGTTCTACTCAACGGATTATATGTTGATTTGTGAAAGTAAGTCCAGAGAGCATTAGTACTGTATCAGTTCATGGACCACTGGGTCATACCTGGTGGTCCATGAGCTGAAAAGTTTGCTAATACTTCAAGTTTGTCATCAAAAATCACAAATATTTGCTGGATAAAAAACCTTCTCTGCAGTGTTTTGGTCCTTCTTGGAAATAATTCCTGCGGAAGCCCATGTTGGCTGTCCATGTTTAACTTACAGGAAGGATGTATCTTCTCTTGTAACACAGAATTATTGCTCCTGGAAATGACATTGTTGGACAATTTTAACTTATGTTCCAATGAGACTAAAATCATCCTCCTCTGATTGGACGAGAGATTGGACGAGAGCTCACTTAGTATATTTTATGTTTACTGCTCAAGTGGCAAATGTTACCGTCTAACATCACAACGGGAAATATTTGAAATGACATCGCCCGTTTCATAACTGCTTCATCAACGGAGTGACTAGTAAGCCGCTTCATTTTTCTGTATGTTTCACGTGTGCAGCAGATGGTGTTCCGGATGAAGTGTTGTTTAAATTTCCAACCGAGTTATGATTTGAACTAAGATGGAATGAGTTTATGTGGTTTATTGATTATTTATCAAGTGCTGTCAAGGATACACGAGAGGTTTATTTACTAAACCTGTGATAGTTAAAAGTTGCCTTGAACAAGGCAACTTTTAACGATCACAAGTTTAGTAAATAAGCCTCTAGTGTATCCATGATGTGGGTTTTAGGCTATGGGTAGTGTCTTATTGGAACATATAGATTATTGTGATGAGTTGATGGTAACATGGTCTGAGGTTTGCGGTTCGGAGCATATGTTCAACCTTGAAACTTCGCATCTCAGTTGAACATAAGCTCCGAGCCGCAAACCTCAGACCATGTTACCGTCAACTCATCACAATAATTTATAATGTTTTTGGGATATATATCAGAAGCTGATCTGTGTTTAGATTTCTCAGAATCTCTTGTTTAAGTTTCTCGAGATTTAAGCCAACTCATATTGGAATTGTTGTTCTTATTTGCTCTGGCCTTGTTAACTAATTAAAATTATAGGAAATTGATGACATATCTTTGAGGTTCAGTGGTCACCAGTTTTGTTAGCAAATATTTGCTGATGTTTTAACACTAGTGTGTGTAAATTGATTTTCTGTTTTGTCCATTTCCAGATGAAAGGATCCATGCAACACACATAGGTACTTTCAAATACATTTAGATACAGTACCCCACAAAATTATAGAAATATATTACATTGATTGGAATTACAACATTTCAACTGTAACAGGCAGTGGCACTCAAAGGAGGGGAGGAGGTGGGAAAGCAGGGCTTATATTTCATCTAAATTTGGGAGAATCCATTTGGATTCTCGCAAAAATGGTTGCGTGAATCCATACCTGCCATGAGTGTCCCAGGATCCCATTAGATACCATGGTTGAACCCCTGTTGTACACTGATAACACATGTTAGCCCTTTATTATATCAATTGAATTTGATAATTTCAAAATAATAAACAATATTTATCAATAAAACCTTACAAATATGACTGCCATTGGAACTGGGTCATTGATTACATCTTAGCCTTGTATTGGTTAATTTGCTGCTGTTATGTTAGGAAAATTGACAAATTGACTCAATTCTTTTCATGCGAATCCTAGCAGAGGTGCAGCAAGATTCTACATGGATTCATTGTTGCATGAATATTTGCGTGAATGGATTCTCGGTGAAATATTAGCCCTGGGGGTGAGATGGGGGGTGCCCACCACCCTGAGTGGTATCTGTTAGGGGCAAGAAAATGTGTCAAAATATGTCAATAAAGTCCCAAAATCCAGATGTCAGTTTGAAAGCAGCCATCAAAAATACTTAGGGGTGCTTAGGGGAAGGATAACACTTTAACCCTTTACCCAACGTAACGGCCAAAACCGGCCAGCGCTATTCTCAAAAATCGCCAATTAATTTTCAAAATATTTTCATTTTTTGTCTCAAAAACATAGGTTATGACCCCTCGTTGGAACGAGCTCATTGACAAAAAATGAAAAAAATTAGTTATTCAAGAATTTTTTTGGCAAGTGTCGTCTGCTTTTCATGTTAGGTAAAGGGTTAACCCTTTGAACACCAGAGGCTGCTTTACCAGCCCAGGGGCATGGTACGTCATACTTTCATTAAGTAGGATGCCTGCTAAGTTAAGGGTGAGGTAGACCAGTCAGTATTTTCAACGTGCAGCTCTAAAAATATTGATTGGTCTACCCCATAATAATGAATATGGACTCTTCTAATTGCTGCATATGAACTGGCAAGGGAGATACCACCAGGGTTCAAAGGGTTAAAGTTACCAGATCACCAAGGCCTGGGTGGAAGTCCACTAAAACGTGCAACATAGATATAAACAATTTGGCTGGACTGCACTTTATATCAATGGTTGTGGTCATGCTTAGCCATTGTGCTGAAATATGTGATCTTAACTGGTTGAGTGCTGAATTATTTCTTAAAGGTGATTTGAAACATGGGTATTTTTTTCAAAGATACCATGCTACCAGCAAGAATAGCCTTAGTTTAGCCAGATTTTGTCCATAAATAATTGTTTGGTTACAATTTATTGGAGTCTGCCAATAGCACTCTCCAATAAATTGCAACTAAACAATTTTATGCAACACATTTTTCTTCTTCTGTTGAGCAAACTTGAAGCTAATGCACACAGTGTAAAGCCACTAAAGTGACTTCCAGCACTTTTCACTGGAAATGACAGTGGCTTCTAGCACTCAACCAGTTAAACACCAATAAAATAATAAATTTTATATAAATTAAATTTTAATGCCTATCATGTTTTGTCGGGAGCACTGAAAGTTTTTTTCTGTCATGGTCTTCATCTTTCGACTAAAACTGTGGATTGTCATACCATCAATCATTAGGATTCTGAACATATAATTTCATGTAATTGTCCATCTCAGTTGTAAGATAAATGTTTTCATTGCAGTATTTAACAACTATTAAACCAATACATAAATATCAAAGGATACTGATCTATGTATCATGATTACTTGTTAAATAGATGTAATTTATGACAATCAGCATGCCAGTATGATTACAAACAAATTAATAGTATTATTTTGCAAGATAATGTCGCTAGAAATCGGGCAGCAAACGTTTGCTCTTTCAAAAAGCGAAAAATTTGAGGTGTGGATATGTTGTACTGAACAGAATTACGGATAATAAGGATGAAATTGAAGTGATGCATGATGTGTTCAACGCATCTAGAAAACTGACACCCAAATCAGCCTAGGTTGATTACGTGTGCTTAAATATTGTGCAATAGACTGCACCAGAATTTTCTCACTGCATATCATTTGGAATAAATATCACAAACATAGACATTTTAAATTCACTTGTTTCTCTGTCATTCAAATACAGTTGAGCCAACTTAATTGGATATCTCTCAGTTGAATAACACTGTTAATTGAATATATTTTCCAAACACAAAATCATTTACCAAACCTTCAATACAAATTTGACATGTCAATTTCACTTCATTAACCCATTACCCAATGCATACGAGTCAAAATTTATTATTTTAAATATCATTTTTTCAAATTTTTCCAAAAATTTCCACAAAACCATGTCATGTGACCCCTCGTTGGAATGAGCTCATTCCAACGAGAGGTCACATGATATGGTTTTGTTGAAATGTTTTGAAAAATAATATATTTTCAACTGCTGAATTTGCATATTACGCGGGCGGATGCGGCTGATTCGTTGGGTACAGGGTTAACAAAACATTGTTAAGAAAGTCTCACACACCAAATATTGGCTGAATCCAATGATATTTGTTCAAGTTATCGGTCTAAAGAGCTGAAAACAGTCTAAAATTAACTAATTAAGGGCACTCAGTAGGGCTGAACCATACCAGTTTTCGAACCCATTCAAGACATTGCAAAGAAAGTCTTACAAACCAAATATTGACCAAATCCGTTGATATTTGTTCAAGTTATCATGTTAACATGAATGGTGACCAAACCCACCTGCCTTCCTGCCCACCCATTTGCCTGCCTTGCCATTCGCCCACCCTTCTGCCACTCACCCATGCACCAACTTCATAAAACTAGAGGTTGAGGTTTTTGGAGCTGTCAAACAAGATGCAGAAGTAAGAATGCCTGTATTGTATATACAGAGGCTAAACAGGTCTATAAACAAGGATAATTCAGTGAGTGTCTGGGAAATTTCTCAACATATTACAAGATTTTTTATTCAATTAACAGGAGTTTACCCTGTAACCTACATATAAATGCATTTTAGAGGTCAAATTTGTACTGAAGGTTTGGTAAATGGTATTGTGTTTGGAAATTATATTCAGTTAACAGGGTTATTCAATTAAGAGATATCCGGTTGAGTGGGCACCACTGTACAGCAAACATAAAAATTTTGAATTCAGCTGTTTCTCTGTCATTCCTACAGTTTCAATATAAAAAAAGACAACTAGTGTTTGAAAAATAAATGTGAGATTTTAAGTTCTGTGGAAATTGAATTGCCACTTTTCCAATGAAACATATTCAGTTAATGGGAGTATTCAGTTAACAGGAATTAGGTCATTTTCCTCTTTTCTTGTGATCAACTGAGCATTTATTCCATCATATCTTATTCGTAGAACTCTGTCGATTAAGATATAATAGATTAAATGTCCACATGTACAATGGATGTACCAAGGCTGTATTGGTCTTTGAACAGAGCAATGACTCCCGCATTGTGTCCTTGGGCAAGGCACTTAACCCTGATTGCCTACATGGGGGCACGATGACGCTGTGTACTAAGGCATACTGCACATCGACGGTGCGCATGTCTTCAACCAATCTAATCCTACATGTGCTGCAGTGCAAAGTTCAGAGGTATGATGTTGGAGAGCTGACAGCTGCTCGTCGTTGCTCAGTGGTTCTCTCCGGGTACTCCGGCTTCCTCCACCCGTAAAACTGTCAGGACATGATATGACCCTGGCTGTTAATGTGTCGTTAAACCCTAATAAATAAATAAATAAATAAATAATAAAATAAATTGAACAGAGCAAATTCACTGGTTGTTAAAGTATTTCTTTGATAGATTAAAAGATTTGTATCATTTGTTATTCAATTAATAAGACTTTATTGGGAGTGTGGTGGCTCAGTGGTTACAGCATATTGAACTTCAATCTGAAAGGTCCACGATATGATCCCTGCCAGGGGTAACTGTGTTGTGTCCTTGGGCAAGGCACTTAGTCCCAATTGCCTATGTGGGGGCATGGTGGGGCTGTATGCTAAGGCGCCCTGCTCTTTGAGTATGCTCTTGTCTTCAACCAATGCTAACCCTGCTTGTGTGGAGTTAATACATTGTGGAGTCTTGACAGTTGCTTGCCCATTGCTCAGTGGTTCTCTCTGGCCACTCTGGCTTCCTCCACCTGTAAAACTGTCTCACACATCGTGATCCTGGCTGTTGAATGTGTTGTTAAACCCAAATAATAAATAAATAAATAAGACTTTACTTAACCCTTTGCCCAGCGAAGACAATATCAAAATTTATTGTTTTAAATATTATTTTTTAAAATTTTTTCAAAAGATTTCAACAAAACCATATCAGGTGATGTTTTTTTTCTCTCAACTGCTTTATTTGTGTTTTACGCAGGCAGAGGACATTACCGATGCAATTAACATGTCAAATTTTTTTGAAGTTATTGTAAATGGTTTGGTGTTTGACCATTATACTCAGTTAGAAAAGGAAAATCAATTAATAAGTATACAATTTAATGACTCCAACTGTACTTTTCTTGTTGGCTGTTGGATTTTACAGGGATGTTTTTGGGGTGATCTGCAGGTTTGGATAATGGACCCATTCCCAAGGCAATTTAGTCTTCTTTTCCCAATTAATGATCACAACTGTTGTGTTTTGAGTAACTAGGTGAAACCATAAAATTCAAATTTATGCATTAATTTTTTATCACTCTAATTCTAATATATTATTAATTTTAATTAGGCTGTTTATCAACAAATGCCAGTTTCCTTCCTATTTGACAAGATTTGTTATGTTCTGACACATTAATGCTTTACCCAGCACGTTAGAAGATGAAACTTACATTGCAAACAAATATTCCTGAATGACTAAAATTTTTTAATTCTTTGCTCTTAAACATAGTTAGTGACCCCTCATTGGAATGAGCTTGTTCCAGTGAGTGGTCCTAAACTATTTTTTTCCCCCAAAAAATTACAAAATTGAATTGCGAGTTTGTGAAGAATAGTGCTGACCAGTTTGTGCTGTTTCGTTAGGTTACAAATTGAGTAGTCATGAGAGATGGCACATAAAGAAGATTGACTAACCCTTTTCTTAAAAACAGAAGATAACAGTTGCAAAAATTACTCTTGAATAACTGAAAATCTTGATTTTTTGCATAAAAAATGGTGAGCTCATTCAAATGAGGGGACATGGACTATGTATTGGAATCGAAAATTGAAAAATGAAGTACTTGAAGAAGTTCTTTATGTTCAGGCCTAATGATAGTAGTGTTTAACCCTTTTCCTAACATGAAAAGCAGACGACACTTGCAAAAAAAATTCTTGAACAACTAATTTTGTTCATTTTTTGTCTCAAAACATAGGTTATGACCCCTCATTGGAACGAGCTCATTGTGCTCGTTCCAATGAGGGGTCATAACCTATGTTTTGAGACAAAAAATGAAAAAATAATGAAAATTAACTGATGTTTTTTTAGAACAGTGCTGGCCGGTTTTGGCCGTTACTTTGGGTAAAGGGTTAAAGGGTGAAAAAATCTACCGTAGTTCTATTTTCTGAAGCTGTTCTACAGTATAAGAGGTGATCTGGGTCGGTGTTGAAGACCTCTAATATGGTATCACTGATTTGCTGAAATGTGCTATTCAGTGTTGTTTGACACAGACAGACAAGCTTGACTGCACCACACAGACCCACATGCACGTACCCTTACCCAACACCTTCATACACACAAAACCAGTTTCAATGATTGGGAGCATTCCATTATTGCTGCTAATCCAAACTCTAAACTCTCCAAGTTGGTGAAAACTGAAATATTGAGGTAAATTTTTAACAAAAGATTATACACCCTTAGGTAAACAAATGCTTTTATTTAATGCTCAGGCATCAATTCACGCTGAAAAATTAAGTCATATTCCCCTGTCGGTCGGCAAAACGAAATATCAAAATGATATTTAGAAATCGATATTTCATTGTAGGTTCGGATGACGAATCACATGTACTTTAAACGAGTCAGCACATCAGTAATGAATTCCAGAGTCCCAAATACAAACGAATTCGAATAATTGATAGTGACAGTGACTAAATCAATTCATTAAATCAGCGGTTTCAAAGTTTGACTTTCTCATTCACCTTCCAGCGAAAAGCCGAAATCACTTTCAAATTTCTTCAGTTCAACTTCACACGTCTTCAGTGCATTGAGTTCAAAAAAAATAAAATGACGTGTCTTGTTATTGAAAATAAGAAAGTGGTGTTTTTTGTTATTGTTCTATTTCTTCGAAACACATTGCGATTATTTCAATTCGCCAGCCTTGGTAAATCGTAAAGTTAGGGGAGAAATAAGACGGGACTACTTTTTGTGCGGATATTCACACATTCCAATGGTTGGAGTTTGGTTGTTGTAATTTTTGTATGGACGCCGGTTCGGCACATAAATTTTGCGCCTTAATGGCAAATAAAGGCCACAAATTGGAGAGTTTGTAGTCGTAGAGCATTAAATAAAAAGAAAATTCACGAAAATTTGATGAATACCGAAAATATCTCGTTCGTGGCTACAAGAAATATGAGGATCTTCATATCATATCTTCAAGATCCTCATATTTCTTTGTAGCCACTCACGAGATATTTTCGGTATTCATCAAATTTTCGTGAATATCCTCTATGTCTTCTCCATCTTTAGGGGCAAGAATTGCACAGAACGGTTTGTTATGCAGATTTACACTTTGAATGCTGCAAACAGGTATTCCTGCACAAGACAGCAATTGTCATCAGTGTAAAGATAATGTTTGTAAATTCATTTCATCTGGGCTTTCCACCAAGGGTAGAATTTTGCTATTCATTTATTTATTTATTGGTGTTTAACGACACTTTTGACAGCCAGGGTCACCTCATGTTGGACAGTTTTATGGTTGGAGGAAGCCGGAGGAACCAGAGAGAACCACTGAGCAACTGTCAGACTCCCCAACATACTAACTCCACACAAACAGGGTTAGCATTGGTTGCAGACAAGAGCACCATCGATGTGCAGTATGCCTTAGTACAGAGCGCCACCGTGGCCCCACGTGGGCAATGGGGGTGAAGTGTCTTGCCCAAGGACACAGCGTGGTTGCCGCAGGTGGGATTTGAACCGAGGACCTCACGGCTTGCAGCCTGCACTTCTACCAACAGAGCCCCTGCGCTCTCTGTAGAATTTGACTGGCATTCACAAAAATGCATTCTGATTATTGGTAACCAGGAGAATACATGCCAAGAGAATACATTCCCTAGCATTGGCACAGTTAACAGTATAAAATTAGACGACATTTACAAAGACATTCAAAGTTTTGAAAAAGTTTAGTTTCATTTTCAGTGGGTGCATTTTTGTGAGCACGTGTTGAACACAAGGCAAGACACAAGCGCTTTTTGTCCTGAAAACAAATTATATATTCATATGTAAGGTACTTAATAATTTATTTATGTAGGCAAGAAGGGAGAATCATAAAAAACTTGACACTCTGCCAGGAATGCTGTACCTTCTGTTGTTCATACAGAAGGCCCTGTGGTGGATAGAAAAAAGAGAAACACTGAATAATATTGCCTCCATTAGGCAGGGATGACAGAGCTTTGTGACTCACTTTTTAACACTCTTCGTCAATAGAACATATGGGGTAAATCAGGATGAAACACAGTGCACACTTATTACTGATAACTTATGAAACTGAGATATGATTGACTGAGTCTATACAATATGGAAATTAAGACCACTTGAAAAATGCTGCCTTAAATTTTCACCAGCAACCCTTTCTTTGGAAACAATTGGAACAAATTTTACGCAAACAAAAGACAATGTAATACTCATTTAATTACCAGTGTTAGCACAAAGACAATGTTGAAACGGCAGCTTATTTCAGGATTTTATTTCATTAAGCCAGTGAGTGGTGTCCAATAATTAATAATTTAATACAGGATTTTGAGTTTGCAGTGGGGGAGGTCACTGGAGTGATTTAGGGAAGTGGATGTCCATGTATCATTGTGGATATCATTTCTCCTGGCCTTGGTTTACAAAAAAATAGGGTGGGGGGAGGGGTGGGGATTGTTTAAAAGCCTTTTTTTTATATTGACAAACTTTCTGAACTCAGAAGACTTCAAGAGGGTACTTTAACCCTTTACTCAACGCTGACATTTATGACACCAACATAGTATTGTTCAAAAGGGGTGGTTGAAAACAAAACCAAAAGAATGTTTGATAGAAAATGGACTAAGCTGCCTCTTTTTTTATTATTTAAAATTCCTGATTTATTTCAATAGCAACAAAGCCGAATATAAAATTTTTAAGAACAAAACACTTAAAAATAATGAAGAAATAAAGAGGAAACAAACTGGATATAACAAAATCTATATACAAGTGATGTTTAAAATTTGAACCAAGAGAAAATGGACTAAGCTGCCTCTTTTTTTATTATTTAAAATTCCTGATTTATTTCAATGGCAGCAAAGCCGAATATAAAATTTTTAAGAACAAAACACTTGAAAATAATGAAGAAATAAAAAGGAAGCAAATTGGATATAACAAAATCTATTTTCAAGTGATGTTTAAAATTTGAACCAAGACGAAGATGGGCGAGTCCTTCGCCTTGGATATAACAAAATCTATATACAAGAGATGTTTAAAATTTGAACAGACACAATGTGGTAAGTCAAACTGTGGACAGAGCTCCAAAGGAGGGACGGGAGAGCAGGTACACAAAATATGGCCGTAGATAAAAGGTATGAGAAAATTTAGAAAGGCGGAAGATAGGGGATGGCGGCAGATGAATAAGCATTCCGATCCGGATTTTCTGAACGATGTGCCTTGCACCAAAAACTTATTTGAAAGTGAATTAAAGACAAAGAAAAAGACTGCCCTAATTGAGGCGCGTCACTGCTCCATAATGCCAAGGAAATGTAGTCCCCTTGGTCATTGGTCAGAGAGGTCATTCCTTAGTATTAATTGGCTGATAATCTGGTGGAATCCGATACCTTACCTAATCCGTTGTATTCATCCGACGAGTCACATTGTTTTGTTTTTTTTAAATTTGGGGTCTCAAATTAAATTCCAAGGCACCGGAGATTGTTACTTTAAATAAAACTTGAGGAAGGTGTCAATTTCGCCGAAAGCTATTGATTACCTGACTCCCACTAATTGCATCTGTCCTAGCGAACTGGTTAATCTGAGTTTAAAATTTTAACAATTGCTCATATCATGTTGGTGCCATAAATACAGCAAATTCGTGAAATTTGCTGTACATTTATCAAAATTTTTATTTTAAATATTATGTTTTCAAATTTTTAGAAAGTTTCAACAAAACCATATCATGTGACCTCTCAATGGAATGAGCTTGATAAGCTTGTTCCATTGAGCAGTCACATGATATAGTTTTGTTGAAATTTTTTTTTTTTCAACTGCTGAATTTGAATATTAGGCTGGCGGATGCAGCAAATTCGTTAGGTAAAGGGTTAACACACTGTAAAGATAGGACCCCACAAATCTCAAATTTTGGGTCGAATCACAAATCAAATGAGGAGATGTTTTCAAATCGAATCTTGAATCAAAACTCACTGCTATTCATGTTATGTTATAAAACTGTAGATATATTCAATGGCAACATGTCTGTTTCAGCAAGTTAATTAAAAAATGCTGAATATTCCAGTAAAGAAGTAGTAATTTTGGAAGAGGAACCCCCTTGAACTCTTCTTCTGTCATCAGGTCTCCTGTGCAGGTCAGTGTTCAACCGATGATCGGAACCAGACACCACAATCGGCCGATTGTGGGCAATTGGTTGACAACGGCAACGGCTCCTGGAACATCGGTTTAACCAATTGTTGCCAAGCATTTTGTGATGATTCATTAACCGCATTTTATTATCTTCTGCAATTGTTCAATTGTTAATGTAAAATGATGTCAGTGTTAACATTCATTAAAGTTGAGAAACAATGTGTATTCTTAATCTCTCTCGACACCCCCTTTACGGGATATACAAGTTGAACAACATGTAAAGCTTATAACTGAGCTCACTTGCGGCAATCGCCAATTCATACTGGAAAAGTGAAGGTTTCACTTCATTGACTGGGGTCGCAGAAAAATTACAAGTTGCACAAACTTGGGCGGAAAACGTGGCTCTGAGAACCACGTTTACCGCCCAAGAGTGCGCGACTAGTACTTTAATGTAGTTCTTTCGAGCCTCGACTTGTCTAGCAGTGCACGGTATTACAATCAGAATCGGCATCAGAATCAGATGATTGTGAGCTCAAATAACTGGTAATCGGTCAGTGACCATTTTTGGTAATCGGTTAAACACTAGTGCAGGTAACTTGTTGATAGAAGAAGAAGAGATCTAGAGAAGACATTTGGAAGGATTTTGAGGACATCCCGATGAATCAAAAATTAATTAATCCGCACAACATATATCGAATCGGGAAATTGAGATGATCTGAAGATTTCGAGGCTTTGCAGGGTCATAAGAAACCACTGCTAAGTCATTAGACTTGCAGGCTGTGATGTGGTACAAAGCCAGGAACAGTGTTCAGGCCCTTGAGGGTTGTTCAAAGCAAACGTGATGGGTTTCTATTACATTTCTTGAGTGAAGATGGATTTTATGATTGCATCGCCCACTTGCCTTATTTTAAATCCGGCAGGCCTTAATGGGCGAGGACAATTGCTTGCCTCCAAACTATAGCTCAGTACACTGGTTTTGTTTGCAGTACAGTATGTAGAATTGATGCAATTACTTGATAAATAACTTATAGGTCAGAACATCGCTGGACAGTTTTGGTTGATACTTCACGTAAAGTAGGGCCGGATGTTTTGGGGGTTTTCTGGTTTGATTACCATGTAGATGCATAAACTGTACATTACCACGATATAGCCTCAGCTGCTGATGTGACGTTAAGCAACAATAAATAAATAAATAAACTGTTTTACTGGGAGAGAACTAGACTAGTGGCCCTTATGGACTCTCGTCACTTCGTCTATCTGGAAAAAGGGCTAATGCATCATGTTCTTATTGTCTCATTTTCTACCCTATTGACACGTCCACTGGACGAGTCAATAAGGGAGAAAATGTGACAATGAGATCACAACAAAGATTAGAAAAATTTTATTCATTTGTTACTCTAATTTATGTTTTTTCTGACTCAACAATCTTCGTAAAAGACCCCTTAGAGCCCTTAAAATGATCAAAGGAAAGTTTTGTCTAGCCCAGTGGAAATACTTACAGACAGGGCTATTTGTGGTGAGTCGTGTTGATAAACTATTGTGGATTTTTTCCAGGTTAACCCTTTACCCAACGAATCGCACGCATCCACCCGCGTAATATGCAAATTCAACAGTTGATAAAATATTATTTTTCAAAAAATTTCAACAAAACCATATCATGTGACCCCTTGTTGGAACGAGCACATTGAGCTCGTTCCAACGAGAGGTCAGTTGATATGGTTTTGTTGAAAAGTTTTGAAAAATTAGAAAAAATTATATTTAAAATAGTAAATTTTGATATCGTCTGTGTTGGGTAAAGGGTTAAGGAGCCTGAAGTTTTATTTACTATATATCTCAGTACAGAAAAACTAAACCAAAACTGAGGTTTTCTCATGAAACCATACCAAAACGCATCTGAAAAATCAAAACCTCCCAACTCCAACATAAAGTGTTGTCCACATAGCTACATGTATACCTTCCGATTCTTCATACTAAAGTTTCTTACATGATATTCGGACTGATAGGTTAGGCTGTCACCTGGCTGTGGGTTAACAAGAGAGTAATGTAAGGAAATTATTTGAGTTTTGTTCATAGGTAAACAATAAACAGACTGCCTAGTCAACTTATCATAATTTATAGCCATGTTAGTACATTTATTACGAAAATAATATCACACACGCTGCATGAATAGTAACAATGAACTGCAGTGTTCTCTGTATTTGTGTAGCAACACTATTAGTCACACACACACACAACACACACACACACAACACACACCACACACACACAACACACACTTAACCCTCTACCCAACACGAATAGCAGACGACACTTGCAGCAATATTTCATGAATACCTATAAATTTTCACTTTTTGGCTCAAAAACATAGCTTATGCTTCCTCGTTGGAATGAGCTCAACAAACTCAATCCAATGAGGTGTCATAAACTATGTTTTTGCTAGAATTTGAATGATGATTTTTGCGAATAGTTCTGTTTGGTTTTGCCTACTACATTAGATTGTTTATTGGGGTTTAACAACACTTTGAACAGCGAGGATCATGTCAGACAGTTTTATGGGTGAAGTAAGCCGGAGTACTGAAGAGAACCACTTAGCATTGGCGAGCAACTGTCACTCTCCAACAAACGAATCTTGCACATGCAACGTTAACAAAAGTTGAAGGCAACTGCACCGTCGACATGCAGTATGTGTGAGTACACAGTACAACCATGCTCCTATGTTGGCATTCAGGATAAAGTATCTTGACAGGGTCACAGCATAGACTGCACTGGTCAGGATCGAACTGTCAACCTTTCCAGGGATGAGAAATTTCAGGAAATTTGCTGATTTCAATAAATTCACACCCAAAATGCTGATATTTTCTTCTTTAAATTTCCATGAAAATGGTGTTTAACTCTCAACCTGCTGAGTATTTTCAAGATATTTTTCATCAAATCTAGTTCATAGCAGCCATGACTAGATTTGATGAAAAATTAATCTAAGTATAACACAAGAAATCATTGGTGCAAAAACCCATTCAATTTATAGGGGGAAAATGTAATTAGAAGTGTCCAAATTGTATTGATTCCACTGACAAGAGAAACCCTGTGCCTGGCTGGAATATTTGCCCACAGCCTGTAAAGAGATAAGGACCATTTTCATGCACAAATAGAGTATCTGTCAACTAACAGGATCACTCTGTATTATTTTACTTTTTTAAAAAAAATAAATTTCACAAATTTATCCTTAAAATTAGGGGAATTTTAGCTAATTTCACCGACTTTACATTAGATAAATGGTTAAGTGAATAATGAGTAAAAGAATAACCCCAGGGCTCTCAGTGACTGAAGTATTGAATTTCAAACTGAAAGGCCCATGGTTCAATCCTGACCAGTGGTAACCACATTGTATCCTCGGCCAAGGCACTTAAACCTGAGTGCCCTCTTGTGTGTATGGTAGCGTTGTGTAATAAGGCATACTGCACATTTGGGCACATGCCTTTAACCAATGCTAACCCTGCTTTGTAGTGTTAGTACAGTAGGCTGCCGTAGACTTGTCACTTTCCATGGGTGGGCAATATTTTCACAGACACAATGATTTTAGATTCAAAACACTAACTAAAGGAATAATCATCAAAAATTTAATTAATGAAGCATCGGGTACAACCCGGTGCTTCATTAATTAAAAGTTTGCTGATGATGATTTTTATTACCTGGTAAACGCTTGTGTAGACATCACTGACCACACATAAATTACAACTAGTCCACGGCGGCTGTACAGTAGAATGGTTAGTCTGACAGTTACTTGCCATTGATTGGTGATTCTCTTCAGGTTTTTCTGGTTTCTTCAACCCATAAAACAATATAACATAAGTTGACACTGGCTGTCGAAAGTATCGTTACACCCCATAAAATAAAATAAATGAAAGAATAGCCCTGTTATTTGCATGTCACCATGAAACCATTTTCCATATCTTTAGAACAAATTTGATCTGTTCATTCCAGGTGGATTGAAGAGTATCAGTAATCCGTGTTCTTTGAATAAAAATGTTGCAATCTCCTGGAAAATGTATACCTTTGCCACAAAATTCCCCTGCATTTTTTTTGCTTGACCAAGCTCTGTGGATTGAATTCCCCATTGCATGGCTCTGCCCAGCAATTTCAGACTTTTGGATAATAGCTGGAAAAAGCTCTCCTCCATGATTCTGTTTGTTGGCTGAGTGTGAAATTGGGGAGATTTAGTAGTGGTTAACCCTTTACCCAACGAATCGCCCACATCCGCCCGCGTAATATGCAAATTCAGCAGTTGAAAAAATATTATATTTCAAAAATTTTCAACAAAACCATATCATGTGACCCCTCGTTGGAACGAGCTCGTCGAGCTCGTTCCAACGAGGGGTCACATGATATGGTTTTGTTGAAATTTTTTGAGAAATTTAAAAAAATAATATTTAAAATATAAATTTTGATATCGTCTGCGTTGGGTAAAGGGTTAAAGTTTGATAGTCCTGTTTGACAGAAATGAAAAAGTTCTTAGATAGTTCTAGATAATTTTAGACCTTGATTCTTTGATAGTGCTCACAGACTCAAAGGTAGATGATATAGTGAATGAACATCAGTGAAGAAAAAACTGGGAGAAATTTTCCTTTCAGTTGTCTTTGAAACGTAATTAGACTGTGTGGCGGAAGATGAACAGTAATTCTATAATCAGATTACATTATCATATTCCCTGTGGGAACCCTGGGAAGTAGAGCAGGACTTGATTACTGTTCTAGACACATGTTCTACTTTACTGGAATAATAGGACCTGGAATCCAATGCCTGAGATGAGTGTCCTTTAACCCTTTACCTAACACAATAAGAGACAACACTAGCAAAAAAATTTCTTGAATAACTTTAAATTCCAATTTTTTGTGTCAAAATCATTGCTTTTGACCCCCTCATTAGAATGATCTCCACACGTTGGTTCCAGTGAGTGGTCGGAAGCTATGTTTTAGAGGCAAAAATTGAAAAAAAATAACAAAATTTGAATGTTGATTGCTGTGAATAGCACTGGCCAGTTTCGGTCTTTGCATTGAGTAAACAGTTTTACTCATGCCTCCTAAGTATTTTCTCAAATTTCTTATAAAATCATGTTATGACTGCTATAAAGCAGCCATAACTTGATTTGATGAATAACTTAATATAGTCTGGCATCCAGAAATCATTGATAAGATGATAACTTCCTTTTGTATGGGTATATTTTGAAAACAAAAACCAGTAACATTCTCTACTAGGTAACAAGAGTATTTTATTCTGGGCAGGACAATCCACTGGCCGGAGGTGGGCTTAAAATTGACTTTTTGAAAAATCCAGAGTGGCAAAAAATCACTTTCCTGGGCGCTGCTTAAGCGAGCAAATTGCTGTCTTGAACTATTTATTTTTCATTGTTTTTCCTTACAAACATCCTTTAAATGTCAAGTAAATGGAATGCATTCAAGCCAGTCAGTGCCAACAATCTGTTGTTGAACCTGGGTTCAGTTTTCACAAACCCCTCGATCCCAGTATGGGTCGATTAAGCAAGACAAGACTTGCGTACAAACAGGTGCCATGGTATTTATAATTTAACTTTGAGATTTGCCAGAGATTGCATGTTGGGACACCTGTGTGTTGCAATAAAAAGTGATCAAGGTGGAGTTAGATCCCATAGGGTTTATATATATTCAAAGGCACCAAACAGCTCTGAGAAGCCATAAAACAGCTTTTCAGTATTACAAAAACGGTTTCTTCATTGGTACTGACTTGGCAAGTGTGCAGTGTCCTCCAAATCAGACTAATCTAAAGGTCTGAAACTCAGTGAAAAAGGCATAGAAACAAAAAACACAACCACTGTTTCAAGCAGTGAATCTCTCGGATCAACCAGAGTCCATTGCCTGGAACTTTACTTGTGCTGCCTATGCTTTTTCATAGAATATGAGTATTTGTCTGGGTGGAAATGCTACTTCGAGGGTCATTTTAGTGGTAAACCAGTCAACATTTTCTATTATAGGGGAAGGTAAATTAGGGCTTTCCGAAGCTTCGAGGTTTGATTTCGAATCTTCAGTTGGTATTTGGTTCAATTCAACATCAGCTGTCTGATTCGTTTTCCTTTGAATCTTTTTCATTGGCACTTCACAAAACGTATAGCTGAGATAGAAGTTGTACATGAATAATGTTGAAAATAAAGCCTGAGTGTAATTTCTGCTATAATAACATAAAAAGTATCTGTACCCATGCCACCATCCATGTTAATAACAGTTTCACTAGTCACTAACACTGCTGAAAGCAAATTTAAAGTTCCTAAGCAATATCGACGATGAGCACACGGTTGCTAGTGGCTAGCCCTTTGCTGTGTCCAGTACAGAATTCCTGCACCTGTTTTTGTTTTTGAACGAAAATCCTTACTGGGTAATATTCCAACTACATAATCAAGGCATGCCTTCGTAGAAGGCATGCCTTGATGATGTAGTTGGAATATTTTATCAGTTGGAACTTCAAGACACTTGTATTCAATTTGAAATTCGATTCAATTTTGAATAATAGACTTGATTCGATTTGAGATTTGATTAAAATCGAAAATATGTGATCTGCAAGGCCCTATGGAAAATAGGACCATGTTTTATTGGTGTTTACGCTATAAACACAGTTGAAATTCCAGCATCTTTTATCAAATCAAGTCACTGAAGCTGTAAAGCAGGTTTGTCATGTTTATTTATTGATAGGATTTTCTTTCCCATAATTGCCTATTATCAAACTTGGCAGATATGACTTCAAACTTGGTTGATATGATGTCAGTCTTGGCTGATGTGAGCCAAGCTAGAGTTGTACCCCTTGATGCATTACTGGGTGCAATCAGTTTGTTTACATTTACATGTCACCATTTTCGCTGAATCAATCAGGAAAATTGGTGTGACCAGGAATAAGGGAGTGACTTGAAGCTTGAGTTGAGTTTTTTGTGTATGATGAGGACTTAAAGAGGGCAGTAAGTAAGAATTAGGTGGATAATGAGGAGAGAAAATTCAACACAAACTAAGATTCATAAGAAGAGATTCGTAGAAGTGAGAGAAGAGATTGTTCAGCTATCTTAACTTCACAGCTTTCCTGGCAGGCCAGAAAATAAGCAGTCTGACATTTGCAAAATGAGGTCCCCAGAGGGTGAATTTGATGATCCTATCCCATACAGTGGGCCAATTTATCCTCTGGGTACCTCTTTCTGTTTAGTTTTGAGACCTTGATTCAGATTGAGGTTCACAGAGGGTAAATTTAGTGATGCTACCCCACTGTGCAGGATAGCATCACTAAATTCACCCTCTGGGGACGTCATTTTGCAGATGATGGTCTGCTTATTTTCTGGCTTATTTCCTGGTGGGGAAGCTGGGATGTTCGGATAGATGAACTAGAAGGGAATACTTTGGACTTTGTGAAAAGAGAAACAATAACACTGTCAGAAAACTGCAACAGATTCAGGAACATTTTGTACATATTTGTTTTGGTTTAACCCTTTACCCAACATGAAAAGCAGATGACACTTGCAAACAAAATGATTGAATAACTCATTTTTTGAGCTTGTTCCAATGAGGGGTCAAAAGCTATGTTTTTGATTCAAAAATTGAAAAAAAATAATGAAAATTGAATTTTTGTGAATAGCACTGACCGGGTTTGGCCATTACGATGGATAAAGGTTTAATAAATAAAGAGGTTATTTCTTAGTTTCATATCAGCTGAGTTAACAGCCCTTGGTAACATCACATCAGCCTTCGACCTTTGGTCTCAGGGTGATATGAAATTACCTCAGGCTGATATCTCGGCCATTATGAAACTAACCAAGTAATCAGCTTTATTTATTGGGCAGAAAGGTTAAAGATATTGGAATTCATCCCATATAGTTAGCCTAGTTTTAACAAGTGGGCACATTCTTCACCCATTGAGTAGTGATATCCTTAATCCCTATGTAAACCAGAAGATTTAGATAAGGCTGAACAAATTTGATAATTTGTCACAAATGAGTCATTACTCTGATTGAACTCACTGTAAAGATAGAAACACTCAGGGATCAGTGTACCCCGATAAAGATTAGTTGGAATATGATAAATACTCCTGGAACTTTGGTTGTGGCAAGTCAGATCCTTGTAGGAGATTTTCTGCATGTGTTAAGTCTTTTAACCCAAACATGCCTTAAATTTGTCCAAATTTGGGAGAATTTGTTTTGATTCTTGCAAATGTCTGCTATGAGAATCAAATGTTCACTTAAATAATTTAGAATTTGAGAGTGCTGTTATACCATTGTGAGTGCAACCATTACATATTCCTCAGTACAAAAAACAAACCTCATATTTATATATTTACTTGAGCCTAACCCTTAACTGGTAGAGTGCTAAATTATTTTTGGTCATCAAATCTTGTATACATGTCTTTGCCTAGTTACAATTGATGGGAGAGTGCCTATGAGCACTCTCCCATCAATTGTAACAAGGCAAACCCTTACAGACTAAATAATATCACTTCAAAAATAATACAAAGCACATTCACTGAATGTGAGCCTTCAAGCTGTGGCACCGGCACTTCAGAATAAAGCCCAAATATGGGCTTCCAGCACTCTACCAGTTAAGGGCCATCCATCTGTCCGTACATACATCTGTCTGTCTGTCTGTCTGTCTGTCTGTCCGTCCGTCCGTCCGTCCGTCCGTCCGTCCGTCCGTCCGTCCGTCCGTCCGTCCGTCCGTCCGTCCGTCCATCTGTCCGTCCGTCTGTCTATCTATCCATCCATCTGTCCATCCATCCATCCATCCGTCTGTCTGTCCATTAACTTTTCCTTGTCCGCACAGTAACTTGAAAATGAAATGCATCATGGATCATATTTTTTTGTGGTTGATTAGTAGTGACTAGAGGAAGGTTTCTTTTGATAATCATTTTTTGCCATATCCAATATGGCCGGCACAGCAGCCATCTTGGATTTTTGTAATTTTTGCTTGTCCATGCAGTAGCTTGAAAATGAAATGCACTACGTATCCTGTTTTTATGGTGGATTAGTGGTGACGAGAGGAAGATTCCTTTCAATAATCAGTTTTCTACCAAATGGCAGCTATCTTTGATTTTTTGTACTATCTGCTTGTCCATGCAAAAGCTTAAAAATGAAAGGCTTCCTGGATCCTATTTTTTGTGGTGGATTAGTGGTGACCAGAGGATGGTTCCTTTTGATAATCAATTTTCTGGAATATCTAATATGGCCAGTATCTTGGATTTTTTGTAATTTTTGCTTGTCCGTTAAGTATTTTTAAAAAATAATGACAAATGGATCCCAATGTTTTCTGGAGTCAGTTGCTTGTATGTGGGTTATTTTCAATAACCTTCATTCTGGCAAATCCAACAAGGCTGTCTTGTCCGTGCAATAACTTAAAAAAAAAACACAGATGATGTATATAATGCAGTCCACTTTTTTAGTTCTCGTACCACCTGTCCTGAACGACCGCCCTTTTTGCTAGACAAAAGTGGTTTCTCAAAATAGGTGGTCTCTCATGACAGGTCCATTAGCTAGGAAAACCAAATGGTACAAGATCACAGTCGTCTCTCAAGACAGGTGGTCTCTCAAAACAGGTTGTACTGTAATACATTAAGATGCATTTGAAATGTATGCGGTACATATTGCAATACAAAATGACATTACAGTAATAATAACACCGCCTAGCGGTGCTCTTGTGTTCCATTGCCATTCCTTTCTTTGTGTTTCTATGGTCATATTATTATGGAAGTTATTCTCAAATGTAAAAGAGACATCGAGAATTTACATATTTTTCTTGATGTCTTCACACCTCTAATTTACGGACACCTGTCCAATTTTGATGAGTTTCTTAAATATGCGTATAGAACACATTCCAACATACAGTACGTGGAGAGTGTATTATCACTAAATCACCCACAGAGTGGAAATTCTACCCAAGCAATAATTGCAAATGTATTGCAAAGCATAACAAGCACAGGCAAAATTTCAACCAATGGACCTCCGGGTTGTCCATTGGCTGAAACATTGCTTGTGTTTTTTGTCCATATGTATAAAATTTGAAAGTTATAGTTTGGGTGATAACTCCACTCTGTGGGTGATTTAGTTACAATCCACTCTTCACGTACTGTACAGGCTTTTGCAGGTCTTGCTGAATCAAGTTACAGAACCTTGGCAGTGGTTCTAGTGAAGTCTTCTTGGTTGCCTTTATTGGCAGGTCAGGCTTCACAAGACATCACTACTTACTGAAACGTTCAACATTATTCACTTTTGTAAACAAGTTCTGCTTCACTGGTAAAATAAGACCAAATAACAAATACCTGGGATGGAAGTCCTATAAAATAGGCAGCATAGGTATAAACAATTGGGAAAATATAAAACTTGACTTTATACTTGTGTTGCAATCATAATATAGTCATAGGTGCTCAAAGTGACCTTAAGCACAAACAAACAAACAAACAAACAAGGTCTCCCAGCACTCCTAAATTCTGCAGTCAATATACCTAGTTTTTTAGAAGCAAAATATCTCATTATGCAAATATAATTCTGTCAATTGTATCTTGTTTGACAGAGCTCAACAACCTCTGTCAAACAAGTTGTACCATTGGTTGTATTCTCACTTGTATAAATGGAAAATAGTGCTATCGAAGATTTTAAAACTACTAGAATTGCGAAGAGTTAAGATTTATCGAGAGTATCTGTTCGGCTTACATTGTAAGTCTGCTACTCCATAATCAAGTACCAAAATAAATTTCTGTTTACTTTCCACCAATTTCTCTTAATTAACCACTGCATAAACATCATATACTGCAGTGGAATCATTATTCGAGTCCACACTAGAATCTCTTTATTAAAAACAAACAGCTGTATGACAAGCTTCTAAAGATATTCTATTGTTATCATTCTGAATAGAATTGCATTATTGTCACATTTTATCACACTTACTGACAAACATTGCCACATGGTTCTTGATTCAATTAAACACACTTGAAGGGCTTTTGAGATAGAGGAATAGAAAAGCGGAAAGTGGCTGAAGAGACCTGAGAGCTGATAGTGTGAATCCATTGGACAGACTTGGGAACTGAATGGAATCAATACTTCACAATAACACTCATGTAGTACTGGAGTTCTTGTGATTTGTGTTGCAAGAATTCAGTCAGACAGACTTGCAGTACAATAGCTGGCTTGTGTGTTATAAGGTTCCATTTAAAGTAGCTACATGATAGGTTTTAGCATTAGTTGGATACAATAGTAAATGTAGTTAGCAGATCCATATAATTTTGTAATAAGCATGATCAATATTTAACATATCCTCAACAAATGAATGTGTTGTGATAATATGGGATATGGGATCACACCCGCCAATTTCAGTGCAATTGAATTCGATCAGGACAGCACAAAGCAATTTGATATGTCACTCTTTAACCCTTAAGTCCTCAGATTAATTTTAAAGTACTTATGGCCTTTTTCTGCTTACATAGTTATTGATGACTTGGCAATGGTTCTACATCACTGCTGGCTGCCTATACAGGCAGCCAGCAGTGATGTAGAACCACTGCCAGGGAAAATTCAGTCTTCATACAAGAGTAATAAAAAAGATTACATAAGGGAGCACCTGCTTCAATGCAATATAAAAGTGGCGGTTTGGGGCTATATGGGGGCTTAAGGGTTAACCCTTTTCACACTGATGTTGAAATAAGAAAATGTCAAGCCCAAATTGCTTTTACCATAATGCAAACAAAGAATAAACAAAGAGTTATTTCACCAATTCAGTCTTGTTTGACAGAGCTTGTTGAGCTCTGTCAAACAAGATTCATTTGGTTAAATTATTAGTTGCATGATGGGAAAAAGTTGCTGTTTAAAATATCTGTATTTTGACAGAGTGCAGAGAGATAAGCATTAACCTATCATTATTTAAACCTGGTGTTCCAAACAAGGCCTGTTCAAAGTAGAATTAAAGGTGACCCAAAAATGGGTTAGCTTAACTTGGTTTAGGCAAGGCATTTTTAAGGCTCAAGTTGCCCTTTCCAACAGTGTATTACATCTCAGCATTTTAGTGTCAAGAAATTTATTGCCATTATCAAAAAGACCTAATTTCTGGAAGTGTTAACTGAAAAGCATGTGCAATTCAAGTAAAGGTTCCTCCTATTTGTCTTGGAAAAAGTAATTTGGACGAATGACAAATTGGTTACCATGTTGCTTCTGAGGCCAACAAACTGGTTGTTTGCCCAATTTGTGCAGGCCTGTTAATAAGATTATGCTTTCAACGTTCAAGCTATTTTACACAACTTCAATATTTTTTGCAATCTGAATTATACCTTTTGCAAACTTTTGTCACCTCAGTGCTGATTATGATTAGCATGATGTCATATTTTGGGTTTGGTTTATTCCCGACAAGATGAATTCTAACAAGATGAATGTCAAAAACGGTCATCCAACAAAGTGAATCCCAACAAGACAAATTTAATTAAAATGACTATATAACCCATTTATTTTGAGGTTTTCCATCATAAACTGATAACACGTCTTACTTTGGACAAAGAGATTTCAATAAACTGGTTGAGTGCTGGAAGCCCATTTCAAGGCTTTACCCTGAAGTCTGGGTACCAGAGCTAAAAGGTGTCATATTCTGTGGATGTTCTTCAATTAATTTTTGATGTGATTTTATTAAGTCTGGGTGAATTTGCCCTGTTACAATTAATGGGAGAGAATGCCTGTATTAATTGCAACAAGGGAATAATATGTGTACAAAATTTTAACAACCAAAAAAACTTAGCACGCTACCAATTAATAGAGGCACCATGCTTTGTTACAAGATCACAATACTCGACCCTTTTTTATGCTTCCAACCTATGAAGGAGATTCAGATTATCTACAGGAACTAGAGATGGAGATATTGGAATTTTTGAGTTCGGTGTCGATTTTGGTATTTTTCGGGTGGTGGGGGGGGGGGGGGTACCTTGGCATTGGTTCGGTATTCGGTATCTGACTTGACCGAGATTTGCTGATAGTACCAAAAAGGAATTCACATCAGGAAAATCAGAATAAGTTGTAGTATCATTCTACCACAATGCTATAAATGACACTGCCAGTGAGCTCAACAGTGGCATTCTTTTCAGATCACAAATCACATCTACAGTAATTTTGTGCCTTATTCTAAATGCACCTTAATGTTTAACCCTTTACCCAACGTAACGGCCCAAACCGGTCAGCGCTATTCTAAAAAAAATTGCCAGTTAATTTTCATTATTTTTTTCATTTCTTGTCTCAAAAACATAGGTTATGATCCCTCATTGGAACGATCTCGTCTAGCTCGTTCCAGTGAGGGGTCATAACCTGTGTTTTTGTGACCAAAAATGAAAAGAATTAGTCGTTCAGTGTTGTCTGCTTTTCATGTTAGGTAAAGGGTTAAAGACCTATTTCAGGCCTTTGCGATCTCAGAGCGTGTGCCCTGACCATGCCATCTTTAGGAGGTCCTGCTGACAATAGACAAAACACCTGGATAGTGATTTCTAATCAGGTCTTGGCTGCCTTAACAGGCAGCCAAGACTTGACTAGAAATCACTGCTAAGCAATTGGACATGTACAGGTTGTAGTCTAGTGAGAATTTGGGACAGTTGCCCAGTCCACTGAGGGTTAACAAAACTGAAAAGAAAATTGGTTGCTTCTTTCCTGAAAATGTACCTTTCAACTGTTATCAAGCCTCAACAGGGACTTATAAATTGCAAATATAGGAAAATTTGAAAATTGAGATGGGTTCAGTATTCAGTGATTGGTTTGGTTCAGTTTTTTGGTATCCCCATGATATCGGTACCTGTTCGGTTTTTCAGTATATTGCCCATCTCTAAGTGTAATCTTCTTTCTCTGGGTGCATGTGTGTGTATGCATCCATCCATACAAATTTTTAATCCTCCAACTTGGGTGCGGATAATCAGATCTGGTTGTCCTTTGGTATGCTGGATCTCCATATAGGATGAGTTCTGTGTGCACTTTCTTGGTATTTTTTGTTGTAAGCCAAGTACCTGGTGATTACAGAAATTGATGTCTTCTGTTTTGAAAGTGACAGGATTTATGCATGCATGTGATAGATTATTGCTGCATTAGTTTTTCATAAAAGCCACTTGCCAGTACAGTGGAACCCTGTTAACTGTACAGCCACTTTGCCAATGAAAATTATTCAATTAACAGGAGTATTCAATTAACAGGGATTGTGTCACTTTTCTGTATTTCAGAGATAAACTTAGCATTTATTCTATTATATCTTGTTTGACAGAGCTCCATGAGCTCTGTCAAACAAGATATAATAGATTAAATGCCTGTGTTGGATGCCCTGGGGTCAAATGGGTCTGGAAAACTGGGGAGAGTCTGGGTAATTTCTTGACAGGTTACAATATTTTTTATTCAATTAACAGGAGTTCACTCTATAACCTATAATCAATTAACAGGTCAAATTTGTACTGGAAGTATGGTAAATGGTTTTGTGTTATGGAATTATAGTCAATTAACAGGGTTATTCAGTTAAGAGATATCCAATTAAGGGGGCTCCACTGTATTATCAAAAGAGTGCAGCAGCTTGGCTTGTCCAATGACCTCTGTGTAGGCAAAAAACCCCGAAATTAGCCATTGAAACCAGCAATGCCTTGGTAAAACCTATGGTAGTCTGCCCCCCTCCCAACTTCCAAAACTGTGTAATGTGTGAGTGGGGAAAAATACAACTAGCTAGTCTCTCAGGTACTAACTGCTTCTGACACAGATACAGTAAGTGTCCGAGAGACTGGCTGGTTGATTTTTTGATGAACAAATGAATTTCTTAAGCATAGTGCAACATGAACACCAAGCAGTTTGCTTTGTTCAACAACCAAGCCTGAATATAAGCAACCTGTCATTTGCAAAATGAGGTCCACAGAGGGTGAATTTGCTGATGCTATCCCATACAGTGGGCCAATTTATCCTTTAGGTACATCTTTCTGTTTTGGCTTGAGACCTTGATTCAGACTGAGGTTCACAGAGGGTAAATTTTGTGATGATACCCTGGGGACCTCATTTTGCAGATGACAGTCTGCTTATTTTCAGGCTTGTCAACAACCATTTATTGTGTTCACAGCTGTATTATACAGTAGGATGGTATATCATATACTATTTATGTACACTGTGTGTATGGTAAGCTGGAATCTTTGTTCAATATGGCTGCCCATCATTGATAATGGGTAGGAACTTGAAGGAGCAGAAGGAAATCACATTACTGCTCTCTTTTCATTTAATTATGGTGCATGCTAATGTCATCAGAGAGGGATCATTACCATTTAAAACACTTTAGTCAGAGAGGTTTCTGATGGAGTGTTCTCCTGCTCTGCATGTACCACTCTGGAGTAACAGAAATCATTTACACATGAACATCATGTGAAAATGATCGGTTTAACTCTTGGACTACATAAAATATATAGACAGAATGGCATTTGCATTTGAACTGTCATTTTTTACCACACGAGATCGGTTTGGGCAGAGGGATAATATTGAACGAGAAGCCGAAAGTGAAAAATGACAGTTCGAATGTGTATGCTGTTCTGTATTTATTGCCCGACTTCAGTTTACTAATAAGTTATTAAATCAATTTTGGTTGAGGAATAATATTGAACTCAAAGCCTTCAGCTTCTTGTTCAATATTATTCCTCTGCCAAAATTGATCTCGTGCAGTAAAAAATGACAATGCTGTTCTATGTTAATTGCATGCATACAGTTTACAAAAAAATATTAAAAACACAAATTATTGCCAAAATAACCCTAAGAAAAAAAGAAAAGTTAAATAGTCTGCGCATGTGATCCGTATTGTTCAAGGACAATACAAAAAATTTATTGTTTGCTTCGGTTTTTGCAGAAAAAGCGTGTATTTTATGAAAATAAAAGCATAAGCAACCAATAAATATTTTTTCAATTTTTGCCATCTAAACATATATGTAGGTTTATTACCACCATGACCCAGAGGTGTGGTCGAGACTTCAATACACCATCTCAGAAACTCACATTATGGTAATGACCAGTTTATCTCACAATATTTCTCCCTTTTTTAACTTGTTCGCATAATAAAGCGATTGAATACAGTTTTTAACAACATCTGTTTTAACAATCATTCAGTGTCTATAAAGTGACTTTTTATGAATGAAGATCATGACATCATGGTATTGTGTTCTTGTTCAATGAATGACATAAACCCCATTTATTGTTCTACTTGTACAAAAATTGTTCAAGTTTATAGTTGTGCTTCAGCTGTGTGTTTCTTTGTTTAAATTTTCATATTTAAAGCTTGGAAGGCCTATTTTAGAAATATCATCATAGCAAAAACTGATATAGTTTAATTTTTTTTGGTGAGCTGGTGGTTTATTTATCGTTTAATTATTGTCATTAAAAATGGTGGCATTGACATGGGTAATAACTACCCCCACACCCCACCCTAATCGGTCATCTTTACAATGCCCCTGTATCGAGTTCTGTCAAAAATGATATAATAGATTAACTCTTAACCCTGTGGGAATTTTCAGGATATTTTTCATTAAATCTTGTCATGGCTGCTGTGAAGCAGCCATGACTAGATTTGATGAACAATTCATCTAAAGTTAGCACAAGGAATCATTGGTGAAAAAAACCCTTTTTAATTTAAAGGGAGATAATTTGATTAAATGTGCCCATATTATACTTGGTTAATGACAAGAGAAATCCTGTTCTGGGCAGGAATATCTGCCAGCAGCATGCAAGGAGTTAAATACCTATGTTAGATTACTGAAGCCACATACATCTTTCAACATTGGAAATTCTGTGGTTATCAAATTTACTCCTTTGATATATTGCAAGATTTTTTATTCATTTAACAGGAGTTGACTCTAGAACCTATAAGCAAGTAACAGGTTCAGTTTGTATTGAAGGTATAGTAAATGGTTTGGTGTTCGGAGATTATATTTAATTAACAGAGTTATTCATTTAAGAGATTTATAGTTAAGAGGGCTCCACTGTGTAGATTGGCTATACTTCACTCTATGCTTGTGTTGCAGTCTTGATATACTGATAGAAGCTGAAAGTGGCCTTAAACTCCCATAGAACGAATGAACAATCCATGTGAAGGAACTGTTTTAGAAGATACCTTTCTGCACTTTTTATAATCAGGTTTGAAGGGATTAATTCATATTCTTCACACACAACTGATGTAATATGAGTAAAATCATGATATTTTATCTCCCGCTTTACTGCCTTTATAGAGTAATTAAACAAAATTTCAAGAGTTGACAGCCAAATCTATTGCTTCTTTATTTTTATTCCCATGTAAATTATATCTGTCTGAGGTTTGTATGTATATTTTATGGTAGTTCATATTTCATTGTAAGAATAGTAACATTCAAACCAACAGCTGTACCCTTGAACAAAGTAGCATTTTTTCTCTATTTGGATTGCAGTCAGATGAGGACTGAGAAGTTTGCAGATGATTGCAAGTTGGAGGGTAGAGGAATTGTGTTAATTGTTTTTGCAATTAAATCTCGACTCAAGAAAAAATGCCCATCCAGAAATTTTAGATAACTATTTTTCTGCACTTTGAATTACTTTGCAGAGAGCAGTAATACTGTTCTCTGCAGTCATTTGAGTGGTGGGATTTGAAAGTTACAGTGCTGATATATATCTTTCAATGTGAGTACAGTGGCTCAGTGATTATGGCATTGGACTTCAAACGGAAAGGTCCACAGTTCGATCAATGCCAGGTGTAACTGCATTGTGACTTTGGGCAAGGCACTTAATCCCCATTGCCTTTGTGGAGGCACGGTAGAGCTGTGAACTAAGGCATATTGCACGTCGAAGGTGCACTGATCATTCAACTTGGCAAAAAGTTTGCATAACCTGGAGACAATTTGGCACAACCTGATTTTTATTCGCATGTTTTTCATTTTAAGTAACCTCTATGCGACCCAAACAGCCTTTCGCCTCAAATCGACAGGCCTGTTACATTCAGCTAAAAATGTGTTTAGCCTGGCTAGCAAAGAGTTACTGCTTGCTGTGCTGGATATTTGTGAAGATCAAGCCCAGAGAATGAAATCCTGAGTTTTGAGATAACCTATTTACCGTTCATATGGATATAATAAAGAGGACCATTTACAGTACAGCCATCATGGATAGGTCGAAATCTATGGGTGTTCATTTTTCCATGCATATAATACAGAGATGATCTGCTATGACACCTAGCGGAATTTCCACCAATGAAGCACCAGGGTAATCCTGGTGATTCATTGGTTGAAATTTTGCTAGGTGTCAAAGCAGATCATCTCTGAATTATATGTGTGGAAAAAATGACAACCCGTGGATTTTGACCCATCCACGATGGCCCTACGGTATGACAGTTCACAGATTTTGAAAGCATCTTCGGCAAGCACAGGGTGTGTCAGCTGTTTTAGGGAGTTTGAACATTGAAAAGAGGGGTCTTCCCACAGGAACATTTAAAAACAGTGCTATCAAATAAGCTGATGAGACACAACTTTTTGATCAACTCTTTGTAGTTCCAGATGAACAACTTTTCGGTTATCTGTTTTTTCATTTAGATAACCACCAGAAGAACGATAAAATTGTTCCTCTCAAATGTTATGGTCTGCAAGCCATTCTAGGTATTTCAACTTCATTCCTCTGCATTTGCAGAGGAAAGCACCACTCTCAGGTACCAAGATTGGGATGGCCAGCATAAAACTGTTTGTTCCTGAAACAATGACAAGCACCATAAAAAATATTTGCAAGCTTAGGGTAAAAAAAGGTATTTTGATTCTCAGGCAATCCCTCATTGAATTTGAACCCCCTCATTGGACATTGTTATTGCCTTTCAGCTGTCTTCCACTATTAGTACAAACTCTGGGAGACCCAAAATGTTTTACATTTTTTGATTGATGCATATTTATTTAGATGCATCTCCAATATGTTTGCCTTGTTACAATTTATGGGAGAGTACTTTCGCACTCACCCATAAAGTGTAACGAGGCAAATCCCCATAGATTAAATACTTTTACCTCAAAGATAATATGAAGAGCATCGAAAGAATATGAAGTCTTTGAATTGCAGTACCTACAGTACCTACAGTTTGTTTTCAGAGGAATATTTTATTTTTCAAATTAAAAATGAATTTATTTGTACAAATATGCACTTTCTATACGTCTGTGTGCAAAAAGACAGCCGAAATCATCTCCATGTTTTTTGGTCACTTTTTGCAAAAGAAAAATTAAAAATAAAACCCTCCCTCCCTACTGATTTGAAAAAAAAAAATTGCCTGAGAATCAGTTAATTTACTTTGTGTGGCCTTAACTTTAGTTTTTTGGATGTGAATGAAAGGCTAATGAAACGATTATTCACCCAGTTGGTACAGACCTGTGTGTTACAATTTTGTCCCTGTAAATTGGTATTCAAACCATGAAACATAATTGGACTGGAAAATTTTGGTTTCCATAAAATGACCTGCAATATTTTTACTATGAGTTTTATGCAGATGATTTTAAGTCAGCAGTCAATTGTAGCATGGATTGGTATTCTTCAATGAAATGGAGATTTAAAATCTTAAGTGCAAGTTGATGCATTCTGTGTTTATGTACTATTTTTGCAGGCCATTTCCTGCTCTTGTAATTTACAAAGTTAGTCACGGTGCTGCAGAAATCAATAATTCAAACAGTGCATGAAATAAGAATACAGACCGATCAAAAATATATGGCCATTATATTTGTACTTCATTGTATAAGAGGGAGAAATATATGTACTATGGCACTCACCATTTGTTACTTTTCTGTAGAACATGGAAGGAAGGTGCAGCAGTAATTTTATTTTTGAAAAACAAAGATTCTTACACTAAATGACAGCAAAACTAATTCATTGTAGTAGAGATACAAGAATGGATGCTCATGTGGATTGTGGATCCATGATGAAAGCTTGGGGACAATTTAATCCTCCAGACTAATTAGGGCCCTGCAAAGCTTCATGATTTGATTCAATTTCAAACATCAAGTTGGTATTCGATTCGATTCAAAATAAATTTCCCGATTCGTTTCCCTTCAAATCGTTTCACTGAAATATAGTGTGGTATCAGTCACATTCCACGTTGTGTCCTTCGGCAAGGCACTTTATGCCTGTTGCCTACACGGGGGCACGATGACGCTGTGTACTAAGGCGTACTGCACATCGATGGTGCACATGTCTTCAACTGCTGTAACCCTGCTTGAGCGGAGCTTGAACAGAGTTAGAATGTTGCAGAGCTAACAGTTGCTCATCGATGCTCTGTGGTTCTCTCCGGGTACTCCGGCCTCCTCCACCTGTAAAACTGTCAGAGTCACGATTAGCCATTGTGCATAAGTATGTGACCTTAAACACCAATAAAATAAGTAAATAAATATCAGTCACATTCTGATAGTTCAGATGGAAATTGTACATAAATAGTGCTGAAAGAAAAGACTGAGTGTAATGTCTGCTATATAAACATAAATAGCATCTGCACCCATGCCGCTCCACTATATTAACACTTTACCTAACATGAAAAGCAGACGACACTTGCAAAAAAAATTCTTGAATAACTACTTTTTTCATTTTTTGTCTCAAAAACATAGGTTATGACCCCTCGTTGGAACGAGCTTGATGAGCTCATTCCAACGAGGAGTTATAACCTATGTTTTTGAGACAAAAAATGAAAAAATAATGAAAATTAATTGCCGCTTTTTGAGAATAGCGCTGGCCGGTTTTGGCCGTTACGTTGGGTAAAGGGTTAACATAAATAGCATCTGCACCCATGCCGCCACCCATGCTAATTCCAGTCTCCCCAGTCACTCCCAGTGTTGGAAGCAAATTTAAAGTTACCAAGCAATCTCGTTGATGAGCTGTTGCTAGTGGCTAGTCCTGGGTAGTACATAGTGAGCTCTGTCAAACAAGACTTAATAGAATAAATGAATTAATCTTTCATTAACTATCTACCTTAAACAAAGAGTAGGGAGGGCGGTGGCTCAGTGGCTGATTGTTGGACTTCTATGCTAGAGGTCTCGACTTCGATCCCCATCCGGGACGACCTGCGTTGTGTCCTTGGGTAAGACACTTTATCCCGGTTGCCTACATGGGGTCATGATGATGCCGTGTACTGAGGCGAGCTGCACGTCGATGGTGCTCATGTATTCAACCGATGTAACCCTGCTTGAGCGGAGCTTGAACAGAGTTAGAATGTTGAGGAGCTGACAGTTGCTCGTCGATGCTCGGTGGTTCTCTCCAGGTACTTCAGCTTCTTCCATCCATAAAACTGTCACAGTCACGATTAGCCATTATGCATAAGTATGTGACCTTAAACACCAATAAATAAATAAATAATAAACAAAGACTAGACCTCATTTGTAGAAATCTTTCCTGAATAGCTAAATATTTTCATTTTTTTGGTCTCAAAACATAGCTTATGACCCCCCATTGGAATGAGCTCAATTAGCTCATTCCAATAAGGGGTCATAAGCTATGTTTTTGAGGCAAAAACTGAAAAGAAATAATAAAATTTGGCTTGTGATTTTTGTAAACATTGCTGGCCAGCTTTAGTCGTCATGTTTGCTAAAAGGTTAAATTTCACCAGCGTAATATGCAAATTCAGTAGCTGAAAAAATACCATTTTTAAAAATTTTTTCAACAAAACCATATCATGTGGACCCTCTTTGGAACGAGCTGTTCCAATGAGGGGTCACATGTGATATGGTTTTGTTGAATTTTTTTAAAAAATTTAAAAAAATGATATTTAAAATAATAAATTTGATATCGTCTGCATTGGGTAAAGGGTTAATATGGTAAAAAGAATCTCAAATTCATCATGATTTGACATAAAATTTCTGAACCTTGTTCACTAAAATCGATCTGATTGATTTTAGTGAATTTTGTACAGATATTTCATATGAAATCATGACTCATTAGAGATCCTCTATGTAGAAAAATGACCTAATTGATATTTGTCAGTGGAATACTGCTGTTGATAGAATGTTTTTCACAGGTAAAATGGCTATTCTATTAACAGGGTTCCACTGCTCTACTAAAACACTCCAACGTGAGTGTTTCAGCCAAACCATTAATCCTTTATTGTGACAACCATATCTGGTCAGTGCTGTTCTTAAAAGTTTCCATGCAAACATTATTGTTTTTAATTTGTGACTCCAAAACATACTTTACTTGTATGTTAGGTAAAGGGTTAAAAAACATAGCTTGTGGTCCTTCACTGTTGCATTGAAGGACAACAAGCTATGTTTTTTAACCCTTTACCTAACGAATCGCCCGCATCCGCCCGCGTAATATGCAAGTTCAGCAGTTGAAAAAATATTATTTTTCAAAAAATTTCAACAAAACCATATCATGTGACCTCTCGTTGGAACGAGCTCGTCGAGCTCGTTCCAACAAGGGGTCAAATGATATGGTTTTGTTGAAATTGTTTGAAAAATTTAAAAAAATGATATTTAAAATAATAAATTTTGATATCGTCTGCTGGGTAAAGGGTTAAACAAAAAATGACAAAGACAAAAAACTTATGTAAAATTAATTAAAAACCTATAGAACATAAGGCCTAAAACAGTTGAAAATCTGTTTTTCAGGCCCTACCGCATGGCCCTTTTGGCTGTCACTTGATCTCTTTTTATAACCAATGCAAAGTTAAAGAAATAAAAATTAAATGGTTTGTGTCTGATATTTTGTCCAAGTTGATAAATTTGATAATTTGTCTCTTGAGTGCGAGAAGGCTTTGCAATGCCTTCTCGCACTCAAGGGACGAAATATACCACCACCCATGCTATTCTGTAGATTATGAGGTCTAAAACACAAAACAAACCAAAAACATGAACTTTTGATGGCAAAGAAGTAATTAGAAAAAGAACTAGAGGATGGCCACCAAAGGGTGGCCGATTCCCCCGAAAAAAGCCTTGATAGCCATTCCAACCTTATTCGCGACACACCCTCTGGTTGTGGGCAGTAATAATACCAAGTATCATTAATATCCTTGAAGGCTGTAAGAAGTTATGGAGCGGACACGAATTCCGTCTACGCCTAGATGGACAGACGGACAGACAGACAGATGGACAGACGGATGACGTCACGGCTAGATTCCCCCAAATTTTTTTCGGGGGAATAAAAAACGCCTCCTGCATGCAGTTTTACAAAAAAATGGCCTGAGAAACAGAAGATCTATTCTTTTGGAGACTGATACCAAAAATAAATTACTGGTACTGAGCTTGTGGGCCACCAGAACATGTCAGTGATGCAGTTCTTAATTCCCAACTGACCAGGTACACACAAACTTCATTCTACCCGTACAAAACAGTATCTAAAACTTTTACTGAATATGAAATCGATATTGGACGATCAATGAAAAACAGGAATTTGATCGTCATCTTTAATTTCTGAATACAATCTTATTATTCATGCTTGTATCACAATCAATAACTGTAGTAATTATTCAAATTTTAAGTTGCATGTTGTGAGTCAATAGTGTCCTTTTCAAACTGTACAGCTGAGATAAAAAAAAATGTTTGAAGACCAGCTGTCTTGATGTTGAATTAGGTTTTAAACTCCTCACTCAGTTTTCCTTGAAGGATACAAATGTTTATTCCAAATTATTTGAAAAAATTATTTGTTTGCTTAACAATGGATCCATGATTTTATGGCCCTGCGATGAATAATTGGGGGGTATATTGTTTTCCCCCTGGCCATCTGTTCGTCCACCATCCATCTGTCTGTCTCTTGTCTGTCCATCCGTTCGTCCATCCATCCATCCATCTGTCTGTCCATCCGTCCGTCCATCCATCCGTCCGTCCGTCCGTCCGTCCGTCCGTCCGTCCGTCCGTCCGTCCGTCCGTCCGTCCGTCCGTCCATCCGTCCGTCCGTCCGTCCGTCTGTCTGTCTGTCCGTCCGTCCATCCGTCCGTCCGTCCGTCCGTCTGTCCGTCCATCCATCCATCCATCCATCCATCCATCCATCCATCCATCCATCCGAGTCTATGATACATTGTCCGGCTAACTCCTCTCACAGTTTTCAAGCTAGGACTTTTTTATTTCACAGGATGTTTGTACATATACCAGAGGTGTGCATATTGTCAGGATTTTGATTTACTTCAATAAATCACAAAATGACAAGTTGTTGAACTTGGACAATTATTTGTTCTGCATGGTACAACTCGCAGGAGCATTATGTGTGTCCTTACAGACACAGCACAAGTACAAGTAACAAATCACTGTTTACTCTGCAACCTTCTCTGTCTGTGCACTGTGCGGGGGGGATGCTTCAATTCAGTTTGTAGATGGTACTAAACGTAGTGTCAAAAAACATATTTTGTGAATGTGACATGATGCGACTTGTAGTGTCAAACAACATTTTTATATGTATGAGACACCACACATGTATGTTTCTTTAACCCTTTATCCAACACAGATGATATCAAAATTTATTATTTTAAATACTATTTTTTAAAATGTTTCAAAAAATTTCAACAAAACCATATCATGTGACCCCTCATTGGAACGAGCTCATCGAGCTCATTCCAATGAGGGGTCACATGATATGATTTTGTTGAAATATTTTGAAAAATAATATTTTTTCAGCTGCTGAATTTGCATAATATGCGGGCGGATGTTGCCGATTCGTTGGGTAAAGGGTTAACCCTTCACTTTATGTCTGCCTATGTAATTTACAAATCGAGTTGAAAAAGAATTTTGAAAAGAGTTTTGCAGCAAAACTATATCATGTGACCCTCTCAATAAAACAAGCGAGTAGCTCGCCGTTGCTCGGTGGTTCTCTCCAGGTACTCCGGCTTCCTCCACCTGTAAAACTGTTCAATGCGACATTGAATAAATAAATAGTACCATGCTCATTTATTTATTGGTGTTTAAGGTAACATATTTCTGCATAATGGTTAACCAATTGGAACGTGCTCATTTATTTATTTATTTATTGGTGTTTAAGGTCACATATTTCTGCACAATGGCTAACCATGACCATGACAGTTTTACAGGTGGTGGAAACCGGAGTACTCTGAGAGAACCAGCGAGAAACGGCGAGCAACAGTCAGCTCACCAACACTCCACACAAGCAGGGTTAGCATTTGTTGAAGACAGGTGCACCATCGATGTGCAGTATAGGGCTGTCGCGACTATCATTTTTTGTAATCGACTAATCGTGACCAGTAATCGACGGTTAGTTCTGTTCGTAAAACTCTGAAAATGACAATGGCACCAGTGTGTTCAGACGAAGTGGGGTTGTGGGAACAACACATCGGTCCCGACTGAAGCTACATGTAGTCCAATCTTGGACCCACAGTCCATAATACAATTTTTGGGGTTGATACGTCCTGTATGACGTACCAACCCCAAAAATAATATTACTGACTGCGGGTCCAAGTTTGAACTAGATTGAAGCCGATGAATTAAAATGAATTTACCAAAGAACGTTCCTGCATATGTTTCCTTTCTGCAATAAGTTTCTCGAAATTTTGAACATTGAGATCTATGCATTCCCTCGTCAGTTGTTAAAATTGGATCTTAGTCTGAAGTTCCGAACTTTGAGAAGTGATCTGACGTTCTGACTTTCGTCATAATTTTGTCACTTCCGCGCTTTGGGTTTTCCAATGGGTGCATTCGTGTGTACAAGACTGGAGAAATTCAGAAGAATCTATTCTTCTCGAGTAACTGTGAGTGTTCTTTCTTACACAGTCAGTGACAGTCGTACAGTCTACCGGATATGAATGTTAACTATGGTTAGATATTTAAAGTTATTCACCTTCATTAATCATTCACCTCACAAAACAATGCAATTTAGCCCCGACGTGTAGTAGATGTGTACCACCTTGAAAATGAACGACGATCGACTAAAAATAAAAAACGTCGACTACTTCAATAGTCGACGGTTAGTCGACTAATCGAATAATCGCAACAGCCCTAGTGCAGTACACCTTTGCACAAAATGCCACTGTGCCCCCACGTGTCTTGCCCAAGGACACAATGCGGTTGCTGCAGGGGAGATTCGAACCAAGGACCTCTAGGCTTGTAGCCCACTCCTCTACCTACTTGAGACATGCCCCGAACATGCTCATTGGAATGATATATTTAACAAAACCAACCTCCTGTGACCTCCCTCACTGGAATGAGCTTGACAAGATCATTCAAACGAGGATTCACATGATATAATTTTGTTAAAATTCTTTGAAAAATTTGAAGAAAAAAATAATTGAAATAACCAAGTTTGCAATCGTGTGAGTTGGGAATGAGTTACACCCTTACCTGATGTAATGTTCCTATTGGGACAGCACTAATCACTGAACCATATCATGTTACCCCTCATTTTGCTAGGTGTCATAGCGGATCATCTCTGAATAATATGCGTGGAAGAATACCCATCCATACATGTAGATTTTGACCTGTCCACGATGGCTGTACTGTAATCTGTCCTCTTTGTTATATTTAGATGAATGGTAAATAGATTATCTCAAAATTCAAGATTTTATTCTCTGCATTGGGTAAAGGGTTAAGGGAAAATCTCCAACATATTAGACTATTTTTGTTCCCGGCAGAAAAATCCACCCATAGCAGGTAAAGAGTTGATGTATGTATTAAGAAAATATTTGCATTCATCTTGGTATGAAGCATATTCAAAGAATCTGTGGAGTATTTATTATGGTACTTTTCAATAGAGCACAGAAAATTGCTTCCAGCACTGAGAGAGTTAACCAAATATGTTGCTTCTCATTAACTGTAGTCTATTTGAGCAACACCTCAGTCAATATACTGAACTGCCTTGGGATAAGTAATGTCCTACTTTCAGCTTCAAAGGTTGGATTTAAAAAAAAATCTCTGTGGGGTACATTAACACTTCTTTAGTTAACCATTAGTTTGTAGCTCGCCTGACTGAATTTCATTGTGGGCTATTGCCATCACATGCGGTCATGATTAGCCATTGTGCATAAATATGTGACCTTAAACACCAATAAATAAATAAATAAATTGCCATCACATAGTGTCTCTTGTCTATAATTCTCCATCCGTCATCTGTTGTCCATCATTCATAAACTTTTGCATTACCATCTTCATTTTAAGAACAACTGGCCCAAATCCAACCAAACTTGGCACAAACCATCTTTGTGAGATACCCGTCTATGTTTGTTTATTAGAAGTTATTAACCCCCATAGTCTGGTGAAATACACAAAAAATGTTCAATTCTGTCAGACCACTTTGAATCAGTTGAATTTCTTGTTGCATTATGGGAAAAATGTGATTCCCAATGGCATGTCACAGCATTTGAATATTTCTTTTAGTCTTGGCATAATTACTTAAATTTTTATTGAATTATACCAACTTTTTAGTTCCCTGCAGGAAGGAGCAGGAACCCTAATTCTTTTTTGTTGCTGCTGATAATACTGGCTATTAACTTTGATTCCTCGAGGACTTTATCTGAATGGAAGTTTACACTTACCCATCTTAACTCAGGATTTCTACTAGGGAGGAAGGCTTCCCCTCTCTGGCTCCATTCCCCTTGTCAACTCTTTCCCAACCAAAATGTACCCCAAAGTAACACTGATATAACAGGATCATTATCGTGTTGCTTCCAGTCTCCATCCGCTTGCATCCACTTGTATGTAGTGATCGTGGTGCAACAGATGAGGAAAATGACACGAGATGAGCCACTGCAATAGAAATAATTATCAAATGAGGTCAGAGTAGTTTCGGGGAAGTGGAACTTTATTGAACCCTTCTTCTATCACCAGGTCTCCTGTGAGGAGACCTGATGGTAGAAGAAGAGTTAAAGAGGATCCACTTGTTATGCCCCCAACCTCTGAAGGAGGATTTGGGGTATTATCTAGTGAAGCCCTCCATCCATCCATCCATCCATCCATCCATCCATCCAGAAAATTCCGTTTCACTCTTTCAACTTAGAAAAGTTTTTCTGTCTTACAATACCTTTAAGGCTATTTCAAACATGCCTGTGGGTCAGGGACAGTGGCCCACGCTTTTCATAGCCCTTGTTAGGATTTTAAGAATGTCTCAATGAATCGAAAGTTTCTGAATCGGCATCAAATCAAATCATAGGGATGATTTCAAATTAAATCAAATTTTGAAACTTTGCAGGGCTCAAATTTGTACCAGTAGTTAGACTTTCCCACACTAATAGAAACGTCTTGTCACTGACTGACATATGAAAGGGATTGATTGTCCATGAACTCAGTGCTTCAATAATTTATTTTTTATCTTTCAGATGCAGTGCTTTCCATATTACAGATAGCAGAAAATAACACTGCTTTGTTATTAACAGACATTTACTCAATCCCATGGCAGATGCATCATGGGGTTTTGTCAGATTTATTTTTAGACTTAAAACAGTTTGTCAAAAGACATCCAACTAGCATAAAAGCAACTGTCAATCAGTTTTTCGATAAACTCTTCCCATTAGTATTCCAGTACAGTCTTAGTGACCCTACAGGTGTTACTATAGATGAAAAATACCGTGAATGCCTTGAAGAAAAACGGAGATATTTCACCCCGATGCCTTTCGCTGATTTTCCAACAAGACTTTCCAGAGTTTTAAACAAGGTGCTATCAATTTCAAAACATTATCTTGAGGCATTGTCAGTGATTATCGAGGCAATTAAAACCATTGATAATATAAGCATTGAAGAAGATTGCAAGAAAGCCCTTACAAGACTTCAGTACTGTTCACAGTGCAGTGGATTTCTGGACGTCCGACCGTGCAAGGGATTCTGCCACAATGTGATGCGTGGTTGCCTGGCCAAAGTGGCTGATCTCACCCCCGAGTGGGATGAAGTAATGATATCTATTGATCGTCTAGCACGCAATATGAAAGGACCCAATGGTGTTGACAAATTGATTCGTGATGTTGATTCAATTATATCTGAGGCTCTTTTGCATTCTTTGGAAATTGGTCCAAAACTATATGAAAAGGTAAGTACTTCATTTTATGAAGCTCTATCAGAGAATGATTTCACAGACTTTTAATTTTGAATTCATACAAGTTGAGCCAAATTAAAAAAAAAAAAAAACCTGAAGTGCGTTTTTGATCACAAGCCTTTTTAGCTCACCTGAGCGAAGCTCAAGGGGAGCTTAACTAATCACTTTCTGTCCGTCGTCCGTCGTCCGTCGTCCGTCGTCTGGCGTCCGTCGTCCGTCGTCCGTCGTCCGTCGTCGTCCGTCCGGCGTTAACTTTACATTATCGACTTCTCCTCCTAAACCACTAGCCCAATTTTATTCAAATGTTGGCTAAATGTTTATTACCTAATGCCAATTCAGATTTGTTCAAGTGAAGTTGCCCCTCCTCCTGGGTGGTGCCACACCCCCAAGGGGCACCAAAATCTTTGTAAATCTTCTTCTCATGAACCAGCAGTAGCAGAGACTTGATATTTGGTGTGCAGCTTCCTTTTGAGGTGTAGACTCAGATTTGTTCAAGAGAAGTTTGTAGGGCTATACTTGACGTTGTTATGAGAGGGGCAAAATTTTTTGCCCCGCCCAAAATTTCTATTTTCCAAACCGAGAGGCTGATTTGAACCAAATTTTATGTGAGGGCTTATTGGGTCATGAGTACTTGATTTATGCAAAAAAAAATTTTCCCGCAGCCCCGTGGGAACCGCAGGAGCTAAAAATAGAAAAAATTTAAAACGCCCATATCTCCAAAACTGCACGGCACTGAGAATTTTTATTTGGTGTGCAGCTTCCTTAGGACCAACAGAAAGGATTGGTAAAAAAAAATTGCCATCGGTTTTATCATAGGGTACAGTTTCGGGACTTTGAAAAAGTGCTGAGTCAGCACTTTTTAACACTGTAGGCAATGGGAAAAACATTAAAAAATCTTCTTCTCCAGATCCAGCAGGCAGAATCTTTTGATATTTGGTATGCAACATTGTAGGGTGGATCTGATTCAAGTTTGTTCAAATCGGCCCCCTGGGTTCATATTTGGGCTCAGTATAGGAGCCCGATTTCGAACTTAGTGCATTTCAGGCAAATTTCTTAAAAAATCTTCTTCTCCAGATCCAGCAGGCAGAATCTTTTGATATTTGGTATGCAACATTGTGGGGTGGATCTGATTCAAGTTTGTTCAAATCGGCCCCCTGGGTTTATATTTGGGTTCAGTATAGGAGCCCAAATTTGAACTTACTGCATTTCAGGCAAATTTCTTTGAAAATCTTCTTCTCCAGATCCAGCAGGCAGAATCTTTTGATATTTGGTATGCAACATTGTAGGGTGGATCTGATTCAAGTTTGTTCAAATCGGCTCCCTAGATTCATATTTGGGCTCACTATAGGAGCTTGAATTCGAATTTAGTGCATTTCAGGCAAATTTCTTCAAAAATCTTCTTCTCCAGATCCAGCAGGCAGAATCTTTTGATATTTGGTATGCAATGTTGCGGGGTAGATCTGATTCAAGTTTGTTCAAATCGGCCCCCTGGATACATATTTGGGCTTACTATAGAAGCCCGAATTCGAACTTAGTGCATTTCAGGCAAATTTCTTAAAAAATCTTCTTCTCCAGATCCAGCAGGCAGAATGTTTTCATATTTGGTAAGCAACATTGTGGGGTGGATCTGATTCAAGATTGTTCAAATCGGCCCCCTGGGTTAATATTTGGGCTCAGTATAGGAGCCCGATTTCGAACTTAGTGCATTTCAGGCAAATTTCTTAAAAAATCTTCTTCTCCAGATCCAGCAGGCAGAATCTTTTGATATTTGGTATGCAACATTGTAGGGTGGATCTGATTCAAGTTTGTTCAAATCGGCACCCTGGGTTCATATTTGGGCTCAGTATAGGAGCCCGATTTCGAACTTAGTGCATTTAGGCAAATTTCTTAAAAAATCTTCTTCTCCAGATCCAGAAGGCAGAATCTTTTGATATTTGGTATGCAACATTGTGGGGTGGATCTGATTCAAGTTTGTTCAAATCGGCTTCCTAGATTCATATTTGGGCTCACTATAGAAGCTCGAATTTGAACTTAGTGCATTTCATGCAAATTTCTTAAAAAATCTTCTTCTCCAGATCCAGCAGGCAGAATCTTTTCATATTTGGTAAGCAACATTGTGGGGTGGATCTGATTCAAGTTTGTTCAAATCGGCCCCTTGGGTTTATATTTGGGCTCAGTATAGGAGCCCAAATTTGAACTTAGTGCATTTCAAGCAAATTTATTAAAAAATCTTCTTCTCCAGATCCAGCAGGCAGAATCTTTTGATATTTGGTATGCAACATTGTGGGGTGGATCTGATTCAAGTTTGTTCAAATCGGCTTCCTAGATTCATATTTAGGCTCACTATAGAAGCTCGAATTCGAACTTAGTGCATTTCAGGCAAATTTCTTAAAAAATCATCTTCTCCAGATCCAGCAGGCAGAATCTTTTGATATTTGGTATGCAACATTGCGGGGTGGATCTGATTCAAGTTTGTTCAAATCGGCCCCCTGGATTCATATTTGGGCTCACTATAGAAGCTCGAATTCAAACTTAGTGCATTTCGGGCAAATTTCTTCAAAAATCTTCTTCTCCAGATCCAGCAGGCAGAATCTTTTGATATTTGGTATGCAACATTGCGGGGTGGATCTGATTCAAGTTTGTTCAAATCGGCCCCCTGGATTCATATTTGGGCTTAATATAGAAGCCCGAATTCGCACTTAGTGCATTTCAGGCAAATTTCTTCAAAAATCTTCTTCTCCAGATCCAGCAGGCAGAATCTTTTGATATTTGGTATGCAACATTGCGGGGTGGATCTGATTCAAGTTTGTTCAAATCGGCCCCCTGGATTCATATTTGGGCTTAATATAGAAGCCCGAATTCGCACTTAGTGCATTTCGGGCAAATTTATTAAAAAATCTTCTTCTCCAGATCCAGCAGGCAGAATCTTTTGATATTTGGTATGCAACATTGTGGGGTGGATCTGATTCAAGTTTGTTCAAATCGGCTTCCTAGTTTCATATTTGGGCTCACTATAGAAGCTTGAATTCGAACTTAGTGCATTTCAGGCAAATTTCTTAAAAAATCTTCTTCTCCAGATCCAGCTTCAGAATCTTTTCATATTTGGTAAGCAACATTGTGGGGTGGATCTGATTCAAGTTTGTTCAAATCGGCCCCCTGGGTTTATATTTGGGCTCCGTATAGGAGCCCAAATTTTAACTTAGTGCGTTTCAGGCATATTTCTTAAAAAATCTTCTTCTCCAGATCCAGCAGGCAGAATCTTTTGATATTTGGTATGCAACATTGTAGGGTGGATCTGATTGTGATTCATGAACGTATTTATTTGTAAAGTTGATAGAATCTTAGACAAAATTTGCAGAAAAGATCTACTATAGAAGGGGTGGTATCCAGGGTGAACCGTTTACCCAAATCTAGCAGTACTAATGCATTATTCACACAAATCTTCGTTCAAATTTTATGACCCCTCATTGGAACACACGCATTCAGCTCATTCCAACAAAGGTCATATGCCATGTTTTCGAGACAAAGGAATAAAAATTTTAGTTATTCATGAAATTTTTAGGCAACTGTTGTCTGTTATTCACATTGCTTCATGAAATTTCAGTACTTTTAGAAATTACCTCAGTAATCAAGGGTTAATTCCCCTTAATTAAATGTCGCCTCTAAAAAACAACCACTTTGCATATCTTACCTTTTTACCAGCATAACTGCCAAAACTTGTCAGCATTCTTCGCAAAAATCGCTATTCAAATTTTAATTTTTGTCTCTTAAACATACATGTACTTATCGCTTGTAAATACCCCATTGGAATGAGCTTTTTGAGCTCATTCCAATGAGAGGTCGCACACCATGCTTTTTGAGTCAAAAAAGCAATTTTTTTAGTTATTCCAGAATTTCGTACGTAAAACACAGCTTTATGACTTCACATTAAAATGAGCTCTCTAAGCTTGTTCCAATCAACATTCACGCACTATGTCTTTCACACAAAAAATAAAATTTTCCATTTCTTCAGGAATTTTGTTTGCAAGAACACTCTTACCCCCCCCCCCCCCCCCCCCCCACAAACACACACACACAAACACACACACACACACACAAACACAGACACACACACCTAAAAGTTCGTCAGCAAAAAAACAGTTACTTCAATTTTTAAATGCATTATAGGAACAACTTGCCTAATCAAATTTAAATACTTTTGCATCATTCTGTATCTAGAACAAACCATTTACCATATCTTTACGCAAAATTCTCCAGCATCATTCACAAAAAACACCATTATTTATATATTCACATTTCTGTCTCAAAAATATACCTGATCTTCCCATACCCCTATTGGAATAAGCTGTTTGAGCTTGTTCCAATGATGATAAAAAAAAATAAAATTTGTGAAAATTTTTGTTTTCTTGCATGCAAATATATACATGTAGCACATGGAAGATATCCACAGTTGGGGAGAGATGTCCAAGGCTATCTCTTCACATTCCTTGTTTGTGCTTCATGCTAAACCAGTTTGTCTGCAGAGATAAATTTGCTTTATTAAAAATCATTGGAGATTGGCCACACACCAATGATTTTAAATAAAACTAATTTTAGGTAACAAATGTTGAACTTCAAACAAAATCTATCACTCAACCAGTTAATGTTGATGAGGCATGACATGGTGAAGGTGACCTAAAATACTTCTTAGAGTCACTTTGTCAGGTGAGCGATTAAGGCCACGTGGGGCCTCTTGTTATTCTGTAACAGTGGAACCAGGTAAATTGAATACTCTTGTTGATTGCATAATTCTATTGTATCTTGTTTGACAGAGCTCATGGAGCTCTGTCAAACAAGCTGTAATAGATTAAATGCCTTTATTGGATTTACTGATGCCAAATAGGTCTTTTAGGGGGGAATTTGGTGATTGTCTGAATACTTTTTCAACATATTACAAGATTTTTTATTCAATTAGTAGGAGATTGCTCTAAACCCATATGCAATTAACAGATCAAATTTGTACTCAAAGTATGGCAAATGATTTTATGTTTGGAAGTTCTATTTCAATTAACAAAAGTTATTCAATTAAGAGATAACCAATTAAGTGACTTCCACAGTACTAATATAAAAATAATTTTCACTTTACATTGTTTGATTCTTCATTTTATAGTCTCACCTTCTGAAACTCTGACATTGCTGATGTAAACTTAAAAAGTAACTGTTATGCAGGCTGGTTAATATGTTGTTAATTCGTCATCACTTTTGGCAGAATTTACCGTGGACAGGAAGTTTAAAAAAATCATAGTTTTTCCACGCGTGCGATTGATCGTTCGCCACAAATTGTAATTGCATGAATGATGGCACGTGAGAGCGATTGCACGCCATTAAAATGATGGTCTGTCTGTTTACTGTGCAAATTTTATACACTTTAACTCTTAACCCACTGAATATTTTCAAGATATTTTTCATCATATCTAGTCATGGCTGCTGTGAAGCAGCCATGACTAGACTTGATGAAAAGTTCATTCAAATTTAACTCAAGAAATTATTGGAGAAAAAATCCATTCAATTTACAGGGGGAAATTTGGGTTAAATGTAACCAAATTATACTTATTTCAGAGACAAAAATATTCTGTCCTGGGCAGGAATATCTGCCAGCAGCATGAAAGGAATTAAACACGTCAATACAATGCCTTGAGGTAGAATATTATCTGCTCATTAGAGAGCCTGTGTTCTCTGGCAATAGCTAACTAACTGGCAATAGCTAACTGTGAATGTGCACTAGTATGTACGCAGGAAGGGTGGCTAGAAATTTGGTATAAGATTCTTGTTGAAGGATGGGCTCAGATTGGTCAGGATCAAGTTCGTACTCTCATTCACAATGTGAGGTAGAGGAGTCTAGAATGTTGACCACTTGTGCATATGACGAGTGATACCATGGACATTCCTCAATGAATTTATCCGAAACGTTCATTCAGTTATCAATAAATGAATTAGTTTTCACATGGTATATTGCTTTTCATTATTGTTTAAATTTTTTGTCATTCACCCTGAAATGCTTGCGGCTGGTGATGAGCAGTGCTGCAATGTCTGGTATCAGTAATTCTCGCACTTTTTTGTAAATGAAGAAGTAGAATGAACTTGTTAATGGAAGTAGCTCTTAGATTCCTTTTCTGTCAAGTGCTTGGAGATCTTGCTCTTTGATTAGTATTGCCAAAGTTCAGTGTTAAATTCCTCCTTCAAGGGTCAGTTCATTCGTGGGGAAAAATGCAGAATAATCTAAAGAGGCATAACTGAGTATGGTAACACTGATGAATTGAATACAGAATAGAGTTAAACACTAACCACAAAATTTGAATTACTAAATGTTATCAATGTTAACAATGTACAAAATGGCAGCAAATCTTTTCAAACTTCATTCAGTGACCTCCCAGGCAGGCAGAAATAGCAAACTTGATTCAATAGTGTATTTTACTATAATGTTTGATACACTGCTATCACTTTAATCAGCAACTTTTGGCTTTGTCTACGATCCCAATTCGATGTGAGGTATTATTTGATATTGAATAATAGAACACAATTCAATTCAAGATTTGATTTGAATCAAAGATGTCTGATTTGCAGGGCTCTAACACTGATCCCCTCCAACTGCTGCAAGTTGGATGATCAGTTTTCACTCAAGGACGCAGCACAAATAATGCCACTCACATTCAGACTTACAGTATTTTAATCAGTAAACTGACATGCAGTCCAGTCAATCACAGAACACTCGCTTGATATTTCAGATTATTATGCCAGTCAGATAGATTAACCAATGAATGGTCATAACTAGTGACCGAGGATTACAGTGACTCAAGTCAGAAAATAAGCAGTCTGACATTTGCAGAATGAGGTCCCCAGAGGGTGAATTTGATGATGTTATCCCATACAGTGGGCCAATTTATCCTCTAGGTACTTCCTTCTTTTTAGTTTTGAGACCCTGATTCAGATTGAGGTTCACAGATGGTAAATTTAGTGATACAACCCTGCTGTGCAGGGTAGCATCACTAAATTCACCCTCTGGGGACCTCATTTTGCAGATGACAGTCTGCTTATTTTCTGGCTTGCACTGACTATAATCAACATTGCCCCTATATCCTGATAAATTCTGTCTTCTGATTGGTCAGAATGCCTTGGAAAATAGCCATGGCAAAGGACACACCCAACATCCAAGGTGTATCAGAGCATGCAACAACCAGGGTATAAGGACATGCAGAGCATCGGGCATATATGGTTTAGATGAAAGCTTTTCGCTTTCACTCTCCTCGATATCAATATTGAACCCAAAAACCTGAAAATAGTAACAATTTCGGACAATTCAATCATATTTTGCTGTTATAAATTAAATAGTCAATTAATTAAACTTCAGAAAAATAAAATAAGAGCAAAACTCGACAAAATAGCCCCTGATCTGCATTATTGATTTTTCAAGAGTTATTTTTAGATTAAAATTATAGTCGCTCCAGTAATCACTGGAGCTCGGTGTTAACAAACGACATCCAGGTATTAAATCTCCATATACCATACATTTTGGCAGAGATAACTTATAGTGACTCCTATTAATTCAGTATACTGACACTGGCTGTATATTGATTGTCACTGTCTGCCATTTTGTTTTTATTGCAAAAATCACAGTCTGAATTTGGCTAATTGGCACTTCAGAAATTTTTTTTTTAGTTCAAAGCATTGGAAAGCAGGCAGAAATGTAAATGCACCCCAAAATGCCAGAGGCAATAAATCAATAATTTTCTTTGTGATCACTTAGTTGTTGGATTACTCCCCTTTCACTGCATTACTACTAATCTGCTTTTGTAAACAAATTTTTGCTGATAGGAAAATTTAACAGAAGGATGAAACACTTCAAAGGTTGGCGTAATAAATACATTACGAGAAGTTTGAGGCTCAGTAAGAACAATATTCGGCTTGGCTAAAGCCTTGCCTAATATTGTTCTTATTTCACCTCATGTTACTCTGTATCTGCCAAAACTAAATGCCTCATAATAATACTAAATGCTTGATCTCGCAAACTTTTTTTGAGTATAGATTTTCTCAATAATGAGGAAGAATGCACATCTTTGATGTTCTGGCTTGAAAAATCGATTTTGTTAAAAGCCAATAATAGTTTTTCCTTTTTTCCCAAATAATTCATTTGAAGAAAAAATTGTCTTGAAAGAATTGTCTTGAAAATCAAAGTGACAGTACAAACTATTCGGAAATTTTGTTTATGCTCAGATTATTTTAAACATCAGTCTCATGAGAGTAGTTCCTGTTTTTGAAGAACTTGATTTCCTCTCAATAAATTAAATCTATTGTAGATTGCAGGCAGCATTTCATTCACAAATTGTTTTTAGTATTGTAATGAATTCAGATACATGTTCATTCATATTCTCATGAACACTTTGTCTAACATAAATAGTTAGGATACTACCAATTATCTGGCCCTGAATAAAGCCAGAAAGTTATTGTGTGCCTGCAGTTGCTTTGCTTTCACAGTTAAGGCAAGGAGGTTGGATTGTTTGTTGTGTTTTTTATTCCCCTCGGACACTGAGCTAAGCTTTTCTGATACCTGTTTGTGTGCCATCCATCCATCCATCCATCCATCCATCCATCCATCCATCCATCCATCCATCCATCCATCCATCCATCCAATCCATCCATCCATCCATCCATCCATCCATCCATCCATCCATCCATCCATCCATCCATCCATCCATCCATCCAATCCATCCATCCATCCATCCATCCATCCATCCATCCATCCATCCATCCATCAGCATCACCTCTTCTTTGGACAGCTTTATGGGTGGCGGAAGCCAAAGAATCCAGAGAGAACTACTGAGCAGTGGCAAGCAACTGTCAGACCCCCCAACATACTAACTCCGCACAGGCAGGATTAGCATTGGTTGAAGACGGGTGCACCATCAATGTAAAATGTGAAATGTATCTTAGTTCAAAGCATCACTGTGCCCCCACACGGGAAACTAGGATTAAGTGCCTTGCCCAAGGCCACAATGCAGAGCCACTGAGCTAATGCACTCCACAAGAGAACTATGTTTGTGTTATTGAAATAGATGTGTATTGTTTAAAAATAACACCTCTTCCCAAAGAAGAAGATTGCCAAATAGTGATAAGTGGTAAAATCACTGTTGTTTTTTGTCTGGAGCATATTTACTTAAAGGGGTTTAATGACACTTGCAGCAACCATATCATATCGTGTCTGTCAGATATTTAGATCACAATTCCTCCTTGACTACTGAATATTTTTCAATATAACTAATGAATATATACATCGGAATAGGTGATGTGTCAATAATTCACATTAAGTGGTCGAAGGTGAAATGACTTCTTGCTTGTCTCGATTATCATTTTGATAAATGCTGAAATTTTTTTATGAAATTTACTAGCTATTAACTCCTTGCATGCTGCTGGCCGATATTCCTGCTCAGGATACAAAATCTCTTGTCACTGAAATAAGTATACTACTGAAAGTTAGCTAAGCACCAAATATTTGACACATCATTGTGAAATTTGCTTGTGACATATTTGCCATATTTTTGGCGGATGTGATTGAGAAATGTATTGAGATGGTCTCCAGTGTTTACATTAGCTCTCTTGACAGGCAGACTTTTCGAGACAGTCATGGAAAGCATGTACCCCTTGATTTTCATGATGTTTTCTTGTACTGTCTACATGTACATGACATGTGTAGGGTATTCAGTCTTCATTTCAACACAAACCCTTGTGATTTAATGATTGAATATGGCACATGCAAATGTAAGAAGACATTTGTCTGAAGCAGAAATGTGGTGGGCTGTAGGGATGGTGGAGCAAGTGGCTACCCATTGTCAGGTTGGTGAAGCCCTTGGTGTGCACCATACAGTGATCACCAGAGCCTGGGCAAGATTTCAGCAGTATGGCACACCAGTAAGACGGCATGATGGTGGCAGAGATAGGGCAACATCTGCAGCTGAAGACCGGTTTTTGATCATTCAGGCCCATAGGAACCGCTTTGTCACCGCAACCCAGCTTCGCAGTGACCTTCAGAATGCATCCGGGGGAAATGTTTCGATGCAGACTATCCGGGCAAAGTTGCACGAAGGTGGTCTCCGATCAAGAAGACCATGTATTCGAATTCCGCTGTTCCAGAACCACCACCAGGCACGATATGAATGGGCCATGGGCCACGTTGGATGGATCAGAGAAGACTGACGATCTGTCCTTTTTACAGATGAGTCAAGGTACTGCCTAGACTACATAGATAGGCATTCTAGGGTATGGAGAAGACCAGGAGAGTGATTCCATACAGCTGACGTTGCTGCTGAGCATGACCGCTATGGAGGAGGGTCAATCATGGTCTGAGGCGGCATCAGCAGGGATGGACATACAGAGCTCTGTGTCCTTGAACATGGTACATTGACTACACAGCGGTATATTGATGAGATTCTGGATGTCCATGTGAGATTGTATGCAGGTGCAGTGGGTGATAGATTCATTCTGATGGACGATAATGTCAGTCCTCATGTTGCACATGCTGTCGGAGAGTGCCAACAGAGGGAGGGGATTGAACGTATGGACTGGCCAGCAAGTTCGCCTGACCTCAATCCAATCGAACATGTCTGGAATGAGTTGCAGCTTACAATTTCAGTCCATCCAGTCCAGCCAAGATGTGTCCAGGAGCCTGGTGCCATGCTGGTCCAAAAATGGAACAACCTCCCACAAAGGACCACCAGGAACCTGATTGGGAGCATGAGAAGGCATTGTCAAGCTGTAATTAACAGTAATGGGTCTCATACTCGATATTGAACCCATACCAGTTCGCTCCGTCAACTTTTTGGCAAATTGAAAAATTTCCTCTTGTACCAATAATATCTTCCATGGTTATCGTATTCAAAAGCTAAAAAATAATGTCAAACACAAATAAAATCTTAATTTCTGTACTTAAATTATTAAAGATATAATTAAATAAAAAGTATATACACTTTTCCCTCACAATATTTCAATTAAAACGTAAAACAGGTAGTTGGATATACTTGGTGCTTAGCAAACTTTGAGTAGTATATAATTTTGACACTTTTAACCAAATCTTACTCTCTAAATTGAATGTACATTTAACCAATGGTTTCTTAAGTTAAATTTGGATGAAGTTTTTATCAATTCTAGTCATTGTTGCTTCGTGTCATACCAGATTTGCTGAAAAATATTTTAAAAATACCAATTGGGTTAAGAGTTAAATTTTGAGACCATGATGTGTGGTGTACATTGGCATAATTGCCAATGAAAAGAAGCATAGAAAGCATCTGAATTCAATGGGTGGGTTCTTCCACAGTACATGTACTGTATAAGAGTACAAAGTAAGTGAGTCCCGAGTCTGTAATGAGGATGATTCCATGTGACTGCTGCTATCAATATGTGTTAAGTGCACATTGTGGTTGTGCAGAATCTTTTACCACGATGATACTCATTTTTGGGGATGTATAGCTATGAGTCGCGCTTGCACGAGCACCTATACCTCCCCAAAATGAGTTGAGTCATGAATAAAAGGTTGCAGACAACAAGCCTGAAAATAAGCAATCTGTCATTTGCAAAATGAGGTCCCCAGAGGGTGAATTTGCTGATGCTATCTCAAATTGTGGGCCAATTTATCCTCTGGGTACCTCTTTCTGTTTTGGTTTGAGACCTTGATTCAGATTGAGGTTCAAAGAGCGTAAATTTATTGATACTACCCTGCTGTGCAGGGTAGCATCATCAAATTCACCCTCTGGTGAATTTGCAGAGGACAGTTTGCTTATTTTGTGGCTTGGCAGACAAGCACAATGAGCACACAACTTTTATCTACTCTTTAGTCAACAAAACCAATAACCATGACTTCTCAAAATAGTCATTAAACAAAACACACTCAACTAATCAAAATAATAGGTCTCCATTTTCAATTCTCTCAAATCCAATGGTATGTGTGGAAATTCCTTCAACATCAATAAAATTGTATGTTGCAATAAAAAAAGAATTCAAACTTAGCCCAAGTATGCTTTTCCGTCAGGCTGTGATATTTCTAACCAAATTCTGTTCAGTTTGTGAGGTCACCCAAGGAATAGATGGGTGATTTGCGAAAACAACTAGGGAATTATATTTCTGTAGTTTGTAAGAATCACATCAAATACAAGAGATCAATTTATTCATACTTTTTAGAAGCTTGTAAACCACAGTGAGACTGATATTACATTACCAAATTTTCTCGCTGTAACTTTCAATTTTTGCAATTCATCTTCATCTTTTTTGTTTTGGTGTACAGTGGAGCCCACTTAATTGGATATCCCTGTTAATTGAATGTAATTTTCCAACACAAAACCATTTTCCATACCTCCAGTACAAATTTGACCTGTTAATTGAATATAGGTTATAGAGTAAACTCCTGTTAATTGAATAAAAAATCTTATAACCTGTTGAGAAATTAGCCTGACTCTTCCCAGTTTTCCTTTGTTTATAGATCTATTTTGACCTCAGCACATCCAATACAGGCATTTAATCTATTATATCTTGTTTGACAGAGCTCATGGAGCTCTGTCAAACAAGATATAATTGTATAAATGTTAAGTTTATCTCCAGAATACAGGAAAGTGATTATCCCTGTTAATTGAATACTCCTGTTAATTGAATACTTTTCATTGGCATAGTGGCTATTCAATTAACAGGGTTCCACTGTATTGCATCATGGATTGATTGTTTATGTGCTGGATCGCACAATTCCCAGCAACATGGAATGTGTGTTGAGGCAAACCAGATGCATCGCTCATTGCAGAATTACAAGTTTTTGAAGAAAATGACTTGCGATTCCCAGTACCACTGAAATAGTCCATCAGGCACACGGGAGTTTGTTTCTCATGACATCATGTGAACGTTATTGCTCCTGCAATAGTGATACAAGATCTTTCATCACCAAATTTTCATAGCAACTGATATTGCTGTTTTTGATTGTGATTTTTGGTAAATAGTAGATAAATATACATTATCATGACTATGTGCATGTCCTGTAATTTGTATCAGATTCGAGGTCGTGTTTACAATCAGATCACAACGAGCCCGTCAGGGCGAGTTGTGATCCGATTGTAAACATGACTGAGAATCTGATACAAATTAGAGGACATGCATTTGGCCATGATAATACATTTATCTAACAATCCCATTACATGAAGCCCGTTTCCCCCGTTTTTCAGTTTAAATTGGGTTGGAATTGGTCAAATTTTGAATTTCATATTATAGTGCGTAATAACAATGCATATAATGATATTATTTGTCATAGCGCATTGTTTACTGAAAGTTGAATCTATATGATACGGAATCAGAAAAAGTCATCTACATGATACAGAATCAGAACACATTATGTGATACGTACCGTTTCTCGTGGGTTTCAGGCCAAAATCTATATGATTGTTAGATAAAACTTACTACATGTATACTACCAGTTCAGCTATCTGAATATCATGGCTATCCAGATACATAGTGGTTTGGCTAACCGAATTTTCAGCTATGTAAAAATTCTTGGGAAACTGCTTCTTCATGATTATATTTTGCTTGGAATTGCAATATATATAGCCTTTCAAGGCAAAAGTCAACAAATCTATCAAGACACCAGAAAGGCTGGTTAACTGGTAGTGTGTGTGCTAGAAGCCAATACTTGGTCTTTTTTGAACTGCAGGTACCTAAAGTTAAAGGCTTCATATTCTGTGGATGTCCTTCTTATTATCTTGGAAGTAAATTTACTTCATCTCCATCAATTTGCATTGTTACAATTTATGAGAGAGTGCCTATAGGCACTGTCCCATAAATTGTAACATGACAAAAATGTGTGAACAAATCTTGAGGCTGAGAAAAAATTTAGCACTCTTCCAGTTAAGTTACTCAGACTTTACCATTCAAGATGCAACTTTTGGCTAACCGGTCATAGATTTAAATTTGCACAATCACCACCCGAATGAAACGAGCTTTCGTGTCAAATTTTGCACACTGAGCCACGATGTACAGACAGCTTAACTTGTAGTCTACAAATAGTTGCTTTTGATTAATGTTCTCACATTTTAGCCCTATTGTTTACAGTCAGAGCTATAGTCAGCACTTTTATTCGTTTGTTCATCCATCTGTTTGTCTGTCCATCCATCTGCCCATCTTTCCATCCATCTGTCTGTCCAGGCTTAGCAGAGGTGCATTGTGGGGTTTACAATTTAGGGTCAGTGGTAGTTGTGGGGTTGGGTTAGTACAGTGGCCACTTGTGGGGATATTTTTTTCACTGTGGGGTTAATTTTTTGACCTTGTGGGGTTAGGGTTTAACATGGGAAAAAACCCACAAGTAAGAACATGTAAGAACGTCCATCTGCCTGTCCATATGTCCATCCATCTGTCCGTCCATCAGTCCCTCTGTTAACATTTAGAGTTTTGGTTAAAAAGTTTGTGGTTAATGTTTTTTATTGAAGGTTAAAGTTTTTTTTCTTCTTAATCAATATTAATTACTATTGATTCTATCATTCTCATTATGTTTCATGTTATTTTGTGAAATATTTAACCCTTTTGGGGGGGGGGGGCGCGGTGGCTCAGTAGGTAGAGGTGCAGGCTGCAAGCCTAGAGGTCCTCGGTTCAAATCCCACCTGCAGCAACTGCATTGGGTCCTTGGGCAAGACACTTCATCTCCATTGCCCGAGTGGGGGCACAATGATGCTGTGTACTAAGGTGTACTCCACGTCGATAGTACGCATGTCTTCAACCAATCTAACCCTGCCTGTGCTGCAGTGCGGAATTACGATGTTGGGGAGCTGGCAGCTGCTCGTTGTAGCTCGGCAGTTCTCTCCGGGTACTCTGGCTTCCTCCACCCATAAAACTGTCACGCTCATGATTAGCCATTGTGCATAAATATGTGACCTTAAACATCAATAAATAAATAACCCTTTTTTGCAGTCAATTTAACATAGAACTTCTAGGTTAAAGTTTTTGGTTGAAGTTTTTTTGTTTACAAAGTTACACCTTTAATTCTTCAAACAGTTCAGTGGAATGTCACTATTTCCCAATTGGGATAATGTCTACTGTCATCTACTGAAGCATTCTAATGTGATTTTAATTAATATTGGCATCATTTTAACCCCCTTTAAGCATGTTTTCAGACTTCTTTTCTTTGTATTTGAAATTAGGCTTTTACCACATACTTTGTTACTTTAATTCTTGCATGGTCATTACAACTTAATGATTGCATACATCAGTGATTTCTTTTATTAGTTTTAGGAAATATTTAACCCTTTTTAGCTCACCTGGCCTAAAAGGCCATTTGAGCTTTTCTCATCACTTGGCATCCGTCGTACGTAAACTTTTCAGTGCCAATTAGGCAACATTTTTCTTTGGCCCAAAATGCATTTTGAAGGATTTAGAGTGACTACATGCAGAAAAAATTTTGACTCCTATAACCCCCCCCCCCCCCCTCCTCCTCCACCCCACCCCCTCCCCCAATGCCAATTAGTCATTTTTTTTTCTTTGGCCCAAAATGCATTTTGAAGGATTTAGAGTGACAACACGCATAAAAAAATTTGACTCCAACAAACAAGCATTTTTTGTATATCACGAGAGTGCAGATATCGCAGATTCGTAAAATGGTAAATGGTTGACAAAAAATAGCGCAGACTATTTTGTGTCAAAGCATAGTCATTGCTGGGACAGTCTGGCTCTATGCATGCCATCACTCTAGTTTTATTAGTTTTTCTGTGTCTTTTCCTCCAAAACAAACTTACTTTCAATTGAAGACCACATGACAAGAACTTTCCTAATGGGATGAGCCCCGGACCCTTTCCCAAAGAGAGAAGAAGAATCCCTACGATGAAGCACATTCATTTTGATAGTGGTACCAGCACATTTCAGAACAGCCCATATATGGGCTTCTAGCACACAACCAGTTAATTAACCAGACCCAGAACATGGCGTGAAAGATCCCTGGAAATTTTTGAATTTGTGATCTCTGGTGCTACATAAGCCCTGGCAGTATATTTTGTGAAAAAGACAGAAAAAGTAGTTTACCATTGGTTGACAAAAATAAACATCGCTCCCTTATTTTTAGAGTTGTACTTGGCTTTATAAGCAGCAAATGTCTAATTTTAGTCTCATAATTTCCTTCTTCAACCTAGTGTTATCATATATTTTTTAGTTGCATCCAATATCATTCAATCTGATATCGGTTTTACAGTTCCTTTGTTTGCCAGTAATAGCTGTTCTGTCCTTCTTTTCTCTATTGACATTGCAATTCTATTGGCTTGTTTCATTGTGTTCGATTGAAGATGAAAATGTTGGTGGCAGTTTCTGATTTATTACAAACTTAGTCACAATTTCCTGGAAGCAATAAAATAATGTTTACAGAATGATATTATAAACCACAGAATATTGACTTCATTACATTCTGTTTTTAACCATTCATTTTACAACTACAATCCACTGATAATGATTTTATTTGCTCACCAACGAAGTTGTGTGAGCTTGTGTCATGACCCGAGAAACATCAGCAGTGGCATCGGCGTCAAAACTTCTGTTAAAGTTATTGTAAGAGTCCACTTTCCCACCTGTTACTATGCACCTCATACTATTTCTATGGCTTACAATTTCCCACAGACCCTCACCCAGTGATATTTTTTTCGATTTTTAGAATGTTTTTGCAATGTTAGACTTTTTCAAAGGTATGACCTGTTTTGCTATACACGAGTGGAGGCTACCACCGTTATGCCATGGCTTTTATATTTCATATATGTGTTAAATGCATCTATATAAGATGACATTAATCCTTGGCCGGACATTTATTGGCGATTTTTTACTTCTTTAATGCAATGTTTGACTTTTTTGTAAGTGTGGAGTTACAAAAATTCTGACCTGTTTTGCTATACATGAGTGAAGGCTACCTCGGTATGCTGTGGCTTTTATATTTCATATATGTGTTAAATGCATCAATATAAGTAAACATTAACCCTTGAACGAACATTTTTTGCATATTTGTAAGGGTAGATTTATTGCATGTCATGCATTGGTGAGCTAATGGGGATGGACACTCCCCTCTTGTTTTCTGTAAATTTCACTGTAATCCACCCCTATGGATATACTACCTATAGTGTAGATTACCATAGTAAAAATCCTCATCCTCTGATTGGATGAGAGCTGGCATAAATTCTTTTATGTTTATGGCTTGTTTTTGCCCCCATATTATATCAAGACTGATATGTCCTTAGTTGATAGTTCCACACAATAAAGCAGATTCTAGCTGGTGTGACTCATTTGCACTAAGTGACCTTTAAGTGTATCTACGTGTAAACATGTTTACATCTAAGGTTTCACAGAAACTATTTTTAGATTACTATATAGCTGTTGATTGTTTAATGGTTTAATTAGGTCAAGGATCTTGTTTACATCAAGATAGACAGAATCACCTGGAAACTGATAGAAAACAGAACATTGGAGAAAATTGTATAAAGGTTTGTCAACAGAATTCAGGGACTCATAAAAAACTTATATATAGGTTTGTCAACAGAATTCAGAGACTCATTTCCAGAAAGACCCATTTCAGATAAACTCATTGTAGAAAGACATTGGAAATTATTATCGTTGCAGAACAGTGCATTTATTATAGAAGCAGTGCTTCTTTGTGAATTTGGAAAAGTGATTCCAAAAGAGAATTTTGAAGAGAATTTATTCATCTTGTAAAAGAGAATTTATACTTTTTGTGAAACAGAATATATTTTTGTGAAAAGCCAGGATTCTACTGGATTATTTGGAAATTACCTATGGCGCCAATACTTATTGGATTTTTACTCCATTTGAATTTTGCTGAGTATTTTATTATATTTTATTGGAGACTGCTGAAATTTCTAAGTGAACATTTTGTTACAAATCTACGGGATATTTTTTCTGATGACGCATTCGTGGATTTAATACTACCAGCTGGAAAATTTCTCACAAGATTCTTCACCACTGGATTCTGTCAAACTGTATTTTGGACTAATTCAATAATTGATAAGTACCACTGTTTTTATTTTCTGTAAACCAATTAGTGTAAGAGATCTTTGTATCATTTTTCTGTATATTTTTTTTTAATTAAATTTCAGAATAATTAAATTCATAGTTATTGTTGCTGATTCTCAGATTTCTTTCTGGTACCAATACCATTAATATTTCCACACCGTAACAGGCTCCAGTAGCAAATGTTGCCATCTGACGTCACAACAGGGCTTGATTTAATCTGAAAATTTTGAATAGCAATTTACTATTCACCCTGGAAAATTGATTAGCAGTTGATCCAAAAGCACTTGAAACTAATAAATCTTGAATAGCAAAATTCAGAAATTGGAGAGCAAAGTGCTATGCTAATCCAGTTAAATCGAGCCCTGCACAACGCAAAATATTTGAAATGACGTCGCCCGTTTCGTAATTGCTTCATCAATAGAATGACTAGCAAGCCGCTTAATTTTTCTGAATTTGTCACATGTGCAGCAGACGGTGTTCTGGATAAAGTGTTTAAATTACAAACCGATTTACGATTTGAACTAAGATCGAATGAGTTTATCTAGTTTATTGATTATTTATCCAGTGCCGTTGTGGGTTCGTAAGAGGTTTATTTACTAAACCTGTGATCGTTAAAAGTTGTCTTGCAGAAGGCAACTTTTATTAATTACAGGTTTAGTAAATAAACCGCTTGAGTTTCACAATGTTGGTTTTTGGGCTATGGGTAGTGTCTTATTGGAACATATACGTTATTGTGATGAGTTGACGGTAACATGGTCTGAGGTTTGCTTCACACCTCAGTTGAACATAAGCTCCAAGCCGCAAATCTCAGACCATGTTACCATCAATTCATCACAATAATTTATAACGCCGGTGAAAAAATAAATATGTTGATGATGTGTAGATTTTTTGTGGCAATGCAAATTGAATACTTCAACATATTTTAGTAATTATTGACAACACAAATGCCAAGATTGAAAAGTTGATGCCATGTTTCTAATTTTCGTGCTTGGTAAACTATATGACATTTGATGAAGTGAAAGTTGTTATACTGTGACAACAGTCACAGTGTAATAGCTTTCACATCATGAGACGTCTTTGGTGGGAAGAAACTCCAAGTTATCATGTTAATTGACTTGACAACATTATGAAGGGGGCAGATTGAGTTGTGACGTTTGCCGTTGATTTTACAGCACTCCAGGTATATAGAGATGTGTTTGGTGCCCAGTGGTTCATTAGCTGAAAGTTTCCCAGTAATTCGTTTGCTTTTTAACTCACCTGACTGAAAGTCATGGTGAGATTTAGTGCTCACTCTGTTGTCTGTCTTTCGTCTGTGAACATGGTCTTGGGACCCTATCCTTCTCTGAATCGATTAAATTTGAGGTGCTTGCTTGTTCTGACATTGCATTTTGTTTTTGTTTAAATCATCTTGCCCAGCCCCATAGGGAGGGGTTGGGGTAAAATGCTCCTATATTTAAAAAAAAGTCTTCTCATGAAAGTGGGTACAATGACTTGATATTTGGTACAGAGCTTCCTTTGGAATTGTAGAATCAAATTTGTTCAAACAAAGTTCATGGAGCAATATTTGCCTTTGTAATTGGAGAGTCAAGTATTTTGGCCCCACCCAAAATTTCTATTTTCTGAATTGATGAATTGAACCAAATTTGGTATGCAGTATTATTGAGTCATAAGTACTTGGTTCCTGCAAAAAAAATTTTCTATATCCCTACGGGATCCCCAGGAGCTAAAAACAGAAATATTTTTTCAAGCACCAAAATTTCCCAAACTGCACAGAGCTGAGATATGTTATTTGGTATGAAGTTTAGGACCAGTATTATGGTGGGGGCAGAGGGTGAGGGTGCTTAGTCAATTCAAGTTTGTTCAGTTAAAGATGAAAATATTGGTTGCAGTTTCGGATTTATTACAAACTTAGTCACAATTTCCTGGAAGCAAGAAAATAATGTTCACAGAATGATTTTGTAAACCCCAGAATACTGAATTCGTTAACTGGTAGAGAGCTAAATTATTTTTCAAAGGTGTTTTGTAACATGAGTATTTTTTTCAAAGATACAATTCTCCCAGCAACAGGAGCCTTAGCAAGATTTTGTTCATCAATAATTGTTTTGTTACAATTTATTGGAGAGTGCCTGTTGGCACTCTCCAATAAATTGTAACAAAACAGTTTTATATGAATATTTCTTTATCTACTGCTGCACAAACGACAAGCTAATGCGCACATTGTAAAGCCACTAAAGTGGCTTTCAGCACTTTTCAGTAGAGCCATGATAGTGGCTTCTAGCACTCTACCAGTTAAGCCACAATCCACTGATAATGATTTTATTTTCAGTTACTTTCACTGCAATCCACTCCAGGATGTAGGTGTATATAGTGTAGTTTACGATAGTATTCAAATGCAGAAATGATTTTTCCACCTAATCATCATTTAATACCACTGATCTCTGTGGAGTTGCTTATTTGTCACACACAGAATACAAAAACGTGTCTCACCAGCTACTATCTTAGTGTTGGGGGGCATGGTCAGTTGTTGCTTTAGTACATGGCATCATCATGCCCCCCGTGTAGGCAACCAGGATAAAGTGCCTTGCCCAAGGACACAATGTGGGTCATCCTGGATGGGGATTGAACATGGGAACTCTAGCATGGAAGTCCAACAGTCTACCACTGAGTCACCTCGCTCCCAATACGACTGGTTAAACTTGATGTCATACCTATGTTGTGGTCATGAGATGGGCAAATTTGCTGAAAGTGTCCATAAACACCAATAAATTAACAAACAAATAAATAACTAGAGCTCAATGAAGTTGCACAATAGGGAATGATTTGTTATCTGTAATTTTGATATTTTGACATCAGTGTGTAAAATGTTAATCCTTGGTGTTTGAATGCTTAATCTTTTATCTAACTTGACTAAAGTAACACATATAAACAGTTTTCTTGAATAAGTGAAAATTTAGCTTACGACCTTTCATTGGAACATGCCCAATAAGTTCTTTCCATCGAGGATCATAAGTTGTGTTTATACCATGCACGCCTATGTTACTACCTGTGAAAAGCCTGTATGTTAAATTTTAGCTTTTAACCCCCATTACCGGGGTAAAGCTTCTACCATGGTTAAAACATTTTCAATGGGAATTCCATTACAAAAATATACACCTATAGTAGGAACTACATCCAACTTAACCTTTGACATGACCCAATTTGCCAACTTTGATACATTCATACTTTGCGATGTTTCATTCAAACATACCACATTTTGCTGTACTATCTATTACATGAGGGGGCGCTGTGGCATCGCAGAAACTGGTTCTCATCAGATCACTGAAGTTAAGAAACATCGAGCATGGTTAGTAGTTGGATGGGTGACCATTTCAGCGACTGATTCGCACTCCTGCGTTGTGTCTTTGGGCAAAGCACTTAACCCCCAATTGCCTACATGGGGGCATTATGACGCGGTGTACTGAGGCTTACTGCACGTCGATGATGCGTATGTCTTCAACCAATCTAACCCTGCCTGTGCCACAGTGCAGAGTTCAGAGTTACGATGTTGGAGAGCTGACAGCTGCTCGTTGTTGCTCGGTGGTTCTCTCTAGGTATTCTGGCTTTCTCCACCTGTAAAACTGTCACCTACATGATATGACCCTGGCTGTTAAAGTGTCGTTAAACCCTACTAAATAAATAAATAAATAATGTACTACAGTAAAACCTGTCTTGAAAGACCACTGTCTTGAGAGACCACCTGTATTGAGAGACCACATCTGCCAGGCACCGATTGGTTTTACTCTATAATGGACCTGCTATGGGAGACCACCTGTCTTGAGAGACCACCTGTCTTGAGAGACCACTGTGACCTGGTACCAACTTGTATTTTTATGCCATAATGGACCTGTCTTGAGAGACCGCCCCTTTGAAGACTGAAACCATGACAAAAACTTTTTACCTGTTCTGGAATTGGAAAATCCATTGTGATTATACTAACATAATTAAAAGTATTAAAAGCTCTTAATTGGGTTTCAATTGCTAACTCATTAAAGATTGAGATGTTTTTATAAGACCCCTGTGAAAAGATTAGTATTATTTTTGAATAAACAATTTCATACATACCTGAAATGTGACAGATAGGAATAAAAATAAATTTGTGTTAAAACTCTTTTTGTAACAAATTGAAATGGACTGTTATAAAAATTATAAAAATAAATTAGTGTTGAAAATCTTCAATGAAGATTTTCAACTCTAATTTATTTTTATAATTTTTATAACAGTCCATTTCAATTTGATACAAAAACTTCATAAAAAAAGAACAACTATAAAGTAATTACAAAAATCTAGTCTTCTCCATTTCTGAATTTTGTGGTTGGTTATTCACTGACTTGAGGAAACCTGAAACCTGTTATGAGAGACCACCTGTCTTGAGAGACCACTTTTATGTGGCCCAAAGGACGGTCTCTCAAGACAGGTTCTACTGTATGTGCAATGACCTTTTAAGTCTAAAATACTTACGATTAAATATTTAAAATAAAATTTAAGAATTGTTAATATTAATTTGACTGAAAAAGCAAGGTAAATTCAATCAACTTTGACAATGTGTCTAGTTGTCAATCACGCATTCACTTGCAGCCGGAAGTACTGCTCATGGTGCAGATGTAAACACAAAAGGTATTTTGTGCTAGGAAGTATTGTTTTTTCTCCATTTTAAGTGACAAAAGTTGATTATTTATTAAGAGCTTGGTATAAATAAAACAAATAGGTACCAGGGCTGGTAATCAGATTTAAACCACTCATAGAATAAGGGTTTTAGCCACTCCGCAGAGCCTCATGGTCAAAACCCTTATCCTGCTTGTGGTTTGAAATTGATTACCAGCCTGAGGGGTGTCCTCCCATAACTTAGACATCCCATCACTTAGACACCTTAAAACAACATAATTCACACCTTTGTGTAACACTAATCTCTTGCTTATTTCCCATCATTTTAATGGACTACTCTGGGAAGTCTGTTTAATGGAAAACACTAACTCTAATTTACTTGTGAAACTTTTTATTGCAATTTTTAAAGGCAGTAATTAAGAAAAATTTATCACAAAAACAAAGTCAACATTAATACACAAAAATACACAATTCAAACATTACTCATACACACAAATTAACACACAAAAACACAACATGAAGCATGACATACACAAAAATACTTAATATAAAAAATTAATACACAAAAACACAACATGAAGCATTACACATACAGAAAAACACTACTAATACACAACAGCCAAAATAATTATTAGACAAGAATACATAAAATTGAACAATATACAAACACAAAATAAAATATATGATAATACAATTCAGGCAAGTCTGAGGAGATGTCCGACTGCATCAAGAAATGACAGTGGTGATTTTCCTCCTTCAATTAACATTTCTTTTAAACGTTGAAGTCGGTTATCTATGTCCCTATAAACTCTTTTCCTGCTTGGTGGAGCTGCACCGAAACTTATTTGCAAAACTTTGGCTCTGTCAGCATTTTCAATTTTTTTAATAACCTCCACAAACCTATAGATATTTGGGTGTCTGTGTGGCAATGTTCCATTGAGACGACTGTGGAACCCTTCTAAATGGTTATTTGTCCTTGGGCCTGTAGTATTATGATGATTCCAGAGTGGAATTGGAAACCTTGCGTCATCATCTATCCATGTCGTAACTATGTAATCATTGAAATCCGTTGCTCGTGGTATTTCAGGAGTTGTCTCCATGGCCTCTATCCAAGTTTCTTGGGCGATGGTTGGCGGAAGAAGGGCAAGGCCCGCTGCTCTTCTAATCCAGGACTGGACTGCTATGTCTTCCCTATATTGGACGGACAACCCAAGCTCTTGTGTTTTGCGCCAAATAGCCTGACAAAAATGGAAAAAACACCCTTTCACCTCTGCGTTTGGAAATTCACTTGAAACTGCATGGATAGCAGCACTCTCAAAATCAGTTTGTACACGGTTTGGAAGGAATTGCCGATTCAGTCTCTGTTGAATTTCATCTTTCAGTTTTCTAAAAAGTCTTGTGTATGTTGATGTCTGTCTGTTTGGCAATAAAGCAAAGACAAGTGGATATGAACTAGTACCATTCATTGCGTGTATTGTATAAACCTGACTCCATAAGTCAGGGCATGATGAAAATGTCCCATCCATGTAAACAGTTTCAACAGACTGTAAAGCTTCCAGTTGTGCATCAGTGCAAAAGACAATCATTTTTTCTTCTTCTCCATCAGTAAAAAGTAAATATCGACGTCCATCTAAAGTCTCTGACCATTGGCTATCAAGGTTGACTTCTGCTCTTGTCTTAGGAAGTGAAGGAATATTCTTCTGTCTGTGCCTATACAATGCACTACTCATTGAGGAGAAAGATGGCAGCAATTCTACGTTGTCTTGACCGACTATTTCTTCATTGTATAATGACCGCATTGGAATTGTCTCTTCTCTTGCTCTCTTTCTCATAGTGCTGATAAACCTTACAGTGTTACTATCTTCTGGGGGATGTGAGTGATCAGAAATATCTCGGACAAAGTCCCCAACAGTTGTGCATTTTCCCTTACAAGTTGATTGTATACATCTCCAATGAGTGCAACTCTGTCTCACTTTATTTCTGTTGTATCTATAGCCATCCAAGAGTATCTGTGGTGTGCCTTTCTGTGAAATTACAAACTCGACTTTCTTAACTGCAGCCATTTTCAGAATGTGATACTCAAGGGAAGTATTCTGTCTTATATAAAGAACTGTGTTTTCACAAAACTGAAACCACTGTAAAAATTTTTGTTTGATCTTGATTAATAATAATAATAATTAGCAAAATAAATGTTGTGTGAATAGAGTTCAAAGGCTGGCATTAATCAACAGTTTGATAAATAATAATGATAAATAATAACAATGTTTTGTTTGTTTTGTTTGTGTGAACTATTTAGATTAATAATAATAATTAACAAAATAAATGATTGTTTGTGTATAGAGTTCAAAGGTTCAAATATAATTAACATTTTCATAAATAATAATGATAATGTTTTGTTTTTTTGTGATCATAAACATGACACATCATAACAATGATAAGAATAGTAAGCAAACTATCTGAAGTTTAGCCTATTTTGAACAGAATTAACAAACAAATTAATTTGAGGGAATATTCTCTTGTCTGCATAAATGCTCTTTACCAGTATCAGGCTATTCCATTTTAATAGTAGGTAAATGTAATTAACACCTTCTCCTGAGTGTCTAAGTTTTGGGGTGTCAAAGTTATGGGGTGTCTAAGTTTTGGGAGATAACCGCCTGAGGACCTATTTATTCTATATTTTGAAGGTCAGAAATGAAAAAGGAATAAAAATTGAATGGCATTTTTTGTGATTAACTCTGGCTAGATATGACTATTATGTTAGGAATGGGGTTAATGCAGAGCATATCTCCTTTAATTTATTGCAGTTTCCTTCAGTGTAAACAGAAAAATGTGCAGTTGTGCAAATGTCAATCGGTAAAACCTTTGGTGGTAAAATTTCAATGTGAGACATCATTACATGGATCAAGATGTCAACAGGTTTCAGATGGTGACAGCTGCTCATATTTTCCCCCATTCAGATATAATCATTCAGAGAATACAAATAAATCTATACAACAGGAAATTTATTGCTTTTCTCTGGCCTTGTTTGTCATAAACATACAGATTAGGTGGGGAATAAATTATCAAAAACAGAACACTTGAGCACAATAATAGCTTTCAGGTTGTCTTTCATGTGCACTGCCTTGCAAGCTCAGCAAACCATGAGTATTTTATGAGTGATTCAAAAGAAGTGTATGCTTTATGTACATAATAGTGTTCTTGGAAACCAAGTAGAAAATCCATTTTCAAACATTTTGCTTTTTAGTCGAGTTTTCCAAAAAAAACTTAACAGTCAAGTTTTCAAAAAAAAACATGACTTGGTTTGTCAAGGGTCAGTGGTCGGGTGGGCATTCCTTTTTTCTTTTAAGTTAGTTGTTTCTGGATGGATTTTGATATTTGGTATGTGACTTGATATGCTTGATCAACACCTGATGCCATGAAATAGGGTGTGTCCGAACTTTTTCACAAGAGTTATGGCCCTTTGTTAAAATCGACTAATTTTGAGCTTGATAGCAAGATAACTTCAACTAACTTCAACTTATTTGACTGATATTTGGCACATGGGTTTCAAGGAACAATGTCTTGATTGAGTTCGAAAATGAGCTCAGGCCGATGTACGACAGCAGAATTATTGGGCTCACTTGGTCATTTTTTGCAAATTTTGTGCTTGATAGGGTGATAACTTAAACAAACGTCAACCAATTCAATCCATTTTTGTTATATAGTTTTCTAAGAAGATTATCTCAATCGAGTTTGAAAACGGACTCGGTCCGATATACGACAGCAAAATTATGGGCTGACTTGGTCATTTTTTGTGAAGTTTGTGCTCGAGAGCATGATAAGCCGATAACTTGAACAAACTCAACCAATCCAATTCATTTTTGTTATGTGGGTTTCCAGGAACATTTTCTTGATCGAGTTCAAAAATGGGCTCAGTCTGATATAAACGGCAGCAGAATTATTGGGCTGACTTGTCATTTTTCACAAATTTTATGCTTGATAGCACCATAACTTGAACAAATGTTAACCGTTTTGATTCTTTTTTTATTATGTGGGTTTCCAGGAAAATTGTCACAATCGAGTTTGAAAATGTGCTCGGTCGGATATACGGCAACAGAATTATTGGGCTGACTTAATCATTTTTTTGCAAATTAGTTATTTAGCAATGGTACTCTGATGCTTTTTAGTTCATAGACACCATTGTGTTAGCCACAAAACTCTACCGCCCATCAGCTATGCAAACCCTTGCTTTTCAAAAAAAAATGCCTGCAATTTTCTCTCATTGGATTTCTTGACAAGGATGTTTTTCCTTTTTGACATGAATTCATTCAGATTGATTTGAAGTTAGTAAATTTAAAATTGTCCTTGCCCATTTGATACTTCCATGTTCTCATATGAAAAAAAATTGTTGCATACTCAACCTTTCAAGCAAAGGTATTTTGTGTCGATAAAGTTTAACTTATAGAGTGCTGGAAGCCCATATTTTGGCTTTATTCTGAAGTTAAAGTTCCCTTCAGCTCAGAGACATCTGTGGATGTACTGCATGCCATATAAGTGAAACCAGCTGGTTTGTATGGATTTATTGGTGATAAAACGTTCAGACCCAAACTGTCCAAACACAGTGTCCAGGTGCCAGTGGACTCAGATCCTCAACAATGTCCCAGGCTTTCTTGTTATGTCAGTGCAGGCCCAGCTACAGCAATCCTCCCAGTGGAATTCCTGGGAAATGGAGCAGTGCTTGTTTAGTGTGGTAAAGAAGTTTTAATTCTATAGTCTAATAGGATCTGGTAACCAATGCCTCAGGTGAGTGGGTTCTGAAGTATGCAACATAACTGAGGCTTGGTTTTTTTTTAAAATCCAATGTGGCAAAAAATTGCTCTCCTGGGAGCTACTTACATGTAGATAAGCAAATTGCTCTCCTGAGCTCTTTTTCTTTGTTTTAGCTCACAAATATTCTTTAAATGCCTAGTAAATGGTGTGTGTTCTCCTTGAAAAGCATTCAGGCCAATCAGTGCCAATAAATGTTGAACCTATGTTAATTTTTCACAAACTCCTCTTCCCTACTATGGGCTGGTTGAGCAAGAAGTTCTGTTTGGATTCCAGACAGAACTTCTTGCTCTCTCAGTTCATACAGAGGTGTAAAAATTCAAACAGTTCTCTCCATGACCACATACGCTGCTGATGTAAAACTGAATTAATATTATTACAGATAATATAACAATTAATTCTTTGCATGCTGCTGGTGGATATTCCTACCCAGCACAGGGTTTCTCTTGTCATTGAAATGAATATAATTTGAGCACATTTAATCAGATTTCCCCCTTGTAAATTGAATGGATTTTTTCATCAGTGATTTCTTGTGTTACCCAAAGTTTAATTTTTTATCAAATCTAGTCATGGCTGCTTTGAAGCAGCCATGACTAGATTTGATGAAAAATATCTTAAAAATACTCAGCAGGTTAAGAATTAATAACATGATTTTGGAGGCAACGCATATTACAAATAATTAACGACAGAAAAAATCTGGTAATTTAATTGGCTGAAACACTCATCAGAAGTGTTGATGTACTCCAGTATTACGGTCTATTCCATGTTTGTCAAAATCGAGTTGATATTTTAACGTGCTGTCCTTGTTGTCTATAAATAAGGAAGGTAGGTTGAAAAAATGATTTCAAATATCTGTTTGTGATAAAAATAGAAATGGTATTTCCAACTTGCTCCTTCCTTTAATTTCCCTGTTCCAATGTTTAGGAACTATTCAAATATAACAATTAACTACAACATGAACAAATAAGTCAATGCACATTGCTTCTTATATATATATATATGTTGAAATTATATTTATATTGTTGTATTTAAATATGCTGTCTTTCTCCGAAAAATATATAATAAAGCTGAATAAAGCAAGAAATTTGCAAATGATTTTTTTATGTCATAATAATAAAACAATAATTGACTTTCCTTGAGGTTGATTGAAAGAATTATCAACCCAAGAAAAGTAATTTACCAAGGCCTTGTTGATAATTCCTTGTATCAACCTCAAGGAATGTCAGTAATTGTGTACTATCACTGTCATTCTTTATCTTTTCGGCTCATATTCCGTTACTCTATTAGACATGTTCTTCACTACTGGTATAATAGGGCCCAGAAACGATTGCATTTGATCTGACTAGGAAGTGGGGTGGCTCATTTGTTTGAACACTGGACTTGATAGCGAATGGTCAGTGGTTTGATCCTGACCCCCATTATCTGCTTTATGTTCTTCCATGGGGTAAGGCATTTGATCCTATTTGCTATGTGGGATCACTGTGATGCTGTGTACAAAGGTGTGTAACACAATGATGGTACACTTGACATCAACTGCTGTTAACCCTGGTTGTGCCAGGTTAGTAAGATGGACAGTCCAACTGTTTTTTGCTATTGCTTGATTGTTCTTTCCCTGTACTCCTGACTCTTCCACCTGCTAAACTATCCTAAATGTAGGGCTGCGAACCTCAGATATCAGGTCAAATCGAATCTTGATTCAAGTCAGGCACCAGATTTCAAATTGAATCGAATCTTATCTCGCCGCTTTTCAAGTTGTGGATATTGCACCTTCTTACAACCGTAAATATTGCCAGTCTCCACTCAAGTAGTGTGTGCGGTGTCTCATACAAATCAAACAAAAACACTGAATATTCCAGAACAGAATCGGTGTAATTTAGAAAGTGGAACCTGCTTGAACTCTTTTTCTATCATCAGCTCTCCTGTGCAGGAGACCTGATGATAGAAGAAGAATTCAGAAGAAGACTTTTTGTAGACTAATTTTGAGAAAATCTTGACGATTCGAAAATTTTAGAACCGGCACCATGAAAATCAAATTCGAATCGAATCATGGGACTATTTCGAAGCAAATCGAATTTTGAAGCTTTGTAGGGCCTTAACTAAATGATATGACCCTAGCATTTGAAAGTGTTGTTAAACCCCATAAAACAAATCAATGTGGTCTGACTCACTAGAGTGGACAACAAATTATAAATGATTGGCTACTCAGTCTTCGTACTTGTGATGTGATAATGATATAGACATTGATGCAGAAAGTGACATTCACCCATGGCAATTAAATAAATGTGTTGTTAGTGCATTAAGGAATAAATCCTCTTTGAGGGAACCCAAAGAAGTGGAGCAGTGCTTCTTTACTGTTGTAAACAACCTCTGTATTTATTTATTTATTGATGTTTTAGGTCACATATTTATGCACAATGGCTAATCATGACCATGACAGTTTTACAGGTGGAGGAAGCCGGAGTACCAGGAGAGAACCACCGAGCAACGACGAGCAGCTGCCAGCTCCCCAACATCGTAACTCCGCTCTGCAGCACAGGTGGGGTTAGATTGGTTGAAGACATGCGTACCATCGACGTGCAGTACGCCTTAGTACACGGCGTCATCGTGCCCCCACATGGGCAGTGGAGATGAAGTGTCTTGCTCAAGGACACAACGCAGTTGCCGCAGGTGGGATTCGAACCGAAGACCTCTCGGCTTGCAACCTGCACCTCTACCTACTGAGCCACAAACAACCTCTGTATAATTACTAGTAAAATAAGACACAGTAACCAACACGTGGGTTGGAGTCCTCTAAAGTAGCCAGCATAGGTATAACCAATTGATTGTGATCATGATAATCAGAGATGCTGAAAGCAGCATCCCACAAAAGGTGTTTCCATCTCTTTTCAAGAGAGTTCATTTATTTCATTTCATTTATTGGTGTTTAAGGCCACATATTTCTGCACAATGGTTAATCATGACCATGACAGTTTTATGGGTGGAGGAAGCCTATAGTACCCAGAGAGGACCACTGAGCAATGGCAAGCAACTGTCGGCTCCCCATCCTACTAACTCCACACAAGCAGGGTTAGAATTGATTGAAGACAGGTGCACCATCGGCGTGCAGTGCGCCTTAGTACACAGCCCCACCGTGCCCCCACTTGGGCAGTGGGGGTGAAGTGTCTTGACCAAGAACACAATGCGGTTGCCGCAGGTGAGGTTCGAACCAAGGACCTCTTGGCTCAAGAGTTCCAATTGATCACATTGATCCATTAATTCCATTTCGCCCTTGTCCAACATGAATAGAAGACAACACTCTCAAAAAAATTCTTGAATAACTGAAATTGTTCATGTTCTATCTATGATCTCATTAGAATGGGCTCAACTTGTAAAATAGGATAGTCGCCAATGCTTAGGGTGGAAGTCCTCTAAAATAGGCAACATTGCAGATAAACAATTGAATAAACTTGACTTTTGCTTCATGTTGCACTGACAAGGGGTGACTCTGACTGTTGAAAGTGCCGTTAAACCCTAATAAATAAATAGCTCCATGTTGCAGTCATGATTAGCCATTCTGCAGAAATTTTGGAGTATCCTGGCAATGGTCCAGCCCCACTTGCCTTTTTGTTCTGCTGCCCCCAGTTTCATGTCACCCATTTCTGTGCCATTCATTTACAGCAACTTGGAACACCATCATTTTGTGTCCTTCATGTGTTCAGGTCCTTTTATATGTCTAGGGAAAGGAGTATATCACAATGGAAAGGCTGAATTGATGGAGCTGCAATGTTTTGTGATCAGTGTAGTCCAGTGTTCACAAATAATAGTACTGCAGTCCTTGGCCAAGACACTTAGTCACAACTGCCCACATGGGAGCACTGTGGCATTGTGTACTAAGGCGTACTGCATGTCGATGGTGCACTTGTCTTCAACCAGTGCTAACTCTGTTTGTGTGGAGTTAGTACGTTGCTTGCCTTTGATCAATGGTTCTCTCCAGGAAAACTGGCTTCCTCAACCTGTAAAACTGTCTGGTACAAGGTAACCTTGGCTGTCAAAAGTGTCATTAAACCCCAATAAATAAATAAAATAAATAAATAAATAAATACCCATGGCAATTGAGTTTGAAGTTCATTTCATGATAATCTTCCAGGATCCAACTGCAGAATTCTTAATTGATATTACTGTAAGCTATCCAGGTCTATTCCTAACCATATTTAGAATATAACATTATATGCTGGAGAGGATTCAATATTTCACAGTTTGAAGAGAAGAAGGCATGTTGTGTCTGTGGAGCTGTTCAACATGAGGTGACCCTGGCTGTCAAAAGTGTTGTTAAACCCCAATAAATATATAAATCTGTGTAGCATGAACTATAACTTTCCTAGGATGTCACACCAGTAGCATTGGTTCCCTCATTGGTTACCTCCTGATTGGAACTATTTATTTTGTTTATATTTATCAGTTCTTTATTAGTTCATCAATATGAATATAAATCTTTTAAGTTGAGTATTTTGTTGTAACGATGCACCTGAACCTTGTCTGTATCCTCTTTGAGAATGTTCAATCTTCTTAATAAATCTGGTGGTCACTTTACCCTTTACCTAATGAATCGGCACTTGTAATTTTCAGATTAAGCAGTTGAAAATAATATATTTTCTGAAAAATTAAGCAAAATCATATCATGTGACCCCTCATTGACAGATGCTCGTCGAGATTGTTCCAATGAGGGTCACATATGATGTGGTAATGTTGAAATTTTTTTTTAAAAATTAAAAAAAAAAACCAATAATTAAAATAATAAATTTTGATCTTGTGTACGTCGGGTGAAAGATTAATATTCCATATCACTAAAATTGGCCTGAGATGCAGCCTATCCCCCTATACTGGTATTGTAGTGTTTTCAGTTTAATTACAGACCATAGAAGGTGATTTATAAGCATACTGTTTCATTGAGGGCATTCTAAAACCTTTATGAAAAAAATTTACTGACCGTCCAGTTTCCCCAATTGTTCATGCCACAAGCAACTCACCCACCCCTTCCTCAGTGTATGGAAATTTTATGCATGCCCCTCCCCCTCCTCCCACCCCCCTCCTGGCAAAAATTGGAAAAAATAATAAAATTTTGAATATGATTTTTGTGAATAGTGCTGACTGTTTTTTTTTTGCCATTATTTATTTTAATAAGGGGTTAATGAAGTTTACAGTTTATTTTAGAAGTGAAAATGAGAAAATTCATTGAGAAGTTTTTACACTTACGGATTATGTGAGGTCATTTTGTTAAGCAGGCTGCAACTAAAATGGTTAAAATGTTGCTGCAAGCAATTATTATTTTGAAAATTGAAAGTCATAAAGTATAGAGCAGTATCAGTGTGTTGTCAATAAATTAATCTAAACACAGTTGTAAAACCAACAGTGGCTTCTTATGCCTGGCTGCTTGCCTGTGAATAGCACTGTTCATTGTTCAATGGTGTTTCAAACTCTTTGTTTCTGCTTGGCTGAATTAATGATATAATTTAAATGGATATTGAGATCATTATTTTAAAACCCATTAGTGGCGGATGTCTTGCTCTCTTTTTTGTGCCACCAAAAAGTGAATGCCTTTCATACTCATGAATATGTATGTGACTCATGGGGACTTTTTTTCTTGTTTAGTCATACACTGGAGGACTACCACAGCTTGTTGTTTGACATTATATATTGCATTCAGGTTAAAACGAGTTCTTATTTAACCTTATAGTTAGGGGGATATAGCCGTGGTGCTTTCCATCCATCCATCTGTCTGTCCACCTGTCCGTCCGTTCGTCCATCCATCCATCTGTCTGTCCATCCATCCATCCATCCATCCATCCATCCATCCATCCATCCATCCATCCATCCATCCATCCATCCATCCATCTGTCTGGCCATCCATCCATCCATCCATCCACCTGTTCATCTGCATCCATCCATCCATCCATCCATCCATCCATCCATCCATCCATCCATCCATCCATCCATCCATTGAAGTTCTGCTTTGTCATTCGAAACCAAACTTGACATGTAGGTTGGGTATGATGAGAGGAAGAACCCCATTTATATTTGGGTCACAGTGATATTGAACTTGGACATTTTCTGGGAGTTGGTTTTTGCTCTCTAATTAAAATTCTGCTGGACACATCAAATCCAAACTTGACATGCAGTTTGGGTATAATGAGAGGAAGAACACTTATTTATTTTAGGGTAATTTTGCCAAAGGTCAAGTTCAGTGATCTTTCACTTACAAATTTTTCCTGGTTTCCGCTCTCTAAATGAAGTTTCTATGTTCCAATCGAAACCAAACTTGACATATGGGTTAGCTGTGATGAGAGGAAAAATCCTATTTATTTTTGAGTTATTGTGCAAAATGTCGAGTTAACAGTGACCATTAACTTTACAATTTTCCTGGTTTCCGCTCTCTAATTAAGTTCCTCGCTCTCTAATTAAAGTTCCTATGTGCCGATTGAATCCAAACTTGACATATGGGTTAGTTGTGATGAGTAGAAGAACCCTATTTCTTTTAGGGTCAGTGTGCCACGATCAAGATCACAATGACCTGTAACTTGCAAATTTTTCTAGTTTTTATTCTCCAGTTGAAGTTTTGCTGAGCAGATCAAAATCAAACTTGACGTGGATTGAGTAGATGAGTGGAAGAGTCCTATTTATATTGTGGTCATTGTGCCAAAGGTCAAGGTCACAGTAACCTTCAACTTACAAATTTTTCTGGTTTCCTCTCTCTAGTTTTAACAAATGGTGTATACTGGAATACATCTGTCCATCTGCATGTCTTCTGTATAAGACTGTCTCAAGTATGCATGTAACTCAGCTAACAGTAGTCAACTACTTGAGAAACCTGCCTGACAACCGGTGGTGCAAACTGATGCTCGATACCATTTGGAATTCTAATATAGATACGGGGTGGTCAAAACATGTGAGGGAACTAATGGACAATTACTCTATAGAGGTCACAAACATAGAAGTAGGAATGAAAGAAGGCAAAAGGTTTGTCAAAGAGAGAGTCATGGAAGATTGCAATCGAAACTGGCGAGCAGGGGTTAGCGTGAAAAGATCACTGCAGGGGTTACAATATAAAGAAAAGCTAGCTTTTGAGAAGTACCTAGATGGCACCTTTGGAGGGTCACTGCTGTTCAAACTGAGATCAAGATCACTGGAGCTTCGGGGGAAAATTGGGAGAGATGGAGAAAAGGGATGCCAAATGTGCCACTCTGGAGTAGTGGAGACCCTGGAACATTTTCTCTTGGAATGCCCACAGTATATACCTCATAGAATAAAATTTACTGGAAGAATAATGCAGAAGTGGGGTGAAGAAACAAAGGATAGATGGCTGAAGGGGGACACGAGGGAGAGGGTAGGAATGCTTATTGAAGAAATTGAAAAAGAGGAAGTGAGGGACACTATTAAGCAGATTATATCTGAATGCTGGGAGGAGAGGAGGGGAAGAGGGGGTGGGGTGCAGGGGGAATGATGGCCTTCTCTTATGAGGACCGCGACAAATCAGCGGCTGGCCAAAGAGTTATTATTATTATATCTTTATGAATTCTTACATGGATTTTCAGCATGATATTCCTTTTCAGACACATATCAAGCTATGCTGTCTACACAGTTTTGTGATGGACTGGGAACTCATCATATTAAGTGTTAAGTGTCTATTACTATTCTATTTTATTATCACCCATGTTCAGTTTTTATGTCTTTATATGCTGTAGTGTATTCAAAACCATTACAAAGGAAATGTATAAGATAAGATTCACCTGATCCCAGATGAATTCTGTCTCCGTAAGGAAACTAAAACTTCTCACTGAGAAAGTGAAATATTCTTATGGTCTGAGGTTTGAGACTGTTCCATTTCTCAGTTACAAATAGTCAAGTCACTGAAAATGCCTATTCTTACGGCACGTGGGTCACTGTGAGACACACCAAGTAACATTTAGCAAGTTTTGTTACCACTTGGTGTTTAGCCGCTTTATCTCTCCAATAAATGTGTTGATTCTCAACAAAGTACTCTGCCTATTAAACCCTTCTTGCCACTTATCGTACTCGTGTCTGACTTTCTGGTGACCTTCTGTATCCCCCCTCCCAAATAACACTCAAAACTCAAATGGTGTTACACTTTTACAGTGTAAAAATAACAATAATGGCAATAGAAAGAAATCTGATAATCAACAACAATACCTTGAACTTATGTATTCAAAAATTTAATAACAAAAATAATTTTAGACGAAAATGATACAAAATCTTTTACACTATTTGGTTTACAGAAAAACAAAAACAGGAATTCTTATCAGTTAGTCCAAAATAAAGTTCAATAGAATACAGTAATCCAGTGAAGAAACTTTCCAGCTGGTATTATAATGTCCAAGAATGTGTCTGTAGAAACCGTATCCAATAAATTGTAATGAAATGTTAACTAAAAAATTCCAGCAGTCGCCAATAAATTCCAATAAAGCACTCAGCAAAATTCAAATGGATTTAATATCCAGTAAGTATTTGTGCCACAGGTAGTTTAACAATAATCCGGTAGGATCCTGGCATTTCTCAAAAGTAAATTCTCATTCACAAGAAGAATAAATTCTCTTCAAAATTCTCTTTTGGAAACACTTTTCGAGGACACAAAGATGCACAGATCTAAAAAATATTCAATAAATTTTTTAATAAATTCTCTGCTGCTTCTATAATAAATGCACTGTTCTGTAATAATAATCTCCAATGTTCAACAGATGACTTCTCGAAGCTCTGTATTGAACAGAATGCCTGAATTCTTTTGACAGGGTTTATTTATATAGTCTTTAGATAGAAAGTTCAAGAATAAGAAATTTCTCCAATGTTCTTTTTTCCATCAATTATGATTGGATGAATAAAGTCACCTCATTAAGCTTCTAGAAGATTCTCTAATTTCAGGTAAACAAGTGTGACCTACTTAAACAATCAGTGAGCTACATGTACTGTGAACTAAAAATAGATTCTGTGTAACAGTATCTGTAAACATGTTGGTAGGTACATTCAGATGTTACTCAGTGCAAATAACTGCTCACACAACCCAGAGTGTGCTTAGTCCAAATAAAAAAAAATACTTCTAGAAAAATATTATCAATTCTGATATTATAATACGGGGCCTAATATTATAATACGGGGCCATAAAATACACCAAACAATGTCCGTAGCAGTTTCACTTTCTGGTCTTCCTGATATAGTTCGGTGTTTTGGTGAACTTTACGACATTGTCATTATGGGCTTATAACGAAGCGATCAGCAGGCATTGATTCCTATGAGTTGGTAAGGATCATGTAAGAAAAGCTCCGTTTATAATTAGAAGATAGGGAAATGATCAAATCCCTGTTAATTAAATACTCCCAATAACTGAATAATTTTTACTGGTAAAATGGCTATTCAATTTACAGGGTTCCACTGTACTTAGCAGTGGCGTAGTCATGGGGGGCTGAGGGGGCACCTGCCTCCCCCCCCCTACCAATTTCTTTCATGTGGGGAACATCAGAGAAGAAATTTTATTATCTAGCAATTTACTTAATTCTGAGTCCGTGTGTGTTCATAATTTATAAGTTGTGAAGAGATTCAATAAATGTGGCCAAATTATTGATGCCTTTCACAACTTGTTAGTCCACATTGTGGCCTAATTATTGATGCCTTTCATAACTTATAAATTATGGACACAAATGGACTAGGGGTCAAGGAAATTGTGTTTTTTGTCTTGAATTTGAATATTTTTCCTGGGGACACCCCCTCTTGTGCTCGCCAACATCTTGCTGCTGCAAGGCTCTGATGATGCAGTGAATCATATTCTTATGCCCCCCTAGATATTACTTTTGCCCCCCTAATTTTGATATCTTGGCTATGCTCCTGGTACTTAGTTACACCTTTCAAGTCATGTTTGATAAGGGGTTAATTAAATGCCTTTTGACAAAGCACAAACAAGAGGCAGTGGTTTTCTGAAATATTTTTACTCAAGGGAAATGGCATCATGAATGAATGAGTGAATTTGTCTTCTATTGACATGATGCCAGACTATTTCAGGTTACCTGAATGAATTATTTATCAGTCTGAAACATTTCATTTGAAACTGGTGTTTTAATTATTCATGATAATTATGCAGATAGCAGCCAGTCCTAACACCTATCAATGCATGCATGGCTGCCCTGTATTGTGTGAGTAATATGGAAGTTTTAGGATTTTGGTGCTACCCACATTGGAATTTGGAAAATATCCTCGGTATTTAACTAATAATAATAACTCTTTGGCCAGCCGCTGATTTGTCGCGGTCCTCATAAGAGAAGGCCATCATTCCCCCTGCACCCCACCCCCTCTTCCCCTCCTCTCCTCCCAGCATTCAGATATAAACTGCTTAATAGTGTTCCTCACTTCCTCTTTTTCAATTTCTTCAATAAGCATTCCTACCCTCTCCCTCGTGTCCCCCTTCAGCCATCTATCCTTTGTTTCTTCACCCCACTTCTGCATTATTCTTCCAGTAAATTTTATTCTATGAGGTATATACTGTGGGCATTCCAAGAGAAAATGTTCCAGGGTCTCCACTACTCCAGAGTGGCACATTAGGCATCCCTTTTCCCCATCTCTCCCAATTTTTCCCCGAAGCTCCAGTGATCTTGATCTCAGTTTGAACAGCAGTGACCCTCCAAAGGTGCCATCTAGGTACTTCTCAAAAGCTGGCTTTTCTTTATATTGTAACCCCTGCAGTGATCTTTTCACGCTAACCCCTGCTCGCCAGTTTCGATTGCAATCTTCCATGACTCTCTCTTTGACAAACCTTTTGCCTTCTTTCATTCCTACTTCTATGTTTGTGACCTCTATAGAGTAATTGTCCATTAGTTCCCTCACATGTTTTGACCACCCCGTTTCTATATTAGAATTCCAAATGGTATCGAGCATCAATTTGCACCACCGGTTGTCAGGCAGGTTTCTCAAGTAGTTAAAGTAACACAGTTTTCCCAAATCTACCCTGTCCTTGATTTTCATCCACCCAAGCTCCCCCCTTACTGCTTCCAAAGCTGCAGCATTACTCGACCCTGTTATCCATCTGCCGGCATCATTTTGAGTATTTTCCAACTTCTTAATAACGGTTTGGTTTAATGGAATCACGTCCGTGCCATACGTTATACTTGGTAAACCCACCCTCTCCCACAGTGTTTTCCCCACAAAGACCTTGTTGAAACTATTTTTCCCTAAAAGTTTTAGTTGGTTCAGAATTCTTTTCCCCTTCAGAATCAGTTTGGCTGAGTAATTTCTGTACACCCCTCTTCCCGTTATATTTATGCTTACCCCTAGATACTCATACTCTCCCGTTTCTCCTACAGTGATTTGTTTGCTTTCCCCTTCGGGGATTGAGAACTCCCCCACTCTCCATCTCTTCGTCATATCTACCTTGCGTCCAACGGGTATTACCTTGCTTTTATTTTCATTTAGTTCTAGCCGCCAAGTGTTCCCATATCTACCAACAATTTCCAACAGTTTCTCTAGCCCCTGTTCAGTTCTAGACATTAACACCATGTCGTCCGCAAAGAATAAGCCTGGTATCTTTATGTCTCCAACATTTACCCCCTCCGCACTCTGAATTAGTTTGTCCCCTAAATCTTTAACATACAATGCAAACAAAATCGGTGAAAAGATACACCCCTGCTTCAGGCCTATATCCATAGGGACTCGTTTTGTAGTGATACTCCCTAGACTGAGTTGGCTTTGCACATCTGTATACAGTGCTTTCATGATTCCCACAAAGTCACCCCCCAGTCCGATGCCCTCGAGCTACCGCCACATACCTTCCCTCCACACTCGGTCGTACGCTTTTTTCACATCTAGAAATGCCAGAAACATCTTTTTCTTTTCAGCCTTTGTTGATTCTATCAGTTGGGTGAGTGTAAATAGGTGATCAGTGACTCTTCGTCCTTTCCTGAAACCATTTTGAATTTCTCCTAAAAAACCTTTCTCTTCAATAACTTCCTCTAGTCTACCGTATATGACCTTACAGAATACTTTTCCGATGTTACTACTAACTGATATCCCCCTATAGTTATCTAGAACTTCCTTATCCCCCTTTTTGTGTATGAACGACACCTTACTTTCCCTCCACTCTCTGGGGACCTCTTGCTTTCGCAGAGCCAGGTTGAAAAGGTTTGTCAGGACTTCAATAAGTGCCTCCCCTCCATTTTTGAGGAATTCGTTCGGAATTTCATCAGTCCCTCCCGCTTTACCATTTTTTAATTTCGAGACCACGTTCCGCACTTCTTCTGCCGTTATTTCGCTACATACACGATTGGATAGGTTCTCCTCCACCAGTGTATTTCTTTTTGGTGGGGACCCACTGCCCCATCGCCTATCGTTTATCTTTTCCCAGTGCTTGACTAACTCTGAAGCGATACGGCCTTTATCTTCTGTACTTTCCCCATCCACTTTGATACTCTGCACACTACTTTTCCCCCGTTTATTTACCCAGTTCCAAAATACGTTTGAGCTCGAACCCCCCGTTTTCTTTATTGTTCTGGCAAGACTGCAATTGTGCTCCTTCCTATTATTATTCTTTATCTCATTCACCTTTTTCCGTGCCAGTTCATATTCTCCTTTCATTAGTCTCGTGTCATTGTTATCCACCCCTTTAAGCTTCCTACTTCTTCTGTAAGCAGCGCATTTTACCTTCCTTTCTTTTATAGCCTTTTTCAGTCCCTCGTTAACCCTGTATCCAAGCTCTTTCATTGGGACCCTCACCCTTCCTATACACTCCTTCCCTGCCTCTGTTAGGCTATTTACTATGCCATCTGAAATACTCTGGACATTTGCATCCCTAGGTATACATTCAAGATTTGGTTTTAGTTTTTCCCGAAACTGCTTCCAGTCGGCTCCTTGTTTTAGTCCCCAAACTTCCTTGAAGGTATTTCTGTCTCTATTCGTCTTTTTGCCCATAATCTTAACTGTTATCAGGTTGTGATCACTACCCAAGTCATTTTTTCCCTCGTCATCTATTTCTACATCTATAACCTCCCTCCATACGCTAATGTCAGTGAGTATATAATCAATTATTGTTTTCTTATCGTTCCTCTCCCAGGTCCATTTACCCTTACATTTTGCATCCCTGTTCAGGATCTTTAAACCAAGCTCTTTTGATAGGTCCAACATCTTCCTCCCATTCGTGTTAATTTTCCTATCACCTCCCTGTATGCCCTCCTCCTTATCCCCGATGTGTCCATTGAAGTCCCCCATTAGGACAATACTGAACCCTCTGCTCCCAAGCTCTGTGATATTCGATCTAAGAGTTGTATATATTGAATCATTCCACTCGGGCTTACTTCCCTCCACTGCTAAGTATACAACACCAACGGCAACACTCCTGTTTCCTAACTTGATTTTTGCCCAGACTATTTCGTTGGATACTGGAATCTGAGTCCTTGCTTCTGTGAGATCTGTAATCAATGAGGGCTGTAATTCCTCTTTAGCGTAGATGCCAACACCCCCACCCCGTTTCTGACCCTCAGTTCGCCCAGCTCCTATCCACACGCAACCCTTCATCTGATCAACCCGCTCATCCCGTCGTATCCACGTCTCACTTAGACCCATTATATCGAAGTCTCCTTCGTCCATCATTGTTGATATTTCGCTTACTTTCTTGTGCAGCCCCTGGATGTTACAGTACCCAAACTTAATGAATCTTTGTTTTTTTGTCATCACTGGCACATTATTATAACCCTGGTATGTCCCTGTATTGTGCATGTTTGTTGTTCTTCCCATGTTCCCAGCATTTGTGCCACTCTGGGTTACCGGCTGTGGTCCCCTACCCCCCTTTTCTCCAAAAAAGGCCCAGCCACCTGTAAGATTTTTTGGCCCAACAGGTCTGTACCCATCCTACTTAAATGCAATCCGTCTCGCCCATACAACTCTCCTTGTCCCCAGAATGAATCCCAGTGGTCAATGAAATGTACTCCCAAGTCTTTGCAGTGCTCTTCCAGCTCCTCGTTTAGTGCCATAATCCGCGAGTTCCTCTCATTTCCACCACCCATAACGGGGAGCACCCCTGAAACGATGATCCGAGCATTCCTGCTAAGTAGCTTACTAATTAGGTCCTTGTATGTGTCCACCAAACGAACTGATTTCCTCTCCCTGATGTTATTGGACCCCACATGTAATACCACTACCGGATCAGGCCCCGACCCAGCTACAATACCGTCCACTCTATCCCTCAGGTCCTCCACTTTAGCCCCCGGAAAGCACAGAACTGTTCTATTTTTACTGTCCGGACCACAGACAACCTTGTCGATCCCCCGAACTATGCTACTTCCCGCAACCACCAACTTACTTTTGGACCTCGCCCTATTTATCTCCTCTAGTCTCCTATTGTTTACAGCGTCCTCTTCCTCTCCAACAGCCCCACTCGGACTCAATATCGGTATCGGTATCTTTGACCTAGGATTACTCCTATCCTTGTCCCTCCGTCTCTTTCCAGGCCCTGAGCTACCTGGACTACTCCCCTGGTCTTCCCCCGGATCCCTCCTCCTTTTTCCTGGCCTAGACCCCAAGCTACTATCTGTTGCAACTACCTCCATCTCCTCCTCTGTCTCTTCCGAATCGAGCACATCAAATCTGTTTCTGGTGCTGCACTCCCCACTGCCTTTGGACTTTACACCCCTATCTACCTGCTTCTCTGGCCCCCCTTTCCTACCACTTTTGGTAGTCCACGCCAAACGCTTTACAGCATTGCTCCGGCCTGGGCCCCCCTCATCTGTCCTACGTACTTTTCTAGCAGCCCCCACCTCATCACCTACCTCATTCACATCAAAGGTTCTACCCCCATGTTTCCTCTTGGAACCACCGACAACCTTCCATCCTTCTCGGAAAGCCACTTTCACAGGCGTAACTCCAGACAGCCCCGCCCTACCAAGTCTTCCCTTCAGCTCAGCAATCTCCCCCTCAAACTTAACAATTGTCTCAAGTAGGCGGAGGATTTCCTGACAGTTTGCACATACCTCTCCATATCCCATCGAGCGACAGTCCCCATACATCATAGAACACTGTTTACAAACTTCAAGCCCAATATCGCCATCGGTGGCCCCACCAACCCGGCTCTGACCGACACCCCCAGTGACCTCTGTCTGCACACCAATACTTACTCCGTTGGCACCGTTGACCTGGACCGCGATATTACACGTATTTACCTCCATACTTACCTCCGTCTGAACAGACCTGCTCGCCATCATCAAGACAAAATTACGCGATCGGACAGGGAAAATTGTAAACACGCGACACGCGACAAAAGGCAACACGACGAACCGTTCGACAACTTAGCGCTCACAGTTTTATTTAAGGCCTCCTAACTTTGTCCCAGTTACTATACTAAACTAACTCCCCACAAAGTTGAATAAAATAACCTGAAAATGAAATATATATGATTAGTAAACAATAAAAATACTTAATTTCGATTCGTAACCAAGGAGACTTCTTCTGTATACTTGCGGATCGAGAGTATTAGTCTCTGGTAGAGTGCTACATTATTTTTGGCCATCAAATCTTGTACACATGTCGTTGCCTTGTTACAATTTATGGGAGAGTGCCAATGGGCACTCTCCCATAAATTGTAACAAGGCAAACCCTTACAGACTACATAATATCACTTTAAAGATAATACAAAGTATATCCACTGAAGATGAGCCTTCAAGTTATGGCACCTGCGCTTCAGAATAAAGCCCAAATATGGGCTTCCAGCACTCTACCAGTTAAAATTTAAAAAAATTGTCTTGAGCTTCTATGGTGAGCAAGACATTTAATTTCTTGATATAGACCATTGAAAACAGGTCTATATGAAAAAAAGAGTAACTTGACATTTTTTTTTTTTTTTTTTTTTAACTTTTACCAGCCAACATTTTATCAGTGAATAAGCATTTTTTATTTGACAGCACCTAGAAGCGTGCTGCTTTTTGGTATGACTATATCCATCAATCCATCTGTCCAGCCATCCTTTAACTTTTACTTCTCTCTGCAATAACTTAAAAACCAAATGTGCAGTACGCAGTGTCGATTATCCAAAAAAAACCCGAAAGTCACAACCATGCATGTCTCAAAAAAACATACTTTTGGGTTTCGTATTTACATCAAATTCTCAGTCATGGCCAAGAAAGTTGTACCTACCGATTGATGAAACATAACATGCTGGAAAGGATAAAAAAGTCTTGTGCGGATACACAAAACAGAGTTAAAGAGAGAAATACACCACATGTAAACTCTATAAGTTGTGAGAAGATTACGGCAGAATACGAAAACTTGACATAGAATCAAGACACCAAGTTGATTGCACACCAGATTGACTGAAGTGTTTGGAAGCGAAGATGGTCTTGAAAAGTATACTGAAGGTGAATATGGAATTTTGCCAATTCCCACCTGCCTTATCCAGCAGTTTTAGTATAGGGTGGGCTGGGGTCATCGTTTGATTCCATACTGCATGTAATTTGTGGTAAACTGCTCAATGTTTTAATTGTTGACAATTGGGTCTGTTGACTTACCTAAATAAAGTCAATGAGAGGACAAAATTTGCTGTTGAATCAAGTATGCGTCATATGCACTGGGTGGAAACACTGCAAAATTGACAGTTACCGTTCGCCATTTGCACTGCATGGATTTCAAATGCAGTCAAACACAAAAAGAAGCACTTTGGGGGGTGGGGAGGGGGGATATCCACACTCTTAAAGAATGTTGCTTGTCTTATATACTGTCATGTGCATGCAACATCACGTCATAGATACATATCATGGACTCAGAATGCCGTTTAGTTTCAAAAGTGGCTTGTGTTACAGTTTCAGTATTTCATTGATTTTCCTCGTTTGGTTAAATAAGAAGAAATAAAAAACGAAACCGAGGCTCGAGCCTTTTATCACAACCGACACCAAAAAAGAAAGCGAGACAAAATTTCACAACCGAACAGCTCTAGGGCTGATTGAGGATTCAGTTCCAGAACAGTCTACTTTGGCTCTGCATCAGCAAGAAGATGAGTACAGAGGAACCCTGTTAATTGAAGTGCCAATTTTGCCACTAAAAATTACTCACCTCGAGTGATCAATTGACAGGGAGCTGGTCACTGTCCTGTATTGTTGAGATAAACTGAGCATTTAATGTATTATATCTTGTTTGACAGAGGTCGTGGAGCCATGTCAGACAAGATATAATACATTAAATGCCTGTATTGGATGGATTGAGGCCAAAAAAGTCAATAAACAAGGGAATTTGATTGTCAAATAGTTGCTGAATTTGCATATTACGTGGGCGGATGCAGGTGATTCGTTGGGTAAAGGGTTAACAGAAATTATTCTGCAATTTATATGCATTTAATAGGTCAAATTTGTACTGAAGGTATGGTCAATACTTTTGTGTTTGGAATTATATTCTGTTAACTGGGATATTCAGTGAGGAGATATCCCAAGTAAGTGGGCACCACTGTTCTAACTCTATGACACCAAGTGGACTTCCTGCACTGAAAAGGGAATCCTCTGGGACAAATAAACAACTGTTTATGACAACAATTGTTTCAGATCCTGTTTACTGATAATTGTTGAATATTGATATAAGCTTGCCAATCATGCATCACAATATGACAGATAGTTTAGAAAACTTTACAGTCATTCCACACCAACTGCACTCTACTTATCTGGAATAAATTCTCATTTTTTGCCAAAATCTGGTACAACTTGCACTTCATTGGCACTATCATTACAAATTTGTTTAAATGAAACCGGGCAAGGTGTATTGTGACAACAAAATTGAAATGTAGACTTTCTTTGTATGAAAATATATTATGATGCAACACTGAGATGAGTTCTCAAGCACTGGCACAAAAATGAAATTAACTGCATCTTTTAACACTTTACTGATCATGTCCAATGCCCGAGGTGGAAGTCCTCTAAAATTGGCAACATGGGTATAAATGATTGGCTGAACTTGACTTTATATCCATATTGAGATTACGATTAACTATTGAGTAGAAATATGTGACCTTAAACTCCAATAAATAAATAATAAATTACCTATCTCATCCAGAAGGTGAATGTTGTTTTCTTCCAGAAAATACATTTTTCTTTGAAATTTTTTCATGTGTCACAGATGACCACATATGCCAAACATGAAACTGCCCTTGCCAAAAACAGTTACGCTTTATCAATCCCTGTGGGAACCTTGCGAAGTGGAGCAGTACTTGTTTATTGTGGTAAACAAGTTCTGCTTTACTAGCAAAATAGGACCTGGGACCAATGCCTGGGGTGGAAGTCCTCTAAACTGGGTAGCAGAGGTACAAACGATTGGCTAAACTTGTTTTTATCCCTATCTTGTGGTCATGAGATAGCCAAAAGTGCTGAAAGTGACCTTAACACCAATAAATAAATAAATAAATAAATAAATAAATAAATAAATAAATAAATAATGTACTTTATCAAATTGTCTAGGTACTCAAATAAAGTTATCAAGTTCTTAGCAAGTGTGTGTTATTCATCTCTAGCTTCTCCGATTTGAATGATATTTGGTGTTGTGATAGAGCACCATGGGGGAACGATACTTGTATAGCATGACTTTCTTTCACACATTTTTTCCAGAGTTATGGCCCTTTTTCACTCTTTTCACTCTTTTGACTTAGAAAATTTTTGATGGTTCGGGGGCATTGGCCCATGCTTTGCATTGCTCCTCTTGTTTTTTTTTTCAATTTTTCAAAAATTTCCATGAAACCTTATGTAACACCTAATTGGAACAAGCTCGATGAGCTCATTCCAATGAGGGGTCACATGATATGGTTTTGTTAAAACTTTTTGAAAAATATATTTTTTTCAACTGCTAAATTTTAAAATTATGCAGGTGGATGTGGCTGATTCATTAGGTAAAGGGTTAACCCTTAACTCTTTTGTTGCAACAGGCAACTAAAGTCGAAAGCTTGGTAGACTGCTGTAGGTGACAAAAGTCGACAGTTTAGCAGCATGTGAAGTTTCTAGGTGGTATTCATCAAACACGCATGTGTTCCATACACTGTTTCTGTTCTATCCATGAACAACTCTATCAGGTTGCATCTAATAAATAGGTCATATTTTGATTGATTTGATGAAAGGAAAACGGAAATCACCAAACAATGGCTCCAAAAAACTCTACAAAACTCATGACAGTACATGAAGCATCATCAGTGATAACCGATGATTCAGACTCAAATTCCGAGCCTGATAATGACAGTGAGATGAAATCATAGTCGGAATCACAAGGTCAAACTTTGTCATTCAATGAAGATAATAGTGATGCAACCATTGATTATACTTATAATTCTGACCTCTGTTAGTTGCCACGCCCACCTCTGATTTCCATAACCGGAAACAGAAACCCAGCGAGCATACAAAAGTACAAATCCCAAGTAGATCAAATGGGAAACAAGATTTTGTGATACATTTGAGCCTAGCTGGTCACCTGAATGAACACCATGAAATACAACAGGGTGTCCTAGTGGATAATATTATTTTGATTTCAAATCTGCCCACTTGTTATCAGATAATCCAGTCATAAATGCAACAGTAAGAAAATCATGGCTTTATACAACAAATTGTGCTCAAACTTCATATTAAGCAATGCCAGTGCTTTCATTTTTGTTAAAGAAGGTTTGATTTTGATTTAAAATAATTTTAAAACTGTACAAATGTATTGACAATATGTACAATTTTGAGCAAAATTTGTCCAAATATTCTCCACAATGGGAACGCAGCGAAGTGAATCGGTGCTTGTTTACTGTGTGGTACACAAGCTCTATTTTACTCATAAAATAGGACCTAGTCACCATTTCTTGGGGTGGAAGTCCTCTAAAATGCGCAACAGGGGTATGAAAGATTTGACAAAACCATATTTTTAAAGACGACTTCTTCTAGCCAATAATACTTGAAAGTTTCAGTTAGACCTACAATGGTTTTAAAATTATAACCATTCAGTCCAATAACTCATATTTTGATAAAATTCCTGAAAAATATTATGACCTGAGAATTCTGTTTTTCAGAATATTATGCACTAAAAAAGAGTAAAAGGCCTTTTTCAAACTTTAATCACTTTTTAGTACAATAGAATAGGTGCCCCAGTATGCTACCTGCAGGTAAACTTATAAGTTACATTCAAGTTTCATGGCAGTTGTTTTTTGGCAAGTCTTGGCTGCCTATATAGGCAGCCAAGGCTTGCCAAGAAACAACGGCAAAGCCACAGGATGTCGACAGTCAAGTTGCATTAAAAATGTGTAAAAATCTCCAGGCCTTCTAGTGTTAACTTATCTGATAGTTAAAATGTTGCTATAAACAGAGGTATAAATCCTGCAGGGGGATGGTGATGTTACCCACTGCGCACTAAAAAAAAAGAGAAAAAAAATGTTGAGCTATCCATTTGCATGACAGTGGTTGGGCAGGTTGTGTCCAGCAGGGCAGTTGAACGCCCTGCAGACGGGTTACAATTTTAAGATGTTGGAACATTGCTGTGCATGAGTGTTAATAATTCATATCGCCAAGTCTGATGCCCTGCAATCAGAGCACCTGATATGTACCGATACAAGTCAGAACATACACAAAATAATAGCAGCTTATCACCCCATCCATGTGTGAATCCAAGAAGTGAAGCAGTGCTTATTTACTGTGGTAAACAAGCTCTGTTTTACTGGTAAAATAGGACCTGGTAACTAATGCCTGGGGTAGACGTCCTCTAAAATTGGTAACATGGGTAAAAACAGTTGGCTGGACTTGACTTTATATCCATGTTGCAGTCATGATTAGCCATTATGCAGAAATAAGTGACCTTAAACACCAATAAATAAATAAATTTTTCTGTGCCACTTTTTTTTACCCATCCTCCTACATCTCATGTTAGCATTTTTTACAAGGCAAGCTTGCCTGAGTTGCTGGGCAATTCACACTATCAGCAGGGCAGGATAAAGCTACAATATCCCCCCTCGCCCCCCCCCCCCCCCCCCCCCCCCCCCCCCCATTATTTTGTGTTGGTTACACCCATGGCTGTAAATGAATATCAGTTGCCTGACAACATAATACTCTAACTTATCAGAACAGAGGACTGTTGTAATTTTGTTTTGCTTCTTACACACATACACATAGGGGGAAGAGCTCTGACCCTTGAAACGTTATTGATACTGTAGAAGTCATAATATATTATTTACACATTCATATGTCCTCTTGAGAAAACTGTGCAACAGATACTATTTCAAAATGTTAAGTCAAACTTGAAAATGGTTCAAGGTTTTTAAGTGCAGTTTTATCATTAGTGTTTCTTATTCAAGTTTTGAATAACAAAATTCCTTTGTCCCAGATATGTTTTGCTGATAATAAATTATTTATTGTGTCAAATAAGATACTTGTCCATATCATGCACCGCACTGGAAGATGAATATTTGTTCCCATCTTCACAACATTAGAGGATAATGTTGAAGCAACCCATGCAGCTCCAGCTTCCGCCTGAGGATGTTGACACAAAGTTCTTAGACATATGGCATGTTGCTAGTGCTGGATACTGTATAATAATATAGTGGATCCCACGTCATTGGATATCTCTTAATTGAAAAACCCTGTTAATGCATAAATTGTCTAAACACCAAACTATTTACCATACCTTCTGCTCCTGTCCAAATTTAACCTTTAACTGGCACAGAGCTGGAAGCCCATATTTGGGCTTTATTCTGACAAGCAGGCATGGAGGCTTTATACTCTGAGGATATGCTTCAGATTGTCTTAGAAGTGAACTTATCTCTGTGTAAATTTGCCTTGTAACAATTTATTGGAGAGTGCCTATGGGAACTCTCCCATAAATTGTAACAAGGCAAAAACATGTGAATCAATTTTGATGACCAAAAATAATTTAGCACACTATCAGTTAAAGTGCATTGAGGTTTTAGAGTGAGCTCCTCTCAGTTGAATAAATAAATCTTGTGATAATTGAATAAACAAATCTTGTCATCTTTTGAAGAATCACATTGACTGTGTTTCTCACATTTATAGACCTATCTGGCCGTAGTACATCCAATAAAGGCTTTTAACTTGTTGTATCTTGTTTGATAAATCTCTGTGAGCTTTATCTGACAAAATACAGTTAAATCCTGTTAACCCTTTACCCAATGCAGACGATATCAAAATTTATTATTTTAAATTCCATTTTTTCAAATTTTTCAAAAAATTTCAACAAAACCATATCATGTGACCCCTCATTGGAATGAGCTCAGTGAGCTCGTTCCAATGAGGGGTCACATGATATGGTTTTATTGAAATCTTTTGAAAAATTAAATTTTTTAAACTGCTCAATTTGCATATTACGCGGGCGGATGCGGGCGATTCGTTGGGTAAAGGGTTAATTGAATAGCTACTATGCTTTTGAAAATTAGTCAATTAATAGGAGTATTCATTTAGCAGGGATTTATCACTTTCCTGTATTTCAGAGATAAACTGAGCATTTATTCTATTCTATCTTGTAATAGATAATAGATATCAATGATATAATAGATTGAATGCCTGTACTGGATGAACTGTAGTCAAGTTGGACCATAAACAAAGAGAATTTGTGGACTGTGACCTTCAAAGTGAAAATTCAAAGTTTTTTTACCTCCTTGTAATCCATTGACTTTTTCCTGGGGCAAGTAAGCATGGAATCAAATAGAGTGAGAATGAAATTGCTAGGAGCGTAACGTGTTACGCTCGGAGCCCAAGGGTTGCATGTTCAAACTCCAGTCTCGGGAAACCTAATGCAATGCCGGTGTGGATTTAACCCACACTGCTCCTCCATAGCACCATGTTGAGTTGATTCTGATGTGGGGTTCACACAGGGTGCTCAATAAAATTAACGTATGAATTCCCAAATAATACAATACACCCAAAAATGTTAATACCAATAGAGTCGTTTTATGATTGTTCACATGATAATTAAAGTGGTGTTTTCGCCCAAGTGTTGTTTTCGGAAAAAATGACCTCTGTAACAATTCTCAATATGGAAAAAATAGTTGTTTTGAAAGAATGTTTGAACACAAGATCACACTGTTTTTCAGTTCAGATTGACACCAGTTTTCACTGTAAGCATTCAATTATTCCATCATACGTTTTTTTATTGTGATTTTAATTTGTAGTTGCTATGAAAAGTACCTTTAATACTTGAAAAAAATCCTCCGTCTATTTGGTAGTTTTCTTTTCTCAAAGAAATCACCTAATTTCAAGGTAGTTAGAATTTTCATTAGGCAACTTCTGAATTGCTTTTTATTGAAGGCTGGGCAAAATTGGCCAAAGATAACTTCTTTGCCCAAGTTAGCTGAATCTCACCCACCAGAAAAATGTAAGAACACTGAATCGGAGATCATGCTATTTTCATTTGTTTTTCAGGATTCGGTCTTCATTTCACAATATTTTATTTATTTATTTATTTATTTATTTATTTATTTATTTATTTATTTATTTATTTATTTATTTATTTATTTGGGGGTTTAATCACACTTTAAAAAACCACGAATCCTTGTATCGGACAGTTTTATGGGTGGAGGAAGCCTGAGTACCCAGAGAGAACCACCACGCAGTGATGAACAACTGTCAGGCTCCCCAACATATTAACTCCACACAATCAGGGTTAGCATTGGGTGAAAACAAGTGTACCATCAACGTGCAGTATGCCTAATTACAAGCATCACCATGCCCTCATGTGGACAAACAGATTTAATTGCCTTTCCCTAGGACACAACGCAATTTTATTTATGGAATCTCCACTCACTGGTATGTATGTCGTGACCCGGTGTGCCGATAACCTAGGTTATCTTCCCCCCCCCCCCCCCACCCTGGATATCTTCCCCTCCCCCCACCTCAAAAATAAAATATGAAAAGAACTGAACAAAAAGATAAAGATAAGAACATTTATTTATGGAATTTTCATTGAAATTAACACAAAAAAGTGGTTCAACTCTTTAATATATACATGACCAGTGAATAGAAAATAGGCAATCTCAGAAGCAACTATTTCACAAATATCAATAGGTTTTTTTACACCGTAGGTGCCAACCATAACAAAGTCCAAAAACTGGCTGCAAAAGGTTCTATGAATGTCTATTGGGAGTTTGACATGGGTGGGGGGAAGATATCCAGGCCTGGTTATCTTCCCCCCCACCCACGTCAAAAAATATAGAACAAATTAAAAACAATTTCAACTTGGCTTGTACCATTGAAAAATGACCAGTGAATTGAAAATAGGCAATCTTAGAACCTTTCCAGCAATTTTGGGGACTTTTCCGAACACGTGGATGGGGTGGGGGAGATGTCCAACCTACATATCTTCAGCCTCACCCGTCCAAAAAAACATAGCTACTATTTCAAAAATATCAATAGGTTTTTTTACACAGCCATAACAAAGTCCAAACAATGGCTGCAAAAGGTTCTATGAATGTCTATTGGGAGTTTGACATGGGTGGGGGGGAGAAGATATCCAGGCCTGGTTATCTTCCCCCCCGCCCATGTCAAAAAATATAGAACAAATTAAAAACGGTTTCCACTTGGCTTATACCATTGAATAATGACCAGCGAATTGAAAATAGGCAATCTTAGAACCTTTCCAGCAATTTTGGGGACTTTTCCAAACACGTGGATGGGGTAGGGGTGGGTGAGATGTCCAACCTGCATATCTTCCGCCTCACCTGTCCAAAAAACATAGCTACTATTTCAAAAATATCAATAGGTTTTTTACACCATTGAAACTGTTTTTAATTTGTTCTATATTTTTTGACATGGGTGGGGGGGGGGGAAGATAACCAGGCCTGGATATCTTCCCCCCACCCATGTCAAAGTCCCAACAGACATTCATAGAACCTTTTGCAGCCATTGTTTGCACTTTGTTATGGTTGGCCCCACGGTGTAAAAAAAAACCTATTGATATTTGTGAAATAGTTGCTTCTGAGATTGCCTATTTTCTATTCACTGGTCATGTATATAATAAAGAGTTGAACCACTTTTTTGTGTTAATTTCAATGAAAATTCCATAAATAAATGTTCTTATCCTTATCTTTTTGTTCAGTTCTTTTCATATTTTATTTTTGAGGTGGAGGGAAGATATCCAGGGTGGGGGGAGGGGGAAAGATAACCTAGGATATCTTCACCCCCAGGGGGAAGGTATCCAGGGGGGGGGAAGATATCCTGCTACACCGGTTGCAGTCTGATTGAGAAAAATACCAGTTTCTGATCACAGTGCTGTATCATGGCCACAACCTGTTGATAATAGACCTGCTGTTCATGCAGAAACTTTGCTTTCAGCTGAAGACTTCAAAACCTTTTTCATTCAGGTCAGAAATAATGTGTTGTAGGGACATTAAATGGTACAAGAAAATTGGTGTGGTTTACAACATTAAAAGCGTCAGTAAAGTGATAGAAAGTGCTGTGCTTAAATTTTTATTGTTGAAGATAAGAGATGTGTATCTACCTAACAAATGCATGACAATGTGGTTAGTGTGCACAAGAACAGACAGAGACCTGGAAAATCAGTGGTGTTGTACAGGGCATCAATAATGTGTTGTACAGGACACATTTTTCTGCCTGAATTGAAACTAATGTAACAATATCTGATTATTAAAAAGTATTAGACCCCACAAAGTAGGTTTTATGTTTCTTAGGCCATTTTTTTATAAAATTGCATGTGGGTGGGCAGTTTTTTATTTAATTTTGTATTTTTGCAATTATTTCTTGACCATCAAAAGGTCATGGTCTTGGTTTGAAAGCTTTGCAAAGCCTTGTTGCACTCGAGGGATAAATTTATCAGTTTTATTAAGTTGAGTAAAATATCAGACATAAACCATTCAATTTATATTTTTAGCTCAACTTTGACATAGTCTGTCTGTCCATCAACAATTCAGTATGGCTTGGGCTAGAAGCCGTATTTATGAACCAATCTTTACGAAACTTCCTGAGTACCTATGTTATCACCGTGGGTCAAGAACGAGTGTTTTTGGGTGCAGTCCAAAATTCAAGATGGCCACCGGCAGACATTTTGTACCGAAATTAGTGCAATCAGTTTTTTGTACAGAACTTCTGTATGAAAGTTCTGATTAGAATAAAGTTTTGTATGAATGTTTAGTAACATGGAATACATGACATATAATACAGGTTTTTTCTCATGCAGTAATTATGCAAATTAGATGAAATTTCATTTATTCAGTGCCACTTATGCACAGTTAGTACACATGTCAATACAACTTGGGCTAGAGGCTGTATTTATGAACCGATCTTTACAAAACTTCTTGGGTACCTTTGTTATCACCTTGGGACGAGAACAAGTGTTTTTGGGTGTGGTCCAAAATTTCAAGATGGCCACTGGCAGCCAGTTAGACAATCTTTGATTTATTCAGTGCTACTTATACACAGTAAGTGCACATTTCAATACGGTTCTGGCTAGAGGCATCTAACTGTCACCCACCTTTACAATACTTTATCTGTACATTTGTTACAGGCTATGGTCAGTATTTATGTACAGACCTTTACAATACTTTACATGTACCTCCATTATCAGGTCATTACCTAGATGTGTTCACTGCTGTGTCACATACTATACATGTACATGTCTTACACAAGTTGAGCTACAATATCATTAACACTTTCAATTTTTAGTTTGCATTGGTTATAAAAAGAGAGCATGTGGCAGCCAAAAAGATCATGTGGGAGGCCTGAGAAACAGATTTTTAACTTTTTTAGACCTTAACTAAAATCTTTTTCTAAGGAATAAACAACTTCACAAATAATATAAAGTGACTCATTTGCTCAAGTCTGTGATATACATGCCTGTGATGGTTGTATTGTACGTGACATAATTCCTGTAACATTTTCACACCATTGAAAATATTTAGGCTCTGTGTATTTTCAATTATAAATACATTCAGAAAAGATATACACAGAACATCACAGTGTGTGAATGTGTTCGTTAATACTGCATGAGTGCCAGCATGCAGGCTTGGCAATTTCAGGAGAGCGATTTTTTAGCTCTCCTTACTGCCCTCCTGAAAGAATTAAGGATTGATGATTGAGATTACATGTATTATGCTCACATTAAATTTTTGTTGTAAAGCAAAAATGTAATTTAACTTCGAAGTCACATAACATCACGTAATTTCATTTTGAAAGTGGTTTCGTGGTAAAAGGTAATGGCTGCAACCATACCCAAACACAGTTGCAATCATTTGAAGCAAAATGGGTCACAGCAATATTTTTTTTTTCTGTCAGTTTCAAGTTCAACAACTGACATCACAGTTTGAGGGGTAATTATTCAGGGAATATTGACACTATAAGATACTACCATTACTACTATCCTGTCACTTGAAGCACTTGCCCCAGGATGTGACTGTAGATTCAAGCAGACCTGTTGTCCCCCCTTGGGGGGGGGGAGGGGGGGTTGAAGGTGGTAGTGGTAGGCGTATGACTTTCTTGGACAACAGGTCTGGGTACACACACAGGTCTTGTCAAGTGTGTGTTCAGTTGTTGAATGAGACATCTAGATGTCTAAGAGATTTCGCTTTACCTTAGTAAAGTTAATAAAATCACTGATGTAGTCCGTTGGTTTCAGTTTCAATGAGTTCGTTCAATTGGATACTTAAAATGCTGTGTAAAGCTAATTGCTCTCCTAAGCTGATTGAGGAGAGCGATTTTTTGCCCTCCTGCATTTTTCAGAATGCCAGGCCTGAGCATGGAAGGACAGAGGAATGAGAGGCACAGCCTCAAGTTCTATCCCTCCGGATGGCATGAGTGTCTTATTGATGAATGCATTCACACATCAGGGCATTCTGTGTTTATTACATGCCTTTATGACAGAGAATCCATTAATTTTAAAATTCAAACATCACACACAGAAAATTTCACATTTCAAAAACTCTGTTATTTTTTGATCATCTGCTAGAAACAAAAACAAAACTCTGGTGTGATTGGTAAACACATGTGACAGATTGATACATAAACAGAAAAATATAAATGAAAATTGTTTTCAAGTCTGTTCAAATAGCAGTCCTGGAAATGAGACGGGTGTGAGTGCAATTGCTCCCGTCAGCATCCGTGATTTCTATTTTACGGGAGCTAAAAAATGCACTCGTTGAAAAATATTGTGGAGTACTAATATACTAATATACTGTGAGGGCATATAAATGTGTGTTGTTTTGAGAAAGCAGCACACTGTGGCCAGTGGCAAGTTACTGTCATAATTCTGCAATTCCTCATACGTTTTAACCCTTTAATCAATATTACTGATTGGTCTTCCCCACACATTTATTGAACAACCATCCCATTTAATGTTTCTGGCTGGAAAAGCAGCTGCTCGGGTTCAAAGGGTTAATGTTTCTGGTGTTTGCTGACAGTATTTCCTCGAAAATTCATATACTAACATTTTACAGGTGCAATTTACTCTCGCCTCTGATTTCGCTGGAGCTTAAAACTGCATCCGTCAGTTTTGTTGCTGAAATAGGTTATTTATTTGGATTTTTAAGAAATTAGCTGCAATTGTCTGAGAAATATTCGCTTCAAAGTCAGAATTTGAGTTATAAAGTTTCTTCCCATTTATAGAATATGTTTCTTTTCTTTAATTTTGGTGGATTTGAACAAAAATATTTTCCAATTGACATTCGATTTATTGACTGTCACTGTAGCTTCCAAATTGATCTGGGTCGGAAGGTGACGTTTCAATTGGCTGATTAAGAAAATGGGAAAAGTTGCTTCTTTTGATGGATCCATGACGTCAGGCGACAAATAGTCCATTAATGGAAATCTGTATGGAACATGTATTCCATATGGATTTGTAACTATGGAACTGGAGGAAAAGTAAAAGGCGTGTAATAAAAAAACAAACCAACTAACTTGATGAAACAATAAAAATTCACCAAATATCACTGGCTTTGTTTCATTTACGCTTTAACAAATAGGAAGTTAATATTAACAACTTCTGTGCAGCTGAAGTTACAGTTATATTCACATTTCAGTTTCTAAGTGCAATATACTTTTAATTCGTGAATTTTGAACTGATTATTGTATAGAATGAGGTTTTAGTAAAATTAAAATAACAGGTACTTGCAAATTAGACCAAATAATGGGATATTTACCACCGTACGACAATCATCAGAAAGTTACAAACTAACCTCTTGGCCCAACATAAATTGATTTATTTTTTAATTTTGTTTTTCAAAAAATACTGTGCTCACAGTATATCTTTCCTAACTTTTCTGGACATTTATAATATACACCTGGAACTTAATTAAGCACCTCCTGTTTTTTTCTGTCATCCCTTTCATGCTATCTTTCATATGGCCAAAAGTGATTGTTTGCAGAAAGAATGGTCTATTGACAAATGAAAGACAACACAATGATGAAAATATGCAGTATTTTAATAGCGCTAATGACACATATCTGTCATTAATGTTTTTGATTGGAAAAATGTTCTCTCGACAAGTATGGTGCTGGAACGGTCCATGATGAAATATTGCCAGTAATTACTGACAAAAAATGTAACTTGTGATCTCCTGAACACAATAGCAGTGTCTGACATCAGTAGCTAGGGTATCCACCACGTGCCCAGATGACAGCCTGAACCCTCCTCGTAATGCTACCAGTATACCTTCTGATATGTTTCAGAGGCAACTGCTGCCGCTCCACATGCAATGTAGCTTCTAAATTTGCCAACTTCTGTACAGGTAGATCCCTTGCTTGCACACGATGTCCAAGAAAGTCCCAGATGTGTTCTAAGGGATTCAAACCGGGGCTCATTGCAGGCCAAGGTAGTGTTGTAATAGTGTTGTTCTGAAGGAATGCTCTCACAGTATGGGACTGATGTGGTCTTGCATAGTCGTCCATGAATACATGGTGAGTAGCCAACAGGTGGTTGTCAAAATGTTGCATGACAACCGGATTGAGGATGTCCTGAATGTGCTGATGGCCATTGAGATTCTCACATACAGTCACCATATTAAGTTGACAATCATGAAAGAGGCATCCCAAGATCATTACTGATCCTCCACCATAAGGAACAGTAGGTCTGATGTTCCTGGGTACGTAAGCAGTATTTCTTGGCCTGCTCACTCTCATGTGACCATCTGTGACATGAAGCAGAAACTTACTCTCGTCTGACCAATGGACTCTCCTCCACATCATGAGATTCCAATATTGTCGTGCCATACACCACTCCAAATGTCATCTTTGATGCTGATCGGACAGAGCTGGGCTCTTGATGACCCTTCTGTACCTCATACCCAGTGCTTTGAGATGGTTTCAGACAGTTCTGTTGCACAAACACCTGTTGGTGAGCAAAAAGCATTTCAAAACTCCACTTGAAGCAAAGGGTTCATGCCTAATGAGGTGTGCCAGACTCCAATCTTGTCAAGGTGAGATCTTTTGGGGTTGTCCAGGCCTTGGTCGGTCCTTAACATCATTGGTTTGTTGATGTTTTCAGACAAGTCAGCTGATGACAGAATGACTATAGCCAGGTTGTCTTCCAATAACTTTGAATGACATGCCTGTTGCATGCATGCCAACGATATGCCATATTAGTGCCTCTGACAGTCTCCTCCTTGCCATGTCAACATTTGTTGATAAAAGAAGTGACAAATTTTCTTGTTTTATACCCAGATATTGCATGTGGTTGATAGTTTTTTGTAACATTCGTGGTAAGCATGCTTCATGTGGACGAGGGGATGTGTTTGGGGTACGCTATCAATATATATTTTTCACCAAATCTATTCATGGCTGATGAAAAGCAGCCATGACTAGATTTAATGAAAAATTCATCTAAATTTAACTGAAGAAATCATTGGTCAAAATGTCCATTCAATTTACGGTGAGAAATTTGATTACATGGGCTGAAATTATATTTATTTTGGTAGCAAGAGATTTTATGGTCTGGGCATGAATATCTGCCAGCAGCATGCAAGGAGTTAATCTACTCTCTACTCCTCAGAGTACATGTGTAATATATCCCAAGATTACTTAGCTATGATCCAAACCCTTTTTCTGGAACTAATTGAAATAAATTAAATCCTCAACTATCAATACAAAATAATAGCAACATGTTTCTGTAATAACTATTTGGCATTCAGTTTTTTCAGTTTTTCTACATGTGTGTTGTATGTGAATGTCCTTTACAACACAAAATGTGTTGTACATGACCTTTTTAGCTCACCTGACTTTCAGTCGGGAGAGCTATAGTGATCACTCACCGTCCGTCGTCCGTCGTCTGTGAACATGGTGTTTGCGTCTTCTCCTCCCAAACCGCTGAACCAATTTAATTGATATTTGATATAATAGTTTGTTATGACATCGCAATTTGATTTTGTTCAAATCAAGTTGCCCCGCCCGTGGGTAGGGCCACACCCAAAAAGTGTGCTGAAATCTTAAAAAATCTTCTTCTCATGAACCAGCAGTAGCAGAGACTTGATATTTGGTGTGCAGCTTCCTTTTGAGGTGTAGACTCAGATTTGTTCAAGAGAAGTTTGTGGGGCTATACTTGGCGTCGTTATGGGAGGGGCAAAATTTTTGGCCCCGCCCAAAATTTCTATTTTCCAAACCGAGAGGCTGATTTGAACCAAATTTTATGTGAGGGCTTATTGGGTCATAAGTAACTAATTTATGCTGATTTTTTTTCCCCCGTAGCCCCATGGGAACCGCAGGAGCTAAAAATAGAAAAAAATTAAAACGCCCATATCTCCAAAACTGCACGGCACCGAGAATTTTTATTTGGTGTGAAGCTTCCTTAGGACCAACAGAAAGAATTGGTAAAAAAAAATTGCCATCGGTTTTATCATAGGGTACAGTGTCGGGACATTGAAAAAGTGCTGAGTCAGCACTTTTTAACACTGTAGGCAATGGGAAAAACATTAAAAAATCTTCTTCTCCAGATCCAGCAGGCAGAATCTTTTGATATTTGGTATGCAACATTGTGGGGTGGATCTGATTCAAGTTTGTTCAAATCGGCCCCCTGGGTTTATATTTGGGCTCAGTATAGGAGCCCAAATTTGAACTTACTGCATTTCAGGCAAATTTCTTTGAAAATCTTCTTCTCCAGATCCAGCAGGCAGAATCTTTTGATATTTGGTATGCAACATTGTGGGGTGGATCTGATTCAAGTTTGTTCAAATCGGCCCCTTGGGTTTATATTTGGGCTCTGTATAGGAGCCCAAATTTGAACTTAGTGCATTTCAGGCAAATTTCTTTGAAAATCTTCTTCTCAAGATCCAGCAGGCAGAATCTTTTGATATTGGGTATGCAGCATTGTGGGGTGGATCTGATTCAAGTTTGTTCAAATCGGCCCCTTGGGTTTATATTTGGGCTCAGTATAGGAGCCAAAATTTGAACTTAGTGCATTTCAGGCAAATTTCTTAAAAAATCTTCTTCTCCAGATCCAGCAGACAGAATCTTTTGATATTTGGTATGCAACATTGTGGGGTGGATCTGATTCTATTTTGTTCAAATCGGCTCCCTAGATTCATATTTGGGCTCACTATAGAAGCTCGAATTTGTCCTTAGTGCATTTCAGGCAAATTTCTTCAAAAATCTTCTTCTCCAGATCCTGCAGGCAGAATCTTTTGATATTTGGTATGCAACATTGTGGGGTGGATCTGATTCCAGTTTGTTCAAATCGGCCACCTGGATTCATATTTGGGCTCACTATAGAAGCCCAAATTCGAACTTAGTGCATTTTATGCAAATTTCTTTGAAAATCTTCTTCTCAAGATCCAGCAGGCAGAATCTTGTGATATTTGGTATGCAGCATCCTTAGGGGGGTGAGATTCAAGTTTGTTCAAGCCATGTCCCTAGGTCCATATTTGGGCTCAATGTGGGAGCTTGAATTGTAACTTTGTTCGAAATGAGGAATTTTCTTAAAAAATCTTCTTCTTCAGATCCAGCAGTCGGAATGGTTTGATATGTGGTGAGTAGCATCCTTGGGGGGGAGGGGGGATTCAAGTGTGTTAAAGCCAAGTCCATGGGTCCATATTTGGGCTCCCTGTGGGAGCCCAAATTATAACTTAGTCAATATGAGGAATTTTTCTTTAAAAATCTTCTTCTTCAGATTCAGCAGTTGGAATGTTTTGATATTTGGCATGGAGCAACCTTAGGGGGCTGAGATTCAAGTTTGTTCAAGCCAAGTCCCTTGGTTCATATTTAGGCTCACTATGGGAGCCTGAATGACAACTTAGTTCAAAATGAGGAATTTTATTTAAAAATCTTCAGATCCAGCAGATGAATGCTTTTGATATTTTTTATGCAGCATCCTTAGGGGGTAAGATTCAAGTTTGTTCAAGCCATGTCCCTAGGTCCATATTTGGGCTGATTGTGGGAGCTCGAATTGTAACTTGGTTCAAAATGAGGAATTTTCTTTAAAAATCTTCTTCTTCAGATCCAGCAGTCGGAATGTTTTGATATTTGGTGTGCAGAATCCTTAGGGGTGTGAGATTCAGGTTTGTTAAAGCCAAGTCCCTGGGTTCATATATGGGCTTCCTGTGGGAGCCCGAATTATGACTTAGTTCAGTATGAGGAATATTCTTTAAAAATCTTTTTTTAGATCCACTGGTCAGAATATTTGGATATTTGGTTTCAGCTTTTCTTAGGAGGAGCATGCAACTTGTGGAAATCAATTCTCTGGGTTGCTATTTAGGCTACCATGTCAGGTGAGCGCCCTCAGGCCCCCTGGGGCCTCTTGTTATTGTATCATAATTGGAGTTAAAATTAAATTGGTCATCATATCGATGAGGTGTCTGAAGAGGAAGAGTGTAAAGTTAGAAAAAACAGAATAAGACTTCACAAGCTGCATTATTTTTTCATCTGATGAAAGTACATGTATTCTAGTTGTGTTGCACAGGACATATTGAAGGGGGAGGGGTGGCTGAAAAATAAAAAAAAACCCAGAAGTTCTATCTATGTTTTTTTACTTTTATTCTTTTGTTGAAAAGTACCAGTAGCAACAAAGAATGAAATGCAACAACCACCAACCACTGAACAAATTAAAAAATAAAGAGGGTTCAAAATAATCAGAATTCTCCCAATTTAATGTAATAATATTGGTTTACCTTTTCTAAAATTTATGTGGCCGTAAAGGATTCAAAAAGCTAAATTTAGTGTAAATTTGTAAAGATCAGTGTTTGGTCATCAAGAAAAGTCATTTACAAAAGGATAAAAGCAATCTAAATTTTATCACTTTTTTCAATTTTCGATGGAATTGTCCCTCAGCACTGTAACTGTTAACCCTTTGAACCCATCAGACTGATTTTTCGGTCCAAGGCATAATTTCGTCCCATTTTTGTCTTAATATAAGAGGTCTATATAGGGAGCATTGATGATAAAATAATAACTGCGGTCTGCAGCCAGATGGTTGCAGACTGCAGTTATTATTTTATCCTCCCTGTATGTTGATATTGGACTGATCATCTCACTGTAAGTATTCACAAAGGCGATGGCATTCCAGGAAGCAAGGGTTCAAAGGGTTAATCCTCAGCACACTGATGTTGAAAAATCAAACATTTCAAGGAGCGAATTTTCCCCATAATGTAATCAGGAATCTTTTTTTTTATTATTGAGGTTTAATGGCATTTTTGACAACCAGGATCACATTATGTCAGACAGTTTCACAGGTGAATGAAGCTGAAGTACCCTTGGAGAGAACCACCGAACAGTGGCGAGTAAATGTCAAACTCCCCAACATACTGACAATGCACTTGCAAGGTTAGCATTGGTTGAAGGCAAATTCACCATCAACATGCAGTATGCCTTAGTACACAGCAACATCATGCTTCCATGTGGGCAACAGGGATTAACCCTTTACCAATGAATCGCCCGTATCCGCCCACATAATATGCAAATTCAGCAGCTGAAAAAATAGTATTTTTCGAAAAAGTTCAACAAAACCATATCATGTGACCCCTCATTGAGCTCATTCCAATGAAGGGTCACATGATATGGTTTTGTTGAAATTTTTTGAAAACATTTAAAAAATGATATTTAAAATAATAAATTTTGATATCATCTGCATTGGGTAAAGGGTTAAGGGCCTTGCTCAAGGACACAACTCAGTTACCCCAAGTCAGGATCGAACCATGGACATCTCGGTTTGAAGTCAGATACTCTTATTGAACTCAGTCAAACAAAACTGAATTGGTTAAAGTCCAAGATGCATTATGGGGAACATTTTCTGGTAAAAATGTTGGTATTTTGACATCAGTCTTTACAGGGTTAATGTTCTAGTTTTTTTCTTATGATAACTGTTTTTTTTGTTCTTACATATAATTTTTGGCATCTTTCCCTAAATACCTATTGTCTTGGCAAATTAATAGCAGACAAATGTACAAGTTCATGGTAGTGGGACAATTAACAACTCATCGAAATCTTAATGATGCAAAAATAAAGCTACTTGGAAACAGAAGGGGAGTGAAAATCTACCTCAACACTTGAGATTTGCTATGAAATATTTCCGGTCTCAAGAGCATTCTACTCATGCAGAGCATGAAACCAAGTATTTCCAGTTATAATATTTTATGTAAATTTCTTCCATATTCTCAAAATTCTTTGGGATGATTGATCTGAAACCCACATTTTTTCCTGAAGCACCTCAACCCTTTGCCTAATGAATCGGCTGCATCTGCACACGTAATATACAAATTCAGCAGTTGAAAAAATATTAATTTTCTAAAAATTTCAGCAAAACTATATCATGTGACCCCCTCATTGGAACGATCTTGTCGAGCTCGTTCCAATGAAGGGTCACATGATATGGTCTTGTTGAAATATTTAGAAAAATTTGAAAAAATAATTTTTAAAATCACAAATTTTGATATCGTCTGCGTTGGGTAAAGGGTTAAACTCCATTCCATTTTTAACACTCTATCCTACAAAATGTCTAATTTCATTGAACTTGTTGATAAAAACAACTCATATTTTTGAAATCGTATTTTTCTTTCAAAATAATATTATTGGCCTGGAAATTTATGGCTTACTGTAGAGCCACCGTGGACTGATGATAATCCATGCGTTGGCAGTGATGTCCACGTAGACATTTACCAGTTAATAAAAATCATCAGCAGCAAAATTTTAATGAGCACCTGTGGTACCTGGTGCTTCATTAATTAAATTTTTGATTATTATTTCTATAATTAGTGTTTGGAATCTAATATTGCATCCATGGAAATATTGCCCACCCATGGAAAGTGACCAGTCCACGGCGGCCGTACTGTATTTTGCAATCCATTGGCAGGTTCTGCTATATAGCATGGTGGTAACCCATAGGAAAAAGGCTGTTGTGATGCTTCTCTATGTTTTTTCTACGCCAGTCATGCTTTTGTTCATCTTAACAAGGATTTCTGCAAAAATAAATATCAACAACTATCTCGTGATCTTGCGGAAGCAAGATTGCACATTAGTTGTTGCTACTTATTTTGGCGGAAATTAACCCTTTACCCAACGTTACATCAAAACCGGCCAGCGCTATTCACAAAATTCACCATTCAATTTTTATTACCTTTTAATTTTTTTGTCACAAAAACATAGCTTATGACCCCACATTGGAATGAGCTCAATGAGCTCGTTCCAGTGAGGGGTCATAAGCTATGTTGTTGACGCAAAAAAACCCCAAAATTAGTGCTTCAAAAATTTTATTTACAAGTGTCGTCTTCTTTTCGTGTCAGGTGAAGGGTTAAGATTCAAACAACAGAATTCCATTTTATTCATGTGTGGATGTGGGGGCGCGGTGGCTCAGTTGGTAGAGGTACAGGCTGCAAGCCGAGAGGTCCTCGGTTCGAATCCCACCTGCGGCAACCGCGTTGTGTCCTTGGGCAAGACACTTCACCCCGATTGCCTACATGGGGGCACGATGACACTGTGTACTGAGGCGTACTGCACGTCGATGGTGCGCATGTCTTCAACCAATCTAACCCTGCCTGTGCTGCGGTGCAGAGTTCAGAGTTACGATGTTGGAGAGCTGACAGCTGCTCGTCGTTGCTCGGTGGTTCTCTCCGGGTACTCCGGCTTCCTCCACCCGTAAAACTGTCACTGTCACGATTAGCCATTGTGCATAAGTATGTGACATTAAACACCAATAAATAAATAAATAAATAAATAAATAAATAATGTGTGGATGTAATCCTCAACCTGTGAGTTGAGATTGTTCTGAAATATTCTTTCTGGCAAAACATGCAAGATTCGTAATTTAATGAAGTTGTGGTGTTTTACTTTGTCATAACCTGTAGTTTGTTGGCACATTTTACCAATGAACGTAACCAACACCTAACCTAAATGGTCATTTGCAGGTTATTTTCAGGATGGAACCTCAACATTGAATGCCCTTATCAGTGCTAATTCACTGATGGGGCCCTTTTCATTGGTGTATCATGCAACAGAATTTTGTGAAATTCTTTTGTTTACACATGACTGGAATATGCATGTGTATCAGTCAACTGCAGGTTGAGGCAGGCCTGATTTTCTGATGAGAACAAAACCCCCATTTACCACCTAACATCATTCTCTCTCCCTGTGGTGACCCCGGGAAGTGGAGCAGTATTTGTTTACTGCAGTATACAAGTTTTGCTTTGCTGGTAAAATTGGACCAGGTGTACTACATCATCTCCCCCTGGATATCTTCTCCCACCATGAATATCACCCCTAACACCTCATCCCACCCATGACTTTTCTTTCTTGTTTATTCAGTGCCATTTTTGATGCTCAAATGTTGAGACCTACATTTTTGTCATCAATTGAGTTTGGAGAAAACTTCACATCACCAAATATTAACCCTTTCAACACTGGTGGTATCTTCCAGGCCAGTTAAATGGCAGAAATTGGAAGAGTCCATATCCATTATTTGGGAGTAGAGCAATTAATATTTTCAACGTGCAGCCTTCAGGCTGCACGTTGAAAAGATTAATTGTTCTACCATACACATTCACTTAGTAGTCATCCTACATGTAGTTAATGGAATTATGACGTATAGTGTTCCTGGACCGGAAAAACAGCTTCTCGTGTTGAAAGAGTTAATGTCATGTAATCAATCATTATATCACAAACTAGTGAATGTTTTTCCAAAACTCTGTCTAGATTGTGTATGTCTCCACTTTTAAAGTCAAATAGCTTTGAATTAATGGCAAACCTTTTTTCATGGGTGTGGGGGAGGGGAGGGGGGAGAAGATATCCAGACGTGAATATCTCTCCCTACTTCACATAGGGCACTTTCAATAATTTGGTTTATCTGGTGTTACTGACCATATTATACATGATCTATGTTACCTTTTGATAAATATTCAGAATTGGTGCTTTGTACTGTGTATGCAGATTTGAGATATGGGGGGCAGTCGGGGTGGGGTTTGATAGTTATCCATGCCTGGGAGATATCTAGCTACAAAATTTTCGATGTTATATTAGGTAAAGGGTTAATCCTTTATCTAACGAATCAGCCGCATCTGCCTGTGTAATTTACAAATTCAGCACTAGAAGAAAAATTATATTTAAAAAAATATCAATAAAACCATGTAATGTAACTCCCTATAGGAATGAGCTCAACAAGATCATTCCAGTGAGTGACACATGACACTGTTTTGTGGAATGTTTTTGAAATATTTGAATATAATAAATTTTTATATTGTCTTCATTGGGTAAAGGGTGAAACACTGACATCCTGATTGGTGTTGTCTTTTGCACCACTTCTGACAAGTTTATTGCAAAATCTCACTAAGTAATTTACAATTTGTCGTGATTAATGAGAATCAGTTTTGATTCTTGTGAACTCCTACTATGAGAATATATTTTTAGTTCTTTTTTTCTGCTATACCCGTGCGAATACAACCAGCACATATTCCATAGTATAAAACAGACCTCATATTGAAATATTCATGACAGTTTAACACTCCAGGGCTTATTTCTAATTTTTGTGGGCTTCTTGTTTTACATCTAGATGTAGAGGGTGTGTGGTAGCTTAGTGGTAGACTGTTGGACTTCTATGCTAGAGGTCCCGAGTTTGATCCTAGTCCGGGATGACCACGTTGTGTCCTTGGGCAAGGCACTTTATCCCGGTTGCCTACATGAGGGCACGATGACGCCGTGTACTAAGGCACATCGATGGTGCACATGTCTTCAACCTCTGTAACACTGCTTGAGTGGAGCTTGAACAGAGTTAGAATGTTGAGGAGCTGACAGTTGCTCATCGTTGTGCGGTCATTCTCTCTGGCTACTCCAGCTTCCTCCACCCGTAAAACTGTCACAGTCCCGATTAGCCATTGTGCATAAGTATGTGACCTTAAACACCAATAAATAAATAATCTACATGTAGAACACATATTCCAACATACAGGTTTTTGTTGGACTTGGCAATCATGTTTGCAGTGATTTCTTGTGAAGTCTTGACTGCCTGTATCTGTATAACTGTCAAGTCAAAGTTCTACCTTATCATGAGGGAGCCAACAATAAGTACAGGCCTTCAAGGACACATTCAGAATCTATGACAAGAATCAAATGAACAGTTGTGACAATAAAACTGATTCTCCATTGTTTTTCTTGCAAGAATCAGAATTGCAAGAATCATTTGTGAGAATTGATTCTGATTCTTGCAAGAATTTTAAGATATGCCATCCATCTGTCCATCCTTTTTTCTGTGGACTCGGTTAGTTTTTTCTCTCATTTCAAATTCTGTCTGACCAATCAAAACCAAACTTGACATGTAGGTTGCCCATGATGAGAGGAAGAAGCCTATTCTTTTTGGGAACATTATACCAAAGGTCCAGATCACAGTGAACTTGAAATTGCAAATAGAGTAGGTTTCTGATCTTTATTTAAAATTTCACTTGACTGATCAAAACCAAACTTGACATGAGGAAAACCCCTTCTTCATTGGTGGTCCTCATACCAAAGGTCAAGGTCATAGTGACCTTGAAATTGATTTTCATTCCATAACTAGAATTTCCATTCTAAAAGTATTTAAGGCCCAGCTTGACATGGCAGTTGCACATGATGAAAGGAAGAATCCTCTTCATGCTGGTGTGGTTGTGCCAAAGGTCAAGGTCATATTGATCTTCTACTTGAATTTGATTTCTCTTCTGTGACTGAAGATCTTTTTGATCAATTTGGAGCTCCCTTGATATGGAGGTTGATAGGTGCAAGAATCTTATTGACATTGGAATGGTTGTGCCACAGTGACCCTAAAATGTAAGTACAACACTTACATTTTAGTTCTTGATTATGTTAATTCTTTGTAATTCATAGTTTAGTTACTGTATCAAGGCATTATTTTGATGGCCGCCTCTAGTTTATCTGTCTATTTCGTGTCTATTTCGTTCCTTTGCTCTCTGTTGAACCTGTGTTCTGTTCTACACTCATTAGCATTCACCTTGAGGTGAAAGTTTGTGTATGAGGAGCAGACAACTGAAACTTGTCTGTTGAGGCCATTGGGGAAGCTTCAGTTGTCAGTCCTTCATAAGACTAAGAAAAAATCCTGTAATTTCTGCTTGACACAGGCATAGAAACCCTGCATTAAGTCCATACCCACTGTATGGGTATCCTATTCAGCCCATCTGTGGCTATGGGGTTAACCAGTGAAGTGCTAACTTTTTTGGTCATAAAATGTTCTTCACGTGTCTTTGCCTTGTTATATGTTATGGGAGAGTGCCAACAGATTAAATAATTTCACTTCAAAGATAACATGAGGCACATCCATTGAGTATGAGTCCTTTAATATGTGGTACCTGCATTTCAGAATTAAGCCCAAATATGGGTTTTCAGCACTCTACAAGTTAAATTATTACTAATCTGCTTACCCAGTTTGTTGTTTAATATCCCCTGCTACATAGTGGGGGGGGGGGGGGGGGGGGGGGGGGATGTAGGAATGGGTTCCTTCTATACTTTCTTCCACCCATCTGTCAATATGTTCTTCCGCATCCATCCATCCATCCATCCATCCATCCATCCATCCATCCATCCATCCATCCATCCATCCATCCCATCCCATCCCATCCCATCCCATCCCATCCCATCCCATCCCATCCCATCCCATCCCCCATCCCATCCCATCACATCCCACATCCCATCCCATTCCATTCCACATTCCATTCCCTCCCTCCCTCCCTCCCTCCCTCCCTGTTAATTTTCATCATTTAAAAGAAAACTGTTCAAAATATTTTTTATAAATTTAACTAGTCGAGTTTTTCAAAGGTGGTTTGTAATATGAGTATTTTTTTTGCGATACCATGCCACCAGCATGGGGAGCATTAGTTTAGCAAGATTTTGTTCATAAAAATAATTTTGTTACAATTAATTGAAGAGTGCCAGCAGGCACTCTCCAATAAACTGTAATAAATCAAGTTTATATAAACATTTTTCTTTCTACTGCTTAGAAAACAAGCTAATGCATACTGTGTAAAGACACTAAAATGGCTTTAAGCACTTTTCGAGAGAGCCATTATAGTGGCTTCTAGCACTGAGCCAGTTACTGTATAGCTTTTTGGTGATAATATCATGAATCATTTGACTGCAAACCAGCTCTGTCAAAGTGTTTTTTCAAGAGTTATTGCCCTTGTAGGACTTAGACTTTCTGGTCATCACATTACCATTTCTTGTCATCACATTTCAAAGAAAACCATTCAAGATTTTATTTTAAATTTAATATTTAGCTTTTTGATGATAATATCCTGAAAGGGATTGCAAACCATCTGTGTCCAACTATTTCTTTTGTGAGTTATTGCTATGTTGGACTTAAGTGATGGTTGATTGGCCATTCCATGGCATTGCACTTGTTTATTTTATTGTTGGCTCATGGGCTGTCAACTTTTTCTAAATGTGAATATTTATGCATAACATGTTGAGGAAAGGGATAATTATCTCTTATCATTGAAAGCAAATGTTACCTGTAGTAAAATGCTGAGTTATTCTTTCAGTACTTTTCATCAAATAATCGCTATTAAATAGCCCGTTATGGAAATATTGTCTGCAACATGTGTAATGAACATATGAGATCAGAGGTCACAGCAAGTCATGTTGATGTAAAATATACATTCATCGTGTTACCTGAATATTAGAGATGGGTGGTAATGAAATTTTGAGTTCGATATCGGTTTCTGTATTTTTAGTGGGTTATACCTTGGTATTAGTTCGGTATTTGGTATCTGGCTTAACTGAGATTTGCTGATAGTACCAAAGAGGAATTCACATCAGGAAAAACAGAATACGTTGTTGTAGTATCATTCTACCACATCTTTCTGTTTTGGCTTGAGACCTTGATTCAGACTGAGGTTCACAGAGGGTAAATTTTACAGCAGGGTAGCTTCACCAAATTCACCCTCTGGGGGGGCCTTATTTTTCAGATGACAGTCTGCTTATTTTCAGGATTGCTCTTAATCCAGAGTGCCAACATGGAGGGAGGGGGAGGGCATGGTGGCACTGTGTACTTAGGCATATTGTACATTGATGTAATACTTGCCTTCACCCGCTGCGGTCTCTGCTTGTGCATCATTGGTAAGTTGGTGAATCGGACATCTGCTCTGCTGCCCAGTGGTTTTCTACAGCCGTAAAACTATCTGACACGGTGTTGACCTCGTCTGTTGAATATATCGGTAAACCCCAATAAATAAACAAACAAAAAATAGAATCTAGTGTTTTTGCATAGGGCTCAATGATTATTTCATCCATTGGACCGAGAAATTATGTATTTCCACTTGTATCAAAGCTGCTCATGCAAACAGTTTTTACTCAAAAAACTATGGATACTGTAAAATATTGGAAGTTTATTCTTGGATGAGTAGCAGAAGTTATATCTCTGTTCAGGAGTTCTTTGAATGTGGAGAAAAAAAATTATAGTTTTGTGACAACCAAATTGCCTTCCACAAGTTCAGAAGTGGCGGAACCAGGGGGGGGGGGGGGGCACAGGGGACACATGCCCCTCCACTTTTTCCACATACGTGTTGTGGGGTTACACAATGAGTTAAAATAGGCAGATACAAACGTGCCAATATGCAGGCATTCCTGTAATATATTATTTGTAAAACCAAACAACATTTGGCAAAAGAACCCCACCATTGGTCGCTTTGCTCCATTTCTTCTACTTCAGTCATCTTCGTATTTACCGATATACGATTGTAACTTTTCTCCCATTGGGCTGAACTATGGTTGTCTTGAAAAGTTGTGCCCCTCCACTTTTACTGAGCTTACGCTGCCTCTGCACGAGTTTTAACCTTTCCTGATTTAATGATAAAAAAACTGGCCAGTGCTATTCAAAGAAGTACTCCACTGAGGAGTCATAGGCTATGTTTTTTAGGCAAAAACAAAACAGTTTTGTTATTCAGGAATTTTTTTTGAAAGTATCGTCTACTAATCATGTTAGATAGAGAGTTAAACATGCAAAATTTTGAAACTGGACTCATATTTCTGTGGCATCAAGATCCTCAGCTCAGCTTCAAACCAAAAAAAGAAAATGACATTTGTTTTTTGTAGGTCAACATTTTAAACATTCTCATACCACTGTTGGGTGAGAGTATTGTATCAGAGCAGTGGGCAAACAAAAGCTTGCCACATGTTGCATACACTGGGTGACCCTTATGTTCACTTCATTGTACTTCCGACAAATAAAGGATCTGTCTTAACTTTGCTTTTATAAGTTATGATGTTTAATTTATGAAAGACTTTGGAATTAGTGCCAGACATTCTTATGTTAGCCCCAATTTAAGACAAAAAAATGGGTTCTCATTTTGAGTCATTTTGCAACAAATTTAAGTATACTTATGGGGTTGTTATGCAGAAAAATACCTTCATAAGCATGCAAGGTATGGCCAAGAGTTTGGAAAAAAACATTTGGAGATTGGTGATTGGAAAGTTCATTATGATAGTGAACATATTGAGCCACAGGCTTAAATTTCAGGGCAGTGTGGAGGGGTGTCGAACTGTAACCCCAGAAATTTCTAAATACACATTTTGTTGAGCTATGTAATTGGATACATAAATGTAATTTATGGAATGAGTAACCTTGAAAGGTAAAAAATGAAGAAACATGAACTCAGCCTTTTAACTTTCTCCAATATATTGTAATACAACTTTATATGCTGTCATTTGGAAAACACGGAATAATAATGTCGTGAAACTTCCATAATTTTGTAACTTTGATGCACAACCTTAATTAGTGATGTTCTGATACAGTAGAACCTGTCTTGAAAGACCACCTTTTTTGCCAGACAAACGTGGTTTCTCAAAACAGGTGGTCTCTCATAACAGGTCCATTACAGAATAAAACACCCAAATGGTTCATGGTCACAGCAGTCTCTCAAGACAGGTGATCTCCCACGACAGTGGACTCTCAAAACAGGTTCTACTGTAATAAGAATAGGCTATTAGAATTGAGAGATCATGAACCATTCATTGGATGACATTTGTACTCAGCAGTTCAAATGCATTGCTTTCGATTGCTGAAAAAGAAATAAGTGACTTTTATAGTGTGCTGTTAAGAAAGTGAACAAGTTTGTGATTATGTATATATTATTGTGACAGCACCTTTGACATTGGCATCTTTGAAATTTGAGCAAAGAGACCATGACAAACCAGAATGGGTGACTGTATTTTAGTTCATTCCACTCGGTTTCAGTAGAAATCCCTAGATAATTGTAATCATAAATAACTGGTAAGGATCTCAAACAATTGACAATTTGGGTCCCTTTCTCACATTCTGTATATCACTACCTTAACCCTTTACCTACGAATTGACCGCATCCTCCTGCATAATTTTCAAATTTAGTGGTTGAAAAAAACAATTTTCAGGAAGTTTCAACAAAACCATATCATATGACCCCCCATTGGAATGAGCTCAGCGAGCTCGTTCCAATGTGGGGTCACATGATATGATTTTGTTGAAATTTTGGGAAAATATTTAAAAAACATTAATTAAAATAATAAATTTTTATTTCCTGTGTATTGAGTAAAGGGTTAATATGTTGCTTTGCTTTGAATACAAACAATTGACAATTCGTGGCCGTTTCTCACATTCAGTATATCACTACCTTAACCCTTTACCTAACAAATCGACCACATCCCCCTGTGTAATTTTAAAATTTAGTGGTTGAAAAAAAAAAGTAAACCATATCATATGATCGTTCCAATGCGGGGGTCACATGATATGATTTTGTTGAAATTTTTTGAAAATATTTAATAAACATTCATTAAAGTAATAAATTTTGATATCCTGTGCATTGAGTAATGGGTTAATAAGTTGCTTTGTTATTAGAGAATACTCTATTTTCTCTGCCAGATCCAGGTCCATCTGGGTTCAGAGAAGCTTATGTAAGCATGGGTAGTGTGGAAGCCAGAGACTATTAAACAAAATTATATACCTTGAAGCTTCTGATACTGTTTGGCGATATATACTGTTCTGTGTTTGTATACCATTTAAAAGAAGACAAGAAAATGACGTTATCGCTAAAAGTATTGAAACTAATACTGGCCATACCTATTATATAGTAATTTTGTCCAACACTTGTTGAATGTGCCTGAATTTACTTAAAAAAGGCATCTCAGCCCACCAGTCAGATTCTGTAAAGAATTTGATGCTGTTATGGGCCATTTGTTTAAACAGATTTCATGTGATTTGCACAGCCTGTTGATATAATGTGGTGTCCCTCAGCTTACTAAAAATACAGATATTCTTGTGTGTTCCTGTCCCATTATAGATATTTCAATAAGAAAGTATTTAATTCACCTTAAAAACATCAAGATATTAACATGATTAATGGGACAATTTGGGGTAATCATGAAAGTACAGTGGGGGGTTTAATATTTAGTGAACAAAGTTAACCCTTTACCTAACATGAAAAGCAGACGACACTTGGCAAAAAAATTCTTGAATAACTATTTTTTTTCATTTTTTGTCTCAAAAACATAGGTTATGACCTCTCGTTGGAACGAGCTCGACGAGCTCGTTCCAACGAGGGGTCATAACCTATGTTTTGGGGACAAAAAATGAAAAAAATAATGAAAATTAATTGGCGATTTTTTAGAGTAGCGCTGGCTGGTTTTGGCCATTATGTTGGGTAAAGGGTTAATAAACATTGCAAATAGTAAAGGAAATGTTATCAAAGATTCGCTCAAATCAAGTCTTATTGAGATGCATATCAAGCATTGATTCAAAGAAAATAAAAATTTTTTATTACTCATCCATTAAACTTTATTAAACCCTTGCTAATGGAATCGCTGCTATGACATAAATGTTTCTGCATTCAGTGGTGATGTACAAAGGGAAACTTTTTCCCTGCACCATTTATACTAGTTCTTTTCCCGTCGAGTCATTAGTTTCCAAATTTCGTTATACAATTATCAATCGTCTGTCGTGCATGTGAAATTGAAAACGTCCAAAGCAAAATAAAGTCTGTTCACAAAAAAATTAGTTAACCAAAAATGAGATAGTATTCATAAAACAATCATTTCCAACCACAACATTAACCCAGTCCCGTGGCTGTCTTGTCTGCCGATCCCATTGTATCTACTTTGGTCAACTTTACTTCGGTAAATTTTCGGACATCCTGACTTGCTTCGACCTTCTTTTAAAAAATTTCTCCTAGTTGTTTTACAAATCAGCCCAAATTTGTACTTATATTTTAACTAACAGTAATAGCCAGCAAATGGTTAGGCGTGAATGGACACCAGCTGAAGAGAAACAGCGATATGAATTTCAACAAACACGCCCAATAGAAAAGATAAAGAATGTAATTTAGACTGGTTCACAAAAGGTTGTTTTGATTTTCTATCGATCATTTTGATCGGTACAGCTTCAAACAAAACAAACAGACTCTTCACCTTTGGGTTTAAACATTGGAATTAAAAATTGTTTATTTAAATGAATTTTAATGCATGGGATGTGTAATAAGCACAGAACATGATGTGTTTGAATTAGTAGGTGTTTTACATAACTCGTTGGAATGGCATGGTCATAATTCGCTCGTGCCTACAGCTCTTGTGAAATATGACTATGCCATTCCAATTCGTTATGTAAAACACCCACCGATTCAAACACACATCGCATTCTGTTTATTTATGTTATTTTTATACTCAATCTATTTCCAAAAGTTTTGGTTTTGAACACATTTACAAGAATTATTAACTGTATGTCTCTGACCTTCATTTTAATGGCGTGCGATCGCTCTCATCACTCGGACAACTACAATTTGCGGCAAATGATCAATTGCACATTTGGAAAGACTAAAAGCAGTTACTTTATAAGTTTATGTCAATGATGTCAGAGTTTCAGAAGTTGAGTCTGTAAACACTAGGGCTGCCACAAATATTTGATTAATCGACTAACCGTCGGAAGATGCTATAGTCGACTATTATTTTTCATAGTCAAAATTTTTTTTCAGCCATACACATCATGCCACTGAATGATAATATTGGTCTGCAAGGGGCACATAACATTTCTCAGTACCTGTTATCCTTTGTATTCATTATACCCCCACAAAACGAAGTTTAGGGGGGAGGGGTATATAGGAGTCAACTTGTCCGCCGGTCTGTCATCGTCGTTGGTTCGTTACACATGTAAACTTGTGGAGTGAACTACTTCCACAGTTTTAGCTGCATTTTTATGAAACTTCACAAAAATGATCAACATGATGAGGGGAAGTGTGTGACATAACACTAGGCGGTATGCCATGGTGGGGATATACCGGGCGACAGACCATCTCTAGTTGAATTTGTTTATATCACGAAAATAGGCAGTAATTTTTTACTTAACCCTCGCATGTATGAAATGGACGTTGTCATACCTAAACTCCACTCTGGATCAACCTATTGTGAACAAATTGTTGATAATCCATGTTTTGTTGCCATTCTAATTTTTAAAGCCAATAAATTGAATATCGAATTGGAATTTATTGACACTAAATTAGTACTGAATGAATTTCCATACTTTGAATTGTTAGCATCATGTAACACGAAGTTGATTACGTCAGGAATTCCCAGAAAACCCTAGTTTTTAGATGATCCGATTGGCTTGAATAAACACTGCATGCTATATTCCTGACAAATTTCATCAAGCGACAGTTTTTAGATCCCCAAAATGACCCAAATGAAAACTTCAGATTCCAGACATTGTTTTGCTTTTCACTTGTGTTGTCAAGATTTTGAACTGCACTTACTTGTGCCTCACTAAATATTCCACTGTATATTATGCCTAAAAGTTAGAAATTTAGTGGTAAGAAATTTTAATGTTTGTATCATTAAACTGATTTTCACTTTATTTCAGTGCTTTATATTATTATTTCATAATTGACAAAAGGTTGTAATTGCATCTCATTTTTTTATGCACTTTGAGGCATTTTCCCGAATCGGCTCACCATCAAAGAAACCGCGTCATCTTGGGTGCACGATGTTTAGTGTGCCTGGATTTTTTTAAAATGAAGGTCTGATGTATAGAAAGTGCTTGAAAAGTCCCTTGTAGTCCTCTAAAGTTCTGGGTTTAATTTGCTTTCAGGAGTGTGTGTACAAACTGTGGGCATAATCTTCAGGTTTTTTGCTTGTATGTCACTGGCAACTCAGAGGTATCAGGTATTACACATCAGATTGAGGAATAGGATAGAGTTCAAAGTTTGTTGAAGATTCTGTTAGAACAACATTTTTGAACCCTTTACCTAACACAAAAGGCAGACGACACTTGCAAACAAAATTCTTGAATAAGTAATTTAGAAAAAAAAATTTTTGTGTCAGAAATTTGACTCCGCTTTTGAAAGATCACATCAAGCTTGTTCCAGTTTGGGATAATAAGCTATGTTTTTGAGACAAAAAATGAAAAAAATAATGCAAATTGAATGGTGATTTTTGTAAATAGTCCTGGCTGGTTTTGGACGTTACGTTTTGTAAAGGGTTTAAAACTTTTTTATTGAAGATCTCTGGAAAGTGTTAAATAAAGGCTAATTATGCAACCTCCACTGCAACTGCAATAATATAGTTTGCAAAAGAAAAAATAAATTTCAAGAGTCAAAATTTATTCACTCTTTGATGTGAATTCAATGTCTTGAGGGTTTGAATTCATAATTTTTTTCACCTTGACTAAAATCTTTACTTGCACTGATTAAGTTGAAATTCTCTGAATAGTTTCTCAGGAACGTCTTTACTGTTTGAAGATATTCGGTAATGTTGACTCCTACGTTCTTGTAGATTTGTTGGTTGTGGTTCTGATAGACATGTTTGTTTGCCAAGTTTCCAGTGATCAGAAATGGCATATTCATTCAACGAAGACCTTGCAGTATCATGTTTGCTTTGCAGTCTGTTGTGTCATCAGTTCTAAATTCAGTATCACGGTGGTGTTTGCACTTGAGGTCTTTGGTCTCAGGAAGAATAACTATCCTTATATACTCTATGTTGAAATTAAAAAAGGCTTGGACACAATACATAGTGTCACCATGTAATAAGATACTGTTTAGTAGAATACATTGAAGCCATGTTCATTGATTGGCCACATAACCCTTTCCCTAAAGTAACAAGCAAAACCAGTCAATGCTATTCTCCAGTATCTCATTAAAATTTTATTATATTTTCAATTTGTGCCTCAAAAACATACCTTACGACCCATCATTGGAATGGATTTGTCAAACTCTTTCTGATGAGGGATAATAATTTATGTTTTTAAGGCCAAAATTAAAATTTTCAGTCACTCAAAAAGGTCTATAGGCTTGTGTCATTTGAAATTTATGTTAGGTTGAAGGGTTAAATTAACAGGTGAAGAATATTTAAAATAGCAGGAGTATTCAGTTAATCAGGATTCTGTCAAACAAATTATATAAAGCAATATTTACCGAATTTCTCACCAAAAAGAAGTCATGTTACCTAATTCTGTTTAATTGAATAATCCCATTAATCCAATCTTTTTTACTGGCACACTGGCTATTCAATTACAGACCTGGAAATAAATAGCTTACATCGTAAGTTGTTAACATGTTATGCTATATAACATAGTGGTAACCTGGAGAAATAAATTTGTTTTCCATCTTCTCTGTCTTTACTACGTCACCCATGCTGCTTACATTTCAGCTGGTAGAGAGCTGGAAGCCCATATTTGGGCTTTACTCTGAAGTGCAGGTGCTGCCACAAAAAGCTTCATATTCTCAGGATGTACTTCATATTATCTTTGAAGTGAAATTATTTGGTCTCAGGCCTGAAAATGAGCAGTCTGACATTTGCAGAATGAGCTTCCCAGAGGGTGAATTTGCTGATGCTATCCGTTACAGTGGGCCAGTTTATCCTCTGGGTAGTACCTCTTTCTGTTTAGATTTGGGACCCTTATTCAGATTGAGGTTCACAGAGGGTAAATTTAGTGACGCTACCCTGCTGTGCAGGGTAGCATCACCAAATTCACCCTCTGGGGACCTCATTTTGCAGGTGACAGTCTGCTTATATTCTGGCTTGTTTAGTCTGCAAGGATTTGCCTTGTTACAATTTAAGGGAGAGTGCCAAGGCTTGTGATCAAGTTTGGCCAAGCAAAAATAATTCATCACTCTACCTGTTAACAGAATGTCCACAAATTAAATAGAACTAATACGTGATCTTGCTCAGAACACCTAGACAGCCGTGCTGTACTCTTAACATGAAACATGAATAATAAATGGTACTTGCAATACAATTTCTTAACCTTAATACCAGACAACACTTGAAAATATTTCTTGAATAATTGAATATTTTCATTTTTTGCCTCAAAAGTGTAGCTTATGACCCCTCATTGGAACAAACTCAGTGTTCCAATGAGGAGTCATAAGCTGTGTTTTGAGGCAAAAAGTGTCAAATTTAAGTGGTAATAGCCTATGACCCCTCACTGGAAAAAACTTGGTGTTCCAATGAGGAGTCATAAGCTGTGTTTTGATGCAAAAAGTGTCAAATTTAAGTGGTAATTTTTGCGAATAATGACTGTCACTTTTGAACATTAATGAGGTAAAGCTGAATATTCACAGAATTGATCTGCACCCAGGGTTATCGATTTGGAAGTTTGAGGTAAAATGCGTTTTATGTACGTAAAATCTTTACAGATGCAGCGATTTCACTGATCACCTCCTTCCTCCCTCTTGGAAATTGACATTTTTGATGTTTTAGAAATACTCAGGTCTCAATGTCTATAATGTTGTCCTCACATGTGCGTGCCTCTAATATTTTGGAAGTCATGTTATATGGAAGCACAATTTGATTGGTTTGATTTGCAGAACTCTGCCACAAACAATAAAAATACCATTGCTGAAGTAAGTAATCTGAAATGCATGGTATCGGTCTCGCAAGTCAGAAAATAAAAAACATGTTTGATGTTTGAGGCTTTTGTCTCACAAGCTGTTTGTCACCAGAAAATCACCCTGCACACTTTAGTCAAATTGCTTACAAACAATATTGCTGTGCTTGTTTGCTCAAGAATTTGGGGACATTTACATACCATAGACCAGCTGCATGCATGTTCAATGGCGAATTGTAGTACATTTGGAGAAGGAGACTAATAGACAATTTTTTTTCTTTCAAGGCCCTCTTCGACTGTGGTCAGTTGAATATATCAAAAGCCAATTCAAGTGTGAAAAGTGCCCCCATTCCTGGTAAGAGAGTTTCAACAGTCAGTCAAAATCTTGGCTTGGATCTTCATGAACATGTTATGTCACTGGGGAAGCAGCTTGTTGCTTCCACTGGAATATACAGCAGATTTGCAGATGATATATGTGAACAGAATATATATGAGCAAAAAGTGCGGACTGGTTGTTGGAATGGTTCTCATATTGCAAGGTAAGTTGACTAATTCTGATTTTTTAAACCATCTTTTCTTTTATTTATTTATTTATTTATTTATTTATTCATTTATTTATTTATTTGTTTGTAATGACACTTTCGACAGCCAGAGTCACCTGGTGTCGGACAGTTTTATAGGGGAGGAAGCCAAAGTACCTGGAGAGATCCGTCAAATGGTGGCAAGTAATGTGAGACTCCTCAACGTACCAACTCTCACACGTAGGTTAGCATTGGTTGAAGACTAGTGTACCTTCGATGTTCAGTATGCTTTAGTACACAGTGCCACCATACCCCCTGTGGGCAATCAGGATTCAGTGCCATGCCCAGGGACACAATGCAGTTACCCCTGGTGGGGATCAAACAATGGACCTTTTGGTTTGAAGTCCAATGCTGTAACCCTGGAGTCTCCATGCACCCTCTATATTCTAATAATCAAGCTGCAAATTCTTCTAAAAATGCAACAGGGAATTTAACCAAATCAGTCTTGTTTGACTGAGCTCACTCAATTAATTTTTATCCTTGCATTTTTGAAAAAAATCAGGGATATTGTGGTGATCTCCATCGTCATGTCTGTCCCATCTGTCCTGTCCGTCTCGTCTGTCCCATCCCATCTGTCCCATCCTGTCCCATCCCATCTCGTCCCTTCCCGTCCTTTCCCATCCATATGTCCCAACTTCATATCACCAAGAGTATATATTTTGAAAACATTTAAACTATGCTGAGGTGTTCAGGTAGCATCTGTAGATGTGCGTACAGGTTTCGGAATTTTGATTTGGCCCAAGTGGTTCCAGTGGAACCACTTTTATTGTTATTGTTAGAAAATCGGTTTCCATTGAAAGGCTCTTTGGGTGTTTAATTTGAAACCTTTAAACTATGCTAAGGTGTTCCGGTAGCATTTGTGGATGTTTCAGAATTTTGATTTGGCCCCATGCGGCATCTGTAGCACCACTTATGTCGTTAGAGAATCGATTTCCAGTGGAAGGCTCCTAGGGGTTTTAATTTGAAATGTTGAAAGTGTGTTCATATCTTCTGGTAGGGTGTCTAGATGTGCATAAAGGTTTCAGATTTTTGATTTGGCCCCATGTGCTACCCATAGCAACACTTTTGTCATTTGATAATCGGTTTCAGGTGAAAGCTCCTAGGGGTTTTAATTCAAAATGTTGAAATGTTGTTAATGTGTTCTGGTAGGGTGTCTAGACATGCATAAAGGTTTCAGATTTTTGATTCAGCCCCATGTGGCACCCGTAGCACCACTTTTGTTGTTAGAGAATCAGTGTCTGGTAAAAGGCTCCATGGGGTTTTAAATCAAAACAGTTAAAAGTGTGTTCATATGTTCAGGTAGGGTCTCTAGATGTGCATAAAGGTTATCAATTCTTCATCCGGCCTCATGTGACTCCTGTTGTGCCACTTTTGTTGTTCGACATTCGGTTTGCGGCAAAAGGCTCCTAGGGGGATTTAATTTGAAATGTTGAAAGTGTGTTCATATGTTCAGGTAGGGTCTCTAGATGTGCATGAAGGTTTTGGATTTTTGATTTGGAACCATGTGGCACCCATAGCAACACACTTGTCCTTAGAGAATCAGTTTCCTGCAAAAGGCTCCTAAGGGGTTTAATTCAAAACATTGAAAGTGTGTTTTATATGTTCAGGTTGGGTCTCTCGATGTGCATAAAGTTTTCAGATTTTATATGATACCTTTTCATTTCTGTCTCTCAAGCATTAACCAATAATCAAGAATGCAAATGCGGGGATATTCTATAGTGTGCTTTGCACACAAATGACACCATCTAGTTTGGTTTTTTTGTTTGTTTCTCATCGATTGTACACTTTACTACTGCAGTAGCTTTCCTTCGCAAGTGAAAGGAACTTTTTGGTGCCAGAAGTTTAGCCAATGAAGATTGTTTGGCAGCCAAATCAAATTTGTTAGTACAATTGGGTAAATTGGCACCTAACAGCTTGAACACTGATTATGGAGTCGAGTCACTTTACTCACTTAGTAATGATTTCCAGGAGCAGCCTGTTCCAAAGGGGGTTCAAAAGCTATGTTTTGGGGGAAAAATTGAAGAAAAATGATAAAATTTGAATTGCATTGTTTAGGGATAGTGCTGGTTGGATATTGCCATTGCACTAGGTAATGGGATAACCAACAGTATCAGAATTATGGTGACATTAATTGAAAAAATAATAAAATTTGAATTGCAATTTTTAGGGATACTGCTGGTTGGATTTATTTATTTATTTATTTATTTATTTATTTATTTATTTATTTATTTATTAGGATTTAACAACACTTTTAACAGCTTGGGTCTGCTCGTGGCAGGCAGTTTTACAAGTGGAGAAAGCCAGAGAGTACCCAGAGAGAAACACTGAGCAGTGGCAAGAATCTGCCAGACTCCCCAATGCTCTAACTCCTCACAAGCAAGGTTAGCATTGGTTGAAGACAAGTGCACCATCAGTGTGCAGTATGCCTTAGTACACAGTGCCACCATGCCCCCACGTGGGCAGTCAGGATTATTTCTTAACACGCTGAGTATTTTCAAGATATTTTTCATCAAATCTGGTCATGGCTGCTTTGAAGCAGCCATGACTAGATTTGATGAGAAATTAATGTAAATTTAACTCAAATCTTTGGTAAAAAAATCCATTCAATTTACAGGGGGTAAATTGGTTTAAATATGCCCTAATTATACTTATTTCAGTGGCAAGAGAAATCCTGTCCTGGGCAGAAATATCTGCCACAGCATGCAGAGAGTTAAATGCCTTGCCCAAGCACACAACACAGTTATAGTTACCCCTCGCAGGGATCGGAACCGTGGACCTTTCGGTTTGAAGTCCAATTCAGTAACCACTGAGCCAACTCCTAGTGCTGGTTGGATAATGCCATTGCATTAGGCAATGGGATAACCAGTAGTATCAGAGTATTTGGTGTCAATAATGCTCAACATTATTGCGAATGTCATGAGTATTATTTCAACAGAAATTGTGTTGTATAAAAACATGATGTGGTGGTATAAATGCCAGTACAAATTCTTTTCACTGCAGTAAGAATAATACACACTTGTTTACTACTTTGTGCAGCAATAAAAAGTAATAAAACATAAAAAAAAATTACTGGAAAAATGTTAAATGCACTGACGTTAGAGTTTAAATCCTTCAGATTTTCTCACAAGTCGTTGATGTTATTCTAATTGTAAACAGAGTAAAATCCATAATAAACGCAGGAAGAATCCCCAAGTATTGAGAGGAATGTATCAATGTTTAGTTTACCATCAAGAGACATGCAGGTAGCCTTGAGCCTCACCTCAGAAGTCGCTGTGCAGATCAAAACTAAGCCCTTCAAAAGCATCACAAGCAATTTATCCTAACACTGTCAGCAAGTAATTATAAACAATGGAATCAAATGTTAACCCTTCTTTGTTTCTAAATATAAAGATTATTTTTTTCATGTAGTACATTGTGTAGCATTCTTTTTCCTTTTGTTAAAAATTGTTTTCATTTCTTGAAGTTAGACATTGTTTTTGCAAATTTCCTGATGTAAAATCTTAAAAGAAAAGGGAGCATGGTGGCTCAGTGCTTACTGCATTAGACTTAAACTGAAAGATCCACAGTTCGATGCCCATCAGGGGTAACTGCATTGTGTCCTTGGGCAAGGCACTTAATCCCAATTGCTCTAGTTGGGGCACGGTTGCACTGTGTACAAAGGCATATGGTATGTTCAACTATGTTGATGGTGCACTTGCCTTCAACCAATGCTAACCTCGCTTGTGTAGAGTTAATACATTGTGGAGTCTGACAATTGCTCGCTGCTGCTCAGTGGTTCTGTCAGCGTGCTCCACCCTCCTCCACCCGTAAAACTATTCAACAGGTGGTGACCCTGGCTGTCAAACATGTCATTAAACCCCAGTAAAAAAAAACAAACCCTTAAATACTCTCTAGTTGAATGCATTAACCCTTTAACCAACTTACATATCAAAATTGCTATTTTGATTCTTTGCTTTTTCAATTTTTCAAAGAATTTCAACAAAACCATATCATGTGACCACCTCATTGAAATGAGCTCGGCGAGCACATTCCAGTGAGGGGTCACGTGATATAGTTTTGTTGCAGTTTGAAAAAAAAACCTTTTCAGCTGTTCTATTTGTAAATTACATGGCAGATGCGGCAGATTTGCTTAAAGGGTTAATATTTGCAGGCAGACTTTTTCTTATACAAAAATATCTTGCCAGTTACTCTTAGTCAGTCTTGGATACTTCTATAAATGTGTAATATGTCCAAAAGAAATTCCCAGGCTCTCAATTTAGGCTTAAACTAGGCTACCCACATTGCCTATATTCAAGAAGGTGAGAATTTTGTCTTTTGGGGATTAAATACTGCCTGCTGCATGTAGAATTTTAATCCTGTAATGTTTCTCATTAGAGAATATTCCTAGTCTTTTCAATGATATATACCCTCATAAACTACAGCAGTCCCTTCATTAATGATTTCTTTGTGCTAGATCTTGAATTTTCTATCAAATCAAGTCATGGCTGCTATGCAACAGCCATGATGTGATTTGATGAGAAATTTGAGAAAGCGAGCATGGTGGTTCATTGGTTATAGAATTGGAGTTCAGATCATAAGCTAAGAGGTTCGATCCTGACCCTCATCATCTTTGTTGTGTCCTTAGGCAAGACACTTTAACTGCCTGCATGCTGCTGGAAGATATTCCTGCCAAGAACAGGATTTCTCTTGTCATTGACCAAGTATAATATGGGCACACACATTTAATCAAATTATCTCCCTTTAAATTAAAAGGTTTTTTTCACCACTGATTATTTGTGCTAAATTTAGATGAATTGTTCATCAAATCTAGTCATGGCTGCTGTGAAGATTTAGATTTAATAAAAAATATCTTGAAAATACTCAGTGAGTTGAGGAGTTAATCCCATTTGCCCAAGTGCGTGCATGGTGGTGCAGTGTGCTAAGCGTACAGCATTTTGATAGTACAAATTCTGTCAGCCGAGGCTGACCCTGTGGGGATTGTAAGTTGGAGAGCTGACATTTTCTCACATCTGCTCCAGATACTCCAGTTTCCTCCACCCATAAAACTATCTGACACATTGTGACCCTCTCTGTTGAAAGTGTCATTAACCCCCCCTCCCACCCCCCCCACCCCCCCACCCCCAAAGAATTATAGATAAATAATGCAAGAAAAATACATAACAGATTCAGACAGAGTTGCAGATACAGTATGATAAGAATGTTACTGCTTCAGGGGACAATTTGAAATTAATCCTTTAACTGACGAATCAGCCGCATCAGCCTGCGTAATTTACAAATTAAGCGAAAGAAAAAACAATTTTCAAAACATTTCAACAAAACCATATCACGTGAACTATCATCAGAACGAACTTATCAGGCTCGTTCTAATGAGGGGGAAGCATGATATGATTTTGTTGAAATATTTTCAAATTTTGATATCCTGTCCGTCAGGTAAAGGGTTAATTCCACAGTTAGAGTTAAAATTGGAGTGATAAAGTTTCAAGGTGAAAAATATTGATCTTGGCATTACATCATCTATATTTGTTGTATTTTGTCATTTGCTTTCTTCCTGCTAAATAACAGACTTTGTTTGTATCAAAATGTTAACTCTTTGATGCTGAATCTTGTCACTACAGCCCCCTTTGGAACCCCAGGAAGTGGACCCATGCTTTTTTTTTCAGGGCTTATATTTCATCTAAATTTGGGAGAATCCATTTGGACTCTCACGAAAATGGTTTGCGAGAATCCATACCTGAGTGTCCCAGGATCCCATGAGGCTGCAATGGTTCAACCCCTGTTTTATACTGATAACACATGTTAACTCTTGACCCAACACAGGTTTTTAATTTTTAAAACATCAACTGAATTATTAATAAAATAAACAATATTTACAAATAAAACCTTACAAATATGGATGTCATTGGAACCGGCTCATTGAAATGAGCCGGTTCCAATGACAGCCATATTTGTACAATTTTATTGACAAAATGTCAAGATATTTCAGGTCATGTTAGCCTTGTGTTGATTAATTTACTGCCACTAGGTTAGGCATGCGAATCCTAGCAGAGGTGCTGCGAGAATCTACATGGATTCTTGCTGGTTTTGTTGCATGAATCTTTGAGTGAATCAATTCTTCGATTCTCATCAAAAGATAAGTAAGCCCTGTTTTTTACTGTGGTAAACAGGTTCTGCTTTACTGGTAAAATAGGACCCAGAAACAATGCCTGGGGTGGAAGTCCTCTTAAAGTGGGCAGCATAGGTATAAAGAATTGGCTAAACTTGACTTCACTCCTATGTTATGGTCTTGAGAAAGCCAAAGATGCTGAAAGCGACCTTAAACTCCAATAAATAAATTGTCTGTAGAGTTTTATGATTTCCATTTAGTGCTCCCACATTTCCTATGGAAACCTTGGGATGTGGAGTGGCGTCCCCTGGATATCTCTTAAAAAAATAACCCTGTTAATGGAATATAATTTTCAAACACCAGTCCATTTACCATTCCTTCAATACAAATTTGACCTGGTAATTGCATATAGGTTGTGGAGTAAACTCTGTTAAGTGGATTAAAAATGAGCACTGTCAAACAAGATTAGATTAGATTAGATTCTTTATTCAACAGTAGACATTCAAACGGAATATACATATACAGATCATTCATTTACATTAAAAATAAGCTGTAATATACACAATTTCAACACAATCAGTAATGAATGACCGTTTATTTGTTTTGTTTGTGTTTAGCTCACCTTGACAAAGTCAAGCTGAGCTAATCTAATCATGTTTTGGTCTTCTCCTCCAAAACCTCTGGGCCAATTCAAGTGAAAGTTTGTGTGAGTGATGCTCCCAAAGGGGCATTGCATTTTTGTTCAACTTAACATGCCCAGCCCCATAGCAGGGGGGGGGAGGGGGTGCTCCATAATATTTTTAAAATCTTATCAAGAACCAGTGGGTACGATGACTTGATATTTGTTATGGAGCTTCCTTTTGAGGTGTAGAATCAAATTTGTTCAAACGAAGTTCATGAAGCAATATTTGGCATTGTAATAGGTAATAGGAGGGGTAAGAATTTTGGCCCGGCCCAAAATTTCTATTTTCTGAACCGATGGACCGATTTGAACCAAATTTGGTATGTAGTATTATTGGGTCATAAGTACTGGACTCATACAAAAAATAAAAAAATTCATGCATCCCCCTTGGGAATGCCCATATTTCCCAAACCACATGGAACAGAGAACTGTTATTTGGTATGAAGCATCCTTAAGGCCAGTAGAAATAAATGGTAAAAAAATTGCCATTGGTTGTGTTAGGCAGTTCTGTAGAGGGCATCGAAAAAATGCTGAGTCATTTCAAAATCTTTTGTTCAGAACCAATGGTTTAATCTTTTGATATTTGGTATACAGCATCCATAGGGGGGTCAGATACAAGTTTGTTAAAATAAAACCCATTGGTTCATATTTGGGCTCAATACAGGAGCCCACCAAATTTGGAAGGGGGGGGGGGGGGGCAAATTTGAATTTGTTCAAATCGTGTCCCTAGGTATATATTTGGGGTTGCCTGGTAACCCAAATTTTAACTTAGTGCAATATGAGGAAATTTCTTCAAAAATCTTCTTTAACTTAGTGCAATATGAGGAAATTTCTTCAAAAATCTTCTTCTTCAGATTCACCAGTCAGAATGCTTTCATATTTGGTATACATGAATTTGTTCAAATCGTGTCCCTAGGTATATATTTCGGATTGCCTGGTAACCCAAATTTTAACTTCGTACAATATGAGGAAATTTCTTCAAAAATCTTCTTCTTCAGATTCACCAGTCAGAATGCTTTCATATTTGGTTTACAACATCTCTAGGGGGATCAGATTCTAGTTTGTTCAATTTGTGTGCCTGGGTTAATATTAGGGCTCCATATGGGAACCTGAAATTTAACTTAGTACAATATGAGGGAATTTCTTCAAAGATCTTCTTCAGATTCACCTGTCAGAATCCTTTCATATTTGGGTTACATCTCTAGGGGAATCAGAATCAAGTTTGTTCAAATTGGTTCCCTGGGTTAATATTTGGGCTCCCTATAGTAACCCGAATTTTAACTTAGTGCAATATGAGGAAATTTCTTTAAAAATCTTCTTCTTCAGATCCACCAGTCAGAATGCTTTCATATTTGTATACAATATCTCTAGGGGGGATCAGATTCAAGTTTGTTCAAATCGGGTATGTAGGTTAATATTTGGGCTTATTATCGTAGCCCAAATTTTAACTTAGTGCAATATGAAGAAATTTCTTTACAAATTTTCTTCTTCAGATCCACCAGTCAGAATGCTTTCATATTTGGTATACAACATCTCTAGGGAGGTCAGATTCAAGTGTATTCCAATGGAGTGCCTGGGTTACTATTTAGACTCCCTTCGGCAGCCGGAATTGGCCATGTAGCTGAAGAATCTGAAATTTGTTTATTAAGTACCGTCTAGAGGTGGGTAACTAAGATTAATCCACGTAGGTTGTATCAAGGGGCTTCATAGGGGAGCTCCACATTTTACATTATGATCAGCTGAAAAAAAGGCATGATGCTCGGACTATTTTTTGAGGGCCTCAGGGATTGACAATGTATCCTATGGAGATGGATTGCTTAATCTAGACTCATTCTTGGACTCTGTTTATATCGTGTTTTGTTCAAGGTGAGCACTTCAGGCCCCATGGGGCCTCTTGTTTTAATATAGAATGTATACTGTTGGGAGATGACATAGCCAGATTGCCTGTCTACATGCCATCCCCCGTTGGAAGGAAAATTATTGGAGAAAGACTTTTAATGCCATTCCAGGGTGCACTGAGTAGAGATAACTTTAAAATTTAGGATAAAGGAGGGTCTAATAACTAATAACTAATAAGCGGTGATCAGAAAAGAACCATGATTAGCAACACCCGCTCTCTCCAGAGCTACCTATTCTAATTTTACAAGCAAAATATCAAGACGACGGAATATTTAGTGATAAAAAACTGACAACATGTGCCCTGGAGAGAAAGCGAAAGATGAGGATTCTAGACTCTAATCAACCCACATTTGCATTCTATTGTCTTGTGCATTAAAGCCAATAAATTTCATCACTCTAGTGGGAGGGCTGTGTTCATTCTGTTGTCTATAACATACAATCAGGACAATAAGAATTATTACAACAAACCTGAGAGGAGTAAGAATCCAGAGTTCTTGTCTTGATAGATTTTATAAATATATTTCTGTTACTTATACTCTGCAGTTCTTGTCCTAATTCGTTCCATATTTTGGGGAATTGGAAGATGGGTAGATTATCAAGTAATTTGTTTCGTGTACGGGGTATGTAATGGAATAAATGCTTAGTTTATCAACAGAATTCAGGAAAATAACCATATTCTGGTTAATTGAATACTCCTTTTAATTGAATATTTTTGACTGGCAAAGTGGGTATTCAATTAACAGGATTCCACTGTATTTGTTTTCATTGGTAAATAAGTTGTGTTTTATCTACTAATAAAAGAGAACCTTTTGTAATTACGTGGGCGAATGCAGCTGATTTGTAAGGTAAAAAGCTAACTAATAACTGTATTCTTATTCATAAGTCTTAATCAAAGTGATATGAAAATAGATTGAGATAGTCTAAAAAATAACCTGAAAGTCTTTGAAAATGGCTGGAAATGGTCCATGTAAGTCTTTGAATTAACCTAATTCTTGAGACAATGAACGCTGATAGACTAAAGTATTTTTTCTTCAGTTAGCAGCTCAACAGGGATTTACCTTCTGACAGAAAAATGTGTGAGCCGAGGCTTGAACCTTCAGTCTCTAGTCCACAAAGCAATCACTTTATCATTAGATTAATAGATCTGGACCAACCAAGCTGGTTGGTAAATGGCCCTTATATTTTCTGATCACATGCTAATCTCACATTTTTGGAGATTAACCCACCACAAATCTGACCCCAGATTCAAACTCAGAGTGGTCAAAACACCCACAGTGCATCACCACGGCACCTACAATGTCTCCAACTGCTGAGGGTTGGACAAGCTCCCAATGTAATAGATCAAGAGAGATTTACCACATGACTAAGAAATTCGGCCCAACGAGGTTTGATGTCAAATAGCCATTATACCTAGACAACTACAACTGTATTGCCTATATTTACTTAACAGGTCAAATTTGTACTAAAGGCTTTAGACATTGTAGATGGTGTGTGTTACAAAATTATATGTTGTTAAGGGCCTTTAATATTTCGGATTCCCCGCGGGAACCCCGGGAAGTGAAGCAGTGCCTGTTCACTGTGGTAAACAGGCTCTGTTTTACTGGTAAAATAGGACCCACTCACTAATGCTTGGGAGGTGCAAACCCCCTCTAAAATGGGCAACATGGCTTATTAACGCTCATCCCTGGTCTTGAATTGATACTCATGTTGTGGTCATGATTAGGCATTGTGCAAAAATATGTGACCTTAAACACCAATAAATAAATAAATAAATAAATAAATAAATAAATAAATAAATAAATATTTCAGATGACTGGAAAAACAAACCTCTGGTTTGCTATTCCAACCAACTGATATATTCCAGATGATTGAATCTGAAAAATTTCCTGAAGATTTCATTTTCTGTGAATCAAAGCTAGAAATGTTGTTTACTCAAGACTAGATTAGGTTGACATTTTGATGACATTACAGTCAGAAATGAAGACTCACCATAAACCGTAAGGTTATGATCATGCCGGATTGTTCCACAAATTATGTTATTATCTTGACGTTTTCAAGGGGAATTAAATACTTATTGCATGGAATATTTATAACTGGGGCAGGAAAGAATACCTGTCATATGTGTGCAGATTTTTACACAAACTGAGTAAACAAATAGCGCACAACAGTCAAATTTTGAACAAAATTAGACTGGTGGTCTTAGAGCTTGGTGCTGGTACTGCAACTTGTAGACTTCATATTCTGTGGATTATCTTTGAAGTAAAATTATTTAGTCTGTATAGCTTTGCCTTGTTACAATTTAAGGGAGAGTGCCTTTAGACATGGGAACAAATTTTGACATTGCAAGATAATTTACCACTGTACCAGTTTAGTAACTTTTCAATTTTGATAGACCATACAAAGATTTCATTAGTTGACACTTTACCCAACGTAATGACCAAATCCGGCCAGTGCTATTCACAAAATTCACCATTCAGTTTTCATTTTTTTGTCACAAAAACATAGCTTATAGCCCCTCATTGGGACAAGCTCATTGAGCTCGTTCAAATAGGGGGTCATAAGCTATGTTTTTGACACAAAAAATAAAAAAATTTGGTATTCAGGAATTTTGTTTACAAATGTCTGCTTTTCGTGTTAGGTAAAGGGTTAATCTGTTCTACTTAAGTTGATTCACTCAGTTCAATTAGACCTTTGAGCTCTAACTCTAGATATGATGACTTGATCTTTGGTAAAGTTTTGCTTTGTGATGAACAGTGACTCAGATAGATATCAGTAGACTTTATCAACATTCAACCTGTTTGGTCATGTGTGGGTGGGCATACGTCACATTGGTTTCCAAAACAATAAACACATGTTGAGCGAAGTAGGGAGCCAGCGATGGCGGACACCATCAATCACTTCATATGTCACTCATTTCCTTTTGTGTAACTCAACTATGCAATCACCTATGTCACAGGTATTGAACTTTCGAAATGGTGGCTCAGTATCATTTTGCTCCCCACGGGAGAGAACCCTGGGAAGTGAAGCAGTGCCTGTTCACTGCAGTAAACAGGCTCTGATTTACTGGTAAAATGGGGCCCAGTCACCAATGCTTGGGAGGTGCAACCCTCTCTAAAATGGGCAACGTGGCTTATTAACGCCTACCCCTGGTCTTGAGTTGATACTCATGTTGTCATGATTAGCCATTGTGCAAAAATATGTGACCTTAAACACCAATAAATAAATAAATATAAATAAGTATCGCTTTGCAAAGCAACAAAGATGAAAAACTCAATTTCTACTGTACACAGTCACATGTCAATGTGTTCTTTATCTTAAGCTTTGTTTTCAATTCGGATTCACCATATTATTAATAATCTTACATTCTGGTAGAGTGCTGGAAGCCCATATTTTATTCTGAAGTGTCGGTACCATAATTTAAAAGCATCATATTCTGTGGACGTGCATCATATTATCTTTAAAGTGATATTATTTTATCTGTTAGAATTTGCCTTGTTACAATTTATGGGAGAGTGCCTTCTAGCACTCTCCCATTAATTGTAACAAGGCAAAGATGTACAAAGAAATTTTCAGGACTAAAATAATTTTGCAGTTTACCAGTTGAATAAAAGTTAATTTTAACACAAATAATCAAGTGCATAATGTGCCAATATCTATTTATTTGATGCTGAATCGAGTCCATGTTCACCATTTTCTGACCAGGGTTGTGCCTGTTAATTAATCCCCATGTGATTTGTTTTGGAAACAAAAGTGACATATGGCCCCCTCACGTGACCCAACGTGAATGCTGATCTCCCATATATGTTAAATTGTCTTTCTGACAATTCTGGCCTGGTTGATAATTGTCACATCAAAATCAGTAATAGGGAACAGGGCACAAAAAAATCCTTCAGGAATAGTGATCTTTAGAATCCAATCAAGGTTGTATTATATATTTCAAGGTAGTAGTGCACACTTCTTTGAAGTCTATGAAAGTCCCCCAAGATTGTTACCTCTTTTTATTGTATCACATCTGTCTCACATCCTCTCACTCTCTCAGTCAGTAATCTGGCACTATTTCCTCATCCGTAAATATTTCGAGATGAAAGGATTTTTCAAAATGCCATGGTTTTTTGTGTATGAAGGCACTGTTTAGTAAGTAATAAAAGAAAATACCTGTGTTCTCCACTTGATTTTCAGTTAATGCTGCCAAGAAATTCTACAAACAGATGTACCTGTACACCGAAATAAATTACTGGTGTAAACCTGTGTACCTGCAGTCAGCCTTCATTGTCAGTTTAGACTAACTTTCTGGCTGTTCATATGCACCATGTGGTATGAAAGCACACACATTTCACATGAAGATTGATCTTCAGAAGGCCAGAGTTTGTTTTTTCCAATTCCAAACAAAGAAAAAATAAATAAATTCCAAGTGCAGTAAATAAACCCTACCGGAATAGCCACTTTGTATGTGAAAAATATTAATTAACAGGAGTACAGTGGAGTCCACTTAATTGGATATTTCTTTACTGAGTCACCCTGTTAATTGAATATAATTTCCCAACACAAAACCATTTACCATACCTCCAGTACAAATTTGACCTGTTAATTGAATATAGGTTATAGAGTAAACTCCTGTTAATTGAATAAAAATCTTGTAACCTGTCGAGAAATTATCCTGATTCTCCCCAGTTTTCCTTTGTTTATAGACCTATTTGGCCTTAGTACATCCACTACAGGTTTTTAATCTATTATATCTTGTTTGAAGGAGCTCTGTCAAACAAGATATAATAGAATAACTGCTAAGTTTATCTCTAGAATACAGGAAAGTGACACAATCCCTGCTAATTGAATATGCTTGTTAATTGAATAATTTTCATTGGCAAAGTGGCTATTCAATTAACAGGGTGCCACTGTATTTAATTAATATGGGTTCCCACTTCATACATTAACCCATTACACATTATTATCAAAATTTAAATAATTCAGTCTGTAAATTTCAGCCATAATGCTACTATAACAGTAAGATGAGTTTAGTGGGCATTACAGTTAATTAACGGCCCAAGAGGAATGAATAACATCCCAAGGGTTTTTACCGGCCTGAGACGAAGTTGATGGCCGTTAATAAGGCAGAGGGCTGTTTTTCATTCCTCTTGGGATCGTTAATAAACCAGGGTGCCCAACAAAATCATGTTAATGAATTTTGTTTTCATTGATGCCTTCCACTCGCTTCCAGTTGCATGATGTTATGAATTACTGAGTTTTACCGCCCAGCTAAACTCTGTTAATATACTAGAGAATGCCTGCTAAAGTGGTAATAATAGGAATTTAACCAGTTCAGTTTTTTTTGACACAGCTCACTGTGTTCAGTTTTGTTTGACAGAGCATCCTGAAGTTTCAATATTTTGACATCAGTAAGTAGGGTTTTAACTCTTTACCCAATGTAACAGCCAAAACCAGTCATCGCTATTCACAAAAATTGCCATTCAGTTTTCATTATGTTTTCATTTTTTGGCCTCAGAAACATAGCTTATGTACCCTCATTGGAATGAGCTCATTGCAAAAGATGAAAAAAAATTAGTTATTCAATAATTTTGTTTGCAGGTGTCATCTGCTGTTCATGTTAGGTAAAGGGTTAACTGTTTTAGTGCCAAGGACAATCTGATTAGCCCCAAAATACATGTACCCTGGAACCCTGTTAATTGGCCATTTTTCCAGAGAAAAATATTTAATAGGAGTATACAATTAACAAAATTGGGTCATTTTCCCATCTTCTAGTTTCAAACTGAACATTTATTCTATTTTATCTTCCTTGACAGAGCTCATTGAGCTCTGCCAAATAAGACATAATAGATGAGATGTCTATATTGGATGTATTTAGGCCAAAAATGTCTATAAATGTGGGAAATTTAGTTGATGTCAGAGTTATTCTTTGACAGATATTTTACTTGATAACCTATGTGTAATTAACAGGTCAAATTTGAACTGAAGATATGGTAAATGGTTTGGTTTTGTACAAACTGGAGGACCCGGAGAGAACCACTGAGTAATGGTGAGCAACTGTCAGACTCCCCAACGTACTAACTCCACACAAGCAGGGTTAGTATTGGTTGAAGACAGGTGCAAAATCAATGTGCATTACGCCTAAGTACACAGTGCCACCGTGCCCTTACGTGGGCAATCAGGATTAAGTGCCTTGCCCAAGGACACAACACAGTAACCCCTGGCAGGAACTGAATAGAGGTCCTCTTGGTTTGAAGTTCAATGCCGTAACCACTGAGCCACCACGTTCCCATATTGGCTTCTAGCACTCATAGAGTTAAACACTCATACATAATCATAATAACCAAAATCTCTCTATAGAAAGTAAATATCAAACAATCAGCTGAACGACCATGAAAATAATTCATGCTGATTTAAAAAAGTATATTTATTTGTGCACTGAATTTTTCATAAATTCATCAATAAGTAACCCTTGGCACAGTGCAAACTGTCTTCAAAATAGCAAAATGTCAAGCAGCAAATGTTTCCCATAATGCAACTCAGAATTTAACTACTTCAGTCTTGTTTGACAGAGCTCGTAGAGCTCTTTCAAACAAGATTGAAGTAGTTAAATTCCCAGTAGCATTATGGGAAAATTTCACAGCTTGAAATTTTGATATTTCAACATCATTGTGTAGAGGGTTATGTAAGCAGGGAATGTTTTTTCAGTGTTTGTTTCAGCTAACCATGACACCAGAGTATGGATTTGATATAATGTACATGAACCAACCATCACAAACGCCAAGCTTTGACAAGTATATCGCCATGCTTTGAAAACTTAATTAAGCAGCACTGATCGATTGATTTCTCAATAGCAACTACAATATCCATCATATCCCTTGTACATCAATCATGTGCCAGTAAAGCTTTATCACTTCAAGTTCACATGTATCATGTCAAAAGCCATATCTATTGGCAAAATTTTCTAATTATTTCGTTTTTTTGCAATTTCAACGTAACACATAAAAATGAGAAGCAAAACAATAATCATGCTTTTTTGAATGATGAGGGTTTAATTACATGTGAGACATCAATGATTCATCGAATATTAGATCACATATTCTAAATCTCTATTGGATTGTCTTTTTGCTGACATTAACCTCCATCTGATTTTTTTTTTCTTTTCTATTTTGTTTTAACAACACTTTCGACAGCCAGTCAACTCATGTTGGGCAGTCATATGGGTGGAGGAAGCTGGAGTACCTGGAGGGCACCATCGAGCAGTGGCAAGCAACAGTCTGGCTCCCCAACATATTGACTTGGCACAAACCGGATTAGCATTGGTTGAAGATAAGTGCACCATCGAGGTGCAGTATGCTTTAGTACACAGCACCACCATGCCCCCACATGGGCAATAAGGATTACATGCCTTACCCAAGACACCATGCAGTTGTCCCTAGTGGGGATCGAATTTTAGACATTTTAGTTTGAAGTCCAATGCCGTAGCTACTGAGCCACTGTGCTCCCCCCTTCATTTGATACAGTATTCAGACAGTGTTATTGCACACAATAAGAACAAAGAGGGGAATGTACATTGTATTAATATAGTCAAAATGGTAAAGATTTCATTCAATGGAGTCCATCTTTTGAACAGTTCATGCATATTTCATTGTATGCCAAACCACTAAAATCATTGGAAAATCTCGATAACTTATCTTTAGTTCCAAATAGGCCTTTGAACTTGAGGTGTGTTACCATGCTCATGCTTCACTATACTCCTAAAGGATTGTTAGCGTGCATTGTTTAACTAACATGTTATAGGCCCCTATTATAATATCAGAATTGATGTGTCCTTAGTTAATAATTATAAACAATTAATCTTTTCTAAAATTATTTTTCAACTAGAATAAGCAGACTTTGGCTTGTGTGATCAATTATTGCACTGAGTGACCTTTGAATGTACCTATCAACATATTTACAAATGGTCTAAAATAGATAATGCTTTTTGGGAGCCCGACTCCCATGGCATGTTATTTATAGATCTATCGCAAGAGTTGAGACTATTCTAAATGGTTAATTATGGGTTTTTTAGTGCAGTATCATCTCATTTCTTGACGCAACCAGCTCGTGAAGTGTAAATTAATTTTAACCCTTTACCCAACGAAACGCCTGCATCTGCCCGCGTAATATGCAAATTCTGCAGTTGAAAAAAATATTATTTTTCAAAAAATTTCAACAAAACCATATCATGTGACCCCTCGTTGGAACGAGCTCGTCGAGCTCGTTCCAAAGAGGGGTCACATGATATGGTTTTGTTGACATTTTTTGAAAAATTTGAAAAAATGATATTTAAAATAATAAATTTTGTTATCGTCTGCGTTGGGGAAAGGGTTAAAATAAAACAAAAGTGTTTGTATTGTTTTTAGGGACAAAATGCCAGTTAAATGTAGGAAATTGCAATGTTCATTGTGTGATAAAATTGACTTTCGCAAAAGGCATAACGAAAAGTATCATAATCCTGAGACCCATGGAAGGAAAAGTATACCATTCAAATGTCATGGTATGCCCGATTACAGCAATCCATTTAAAGCAGTAGACTAGAGGCAACATCATCGTCATCATTCAATACAACAGATCAAGGTGCATGATGAAAGTGAACTTCCTCTGAGTAAAGCAAAAGATAGTTCTGCCATTGCTGTTGTATCTACCTTGCAGTCATACCAATCTGCTCATTCTGCTCTTCATGCATCACACGCAGAATCAGTTTCAAGCACTGGGTTTGTTGAATGTGTTGCTCAAGACGAGCAACACCCTGACTTTGCATCTTTCTTAGATGAATTCCAAGTGAGTAAGAGTCGAGGCAGTGACAAAACTGAACAGGTTGAAACTAAGACCTGCACCACCACAACCGAACAAAACGTAATGTCCGACATCTTTACTGAAAAAGTAGTAGTTGATGTCACTGTAGCTAATTATTCAACTGATCCAGCAAATTTCGAAGGTGTTCATATAACTAGTACCTAGAGGGTGGACATAATCAGATGGCCAACCAGAAAAGATATTGATTTTCCCAAACGGAAAACAGACATTATTGTGATTCATGATATAATATTCCCGAGTTCCACAAAATGCGAGACTGGTTGTGCTATGCTATTCATTAAAAAATGATGGTATGTTATGCTACTGTTGTTGGTTGTTCCCAAACATGGGGCATCATGACCTTGAAAAAAAACTGGAGTCATTGTAATATGGGTGTTCAAAATTACCAAAAAGGTTTAGAAAAAATGAAATATTACGAAAAAACTGCACAATATAGTATTGGCTGTGCAAAATGGAAGTCTTTCAAACACTGACTACTAAAGGAAGAAACTATCGACAAATCCTTGCACCAATGTAATCTTCCATAAATTGTAACGAAACAAATTCTAACAGACTAAAAAAATTCATTTCAAAGATAATATCAAGTACATCCACAGAATATGAAGCCTTCAAGTTGCAGTACCTGTACTTTAGAATAAAGCCCAAATATGAGCTTCAAGAACTCACTCTATCAGTTAAACAACCATTGCTTTGGGCACTTTATTCTTATTCATTTACTGGTGTTTAACCCTTTGAGACTTTAATTATTCTGACGTTCAAACGTCACTGGGAATTCAACATTTTTCAAAATTCAACGTCAAACATCGGAAAGTGCAGATAACAAGATATTTTTCACATTAGTGATTAACTAGTTGAGGGCTTGATTATTTTTGGTTGTCTGAATTTGTTATTCAAAACTTGTTTTATTACAAATTATTGGAGAGTGCCATAGGCACTCTCCAATAATTTGTAATAAAACAAATTTATCTAAACAAAATATTATTTGTGTTTGACTGAATATGAAATATAAGCAAGGGAAGTGATGGCTTTTGCTCTGGTATCATCATTTTTTGAAAGCCCTGATAGTGTTTTCTTGCACTCAACCAGTTATGATGTCTTGACAGCAGGATTATATTAGTATTTTAAGCTGCGATAACATTTGGCTCAACGGTTGCTACTAAGCACTATTTGGGAGAAAATAGGAATTGAGGTTAACACTTTAAAAGACCGAAAAATAATAACAAAACAAATGACCACAAAGTATCAAGGTGCTGTTTGATTTCAAACTTCATAACACATACAAAAGTATCAACATGCTGTTTGATTTTGTACGTCATAAGACGTACAAAAATATCAATGCACTGTTTGATTTCGTACGTCATAACACGTACAAAAGTATCAAAGGATTAAGGTAACTTTCAGCAGAGGCATGGTGGGCATTGGGAGTCTGGGTGATTTCCCAATGGGCCGATCAACCCAGCAGTCAGGTCCATCAAAAAGTTTTTGTTTGGTTTGAAAACTTTCTGTAAAATATTATGATAAAATGTCTTGCATTAAAAGCAGTGTGTCACATGACAGTATTTTGTATTTTATTGGCATATTGGTTAGTGAATTGGATTTCAGATGAATAGGTTGTAAGCAGGACATTCATGTTGTGTTTTTGGGTGAGACACGACAGTTGCCCAATTGGAAGGAAGATGACCTGACATGCAAGGGTAGACAGCATGTTGATACAGTTGCCTTCGACCTCTTCTATTTCTCTTTGTGCCAGATTAGTATTTTGAAGAGTATGACGGTTACTTGTCTCAGGGGATCATGGTGACTCATTGATTAGAGTACTCGCCTTCACTTTGAAAGTCCATAGGTTCCATCCTGACATGCATTAACTCTTAACCCACGGAGTATTTTTAAGATATTTTTCATCAAATCTACTCATGGCTGCTTTGAAGCAGCCATGACTTGATTTAATGAAAAATTCATATAAATTTAACAGTGGCAAGCAAAATCCTGTCCTGGGCACTATTGGGCAGGAGTATCCATCCTCAGCATGCAAGCAAGGCTCGATTCATCTGGATTCGCACAGCAGTCTTCAAATCAATTTTCAACTGTAGCTAGTCACTTTCAAATGAAAAATCAAGTAAATAATAGGAAATGCTAATCCAAATTCATCTAAGTTAGAAAACTGCTTTTCAATTTTTAAAAATTAAATCGACCCCTGCATGCAAGGAATTAATTGTGTCCATTAACATGACACTTTATCTCCATTGCCTAAGTGTGATCACGGGTGTAGCGTGCAGAGGGATACTGCACATTAATAGTGCACATTCCCTATGCTAGTGCAGCTTGTGTAGGGTTAGTAAGTTAAAGAGTCTAAAAGTTATTCATTGCTGCTCAGAGATTCTCTCTGGGTACTTTGGCTTCCTTCACCCGTAAAACTGTCTATGATATGACCCATGTGTCATTGAAACCCCAATAGATAAATACTCATTGCTTCATTATGGGTTCTCCAGGTTCATCCACCTTCCAAGTAAACTGTCCGACACACTTTGATTCTGTCTATTGAATGTTAAACCCAACCAACAAAAATCTTTAGCTGCTTCATGGTTGAGGCTTTCAAACAATGATATTTTCTTTGGTAAATTGGCAATTCATTTCAGTTGGTACTGTGAATATCAATGGAATATAATTGACTTCTTCCTAATGTGAAAGTTGAAAAAAAAACGGAAAATGCTGCTTGTAAAGTCGTATTTGACATGCTATGATGGTGATACAGCTGTTTAGTTGCCTTTATAAAAAAAATCAGAATAAAGGAGAACTTTCATATTGAGTAAATGCCCTGCAATTATAATATGCAATCTGCATGCACAAACATATGTCACATGGAGAACTGTATAAATTATATCCTTTGAAATTTAGAATAATGTCTTTGAAAAATCAGCTAATAAAAACTAAATTATTTGGTTTCCATACTGAGTAATTGAGGAGCATTGGGGTTTGAAAATTTCAGTGTTAACCTAATTTGCTTGCCAAATTTTCTGTGAACATTTAAATTTAACCCTGTCTGTTCAAGAGCCATTTATAACTGATGTCTTGTAAAATAGTATTTTCTCCAGTAAAAGTATAGGATAGGGGATTCTGCAGCTTTTAACTGGTAGAGTGCTGAATTATTTTTGGTTGTAGAATTTGTTCTCATGTCTTTGTCTTATACAATTTATGGGAGAGTGCCTCTGGGCACTCCCCCAATGATAGTAACAAGGCAAATCCATACAGACAAAATAATTTCATTTCAAAGATAAAGTGGAGCACATCGACAGAATATGAAGCTTTTAGGCTGTGATAACCAGACTTCAGTATAAACCCCAAATATGGGCTTCTAGAAGTCTACCAGTTAAGAAAAATAAAGAGTTTTTGCAAGCTTTTCGTATTTCTTTTCAATCCTTATCATATTTTCGATATACTTAAGCTCTGCTCTTGAAATAGAAATCAAAAAATAATATTCAGCTGCATGATTCATTGGGTAAAAAATTAATGAAATCTCTTCAGACATCATGCTGTACAGTTTAGTGAATGTGATGGCAGTGGAGCAAGTGTTAGATAAGTAAGACAGAACACAATGAGGGAGTATGCGGAACTGGAATTAATGATCTGAGTTGGAGTTCTCCCTATATTTTATATGCGACAAAGGCTCATGTGAAATGCAGGATAAATGCCTACCAAGGGTTGTTGATTCCTATCCCCAGTACTCTACCCGAGTTGTGTACTGTATTTATTCAACTATTAAACTTGAATTAAGTGGATAAGGCTGATATTTTTAACCCTTAACCTGCTAAATCCGTATTAATGACATTTTTCTACAACAAAACAGGTGTCCCAACATATAGTTTTTCGGTAAGCGTGCAAGTTACATTCGAAGTGCCATGGCAGTTGTTTCTTAGCAAGTCTTGGATGCCTACATAGGCAGCCAAGACTTGCCAAGAAACATCTGCAAAGTCAGTCATAAGATGTGGATTGTCAAAGTAAAGCTAAACTGTATAAAAAATTTCCACGCCCTTAAGGGTTAAAGAAAAATATCACCTTTGGCAGTCTGTTCACTTCATTGCATGCCACCGTTTTGTGTCGAAGCATTTCATTCATGCCATAATCTCAATCAGAGGCACAATGTCCAATCGCATGCATTCTTAGACAACATTCTTAAACATAGGTCAGATTTCAAGCATGGTGTACCTAGCACATTTCTCATTGTGTTGTATGAGATAATGTTGAAAATATGCAGCAATTGTGGTATAAATATATATTATTACACCCCTAACATCTCATTATAATAGGAATCGGTAAAAAATAATTTGAGTTCTCCCCTCACTAGTGAGATCAAACACCTCGGTGATTAACATTTCGTGTGAACTTGAAATTTACAAATGAATTTTCACAAGCGCAAAACAAAAGTTGTTCTCTCTCCATTAGTGAGTAGCATAATAAAAAAGTTGTTCTCGCTCCACTAGTGAGTATAACAAGACGTCATAATTATGTCATTTCGCCAACAATCCCGAAAACTATTTTGTGTGGATGTACACAACATCCAATGCGATCTGTGTCAGTGGAAACAGCGATCAGCTGATTGTGTAAACAGATTTCTTGCGTGGTATGGGCATCGGTTTGGATCGTTTCAGTTGAAGCTTCAAATGAAAGGGGTATAATAAAAAGAAAATCTAATGTTTTCTTGTGAATACCGGGATTAATCTCATACGTGAGTGAGAGAATTTGTATTTTTACTTGCAGCAAGCTGCTCGTGAAAATACGAATTCTCTCACTCACTCATGAGATAAATCCCGGTATTCACAAGAAAACATTAGATATCCTCTATTTATCACCAATGTTTATGAAAAAATGTTGTATTGGAGTTGAGCTCTTGTTTCTACGGCCATATCTTGATGTGTTAACCCTTAAGTCCTCAGATGAATTTTACGTTTATTTACTGTATACAGTATAATTATACACCTGGAAGTTAATTAAAGCCAGGAGTCGAGTTTTCTTGCCTGTGATGTAATACTGCAGGTAATCTGGCTGTGATGGTTCGGCTATCTTTGGGCTGGGGGAGAATTAAACACTGATCAGATGCTTCTAGTCAAGTGTCGTCTCCCTGAATAGGCAGACAACACTTGACTAGAAGCACCTTCTTACTGTAAGCTTTTTGCGGTATGTCATGTTCAATAAATTCATTCTGATTCCCCGGCTTCTAAGAGTTAAGCACCCCCTGAAATGTTATATGACAGTGAAGATGCTATTTCTGATTATTATGTTTTAATGATTGCAGTGTCTTGCAGTACATTTCATCTCGTGAAACAATGCTTCTGGTTGATAGCGTACCCCAAACACATCCCCTTGTCCATGTGAAGCATGCTACCCACGAATGTCACAAAAAACACTATCATTCATATACAATATCTGGGTATAAAACAAGAATAATTGTCACTTCTTTTATCAGTAAATGTTGACATGACAAGGAGGAGACTGTCAGAGGCACTAAGATGGCAAATCATTGACATGCATGCAACAGGCATGTCATTCAAAGTTATTGGAAGGCAACTTGGCTATAGTCATTCTGTCATCAGCTGACTTGTCTGAAAAATTCAACAAACCAATGATATTAAGGACCGACCAAGACCTGGACAACCCCAAAAGACCTTTCCTCAGGAAGATCGAGTCTGGCATGCCTCGTTAGGCGTGAACCCTTTGCTTCAAGTGGGGTTTTGAAACACCTTTGACTCCCCAACAGGTGTTTTGTACAACAGAATTGTCCGAAACCATCTCAATGCACTGGGTATAAGGTCCTGCTCTGTCCGATAGGCATCAAAGATGATGTTTGGAGTGGTGTATGGCACAACAACATTGGAATCTCAGGACATGGAAGAGAGTCCATTGGTGAGACGAGAGTTATTTCCTGCTTCACATCACAGATGGTCACATAAGAGTGTGGAGGCATAGAAATCCTGCTTACGTGCCCAGGAACATCACACCTACTGTTCCGTATGGCAGAGGATCAGTAATGATCTGGCGATGCCTCTTTGATGATTGTAAACTTGATATGGTGACTGTATGTGGGAATCTCTGTGGTCATCAGTACATCCGGGACATTCTCAATCCGGTTGTCATGCCTCATTATGACAACGACTCATTGGCTACTTGCCCTGTATTCATGGACGACAATTTAAGGCCACATCGTTCCCATGCTGTGAGAGCATTCCTTCAGAACAATGCTATTACAACACAACCTTGGCCTGCAATGAGCCCTGATTTGAATCCCTTACAACACATCTCAGACTTTCTTGGACGTTGTGTGCAAGCAATGGATCTGCCTGTACAGAATTTGACCGATTTGGAAACTGCATTGCATGAGGAGTGGCAGCAGTTGCCTCTAGACCATATCAGAAAGCTCACTGGTAGCATTAGGAGGAGGGTTCAGGCTGTCTTTTGGGCACGTGGTGCATACACTCACTACTGACGTCAGACTCTGCTATTGTGTTCACGAGACCACAAGTTACATTTTTTGTCAGTAATTACAGGCATTGTTTCATCATGGACCGTTCCAGCACCATACTTGTCAAGAGAACATTTTTCCATCAAAAACATTAGTGACAGATATGTGTAAATTTCATCATTGTGTTGTCTTTCATTTATCAATAGACATTCCTTCCACAAACAATCACTTTAGGCCATCTGAAAGATAGCATGAAAGTAATGACAGTTTCTATGAACACCACTGTGAAAAAACCAGGGGGTGCTTAATTAAGTTCCAGGTGTACGTGTACACAGCTGCAGATGACTTAACAGTGTTTCTTCATCATTGTTGGCTGCCTGTACAGGCAGCCAACAATGATGTAAAAACACTGTCAAGATAAATGCATCCTACCAGATGAGTTCTCAAGGAAGAATAGACTTGGAACAACGTTTTCGGGCAATATAAGAGGGTCTGTTTGTCGCTGTATGGGGACTTAAGGGTTAAACACAAGTTGAGATACAGCCTTACAAACAAAATTTTGTACATAATGGTGATGATAGATTTATGTTACACTTTTCAACTGCAGTGCCAATAACTTGATTAACTTGCCTTTTAGTTTCAGATTTAATTTTCACACTCGTAAAATGCAGGTTTATTCACTGGGAACTAGACACAGCTGCCTTGAACTTTCCTAGTCCTTGGATATTAAGATATATTTAATGAGCGTGTTTGTTGAACATCTTGAAAAGTCTGTGCTTTGTAAATGATGTGGTGTTTCAACTTGAATGGTTCCAATGATTCAGATGCAGAAACACAAAAGTAATGTGGTTTCATTATCTAATAATAACTCTTTGGAGAAGAATTTTTTCCCCTTTCATATATAGAAAACCCTTTCAAAAGCATGTAATGTTCTATAAATAGCAATGTGAACAAATTGAAACTAAGCTTGTATAATGCAGTTGCAGGATACAGATTTTGTATTGGGTTGGGGGTGATGTATTCAGGTAATTATGGACAAAATTGGGACATGTTGTGAATGTATTTAATTTTTTGTGCTGTGGAGTATGCAAAGTTCTTTGGTGCCATATGTTCAATAGATGCTCAATTGCTTGTGTGAGGATTTTACAATTTATATCTTCTCTGTTCAGTATTGTGTTCATAGTTCAGTAGTCATTTCACCATGATGAAACTCTTATACTATAGGCCTTTCTTTGATACTATCCTTTGGGAGCGGTTAATCTTTCAAGGTTTGTATATTGTCAAACTGCATGTTCTCAGAACAGGTACTTGAATACTCTATCAGGAAGGCCTGCTGACAGTAGGTCAGTTACCTTGGCTGTGGTTTCTGGCCCAGACTTGAAATCACAATTTAGCCTCTAGACTCATAGGCTCTCATGTAGTTGAAAGCCTGGAAAATTGCCCAGGCCCTCAGGGTAGGGGAAGACCTAATTAGATTAGAAGTAATGTGTGACCTCAGATTTAAGAATGCCAAAGCTTATAAAAGTTTTTAGGAGGGCATTTTTCACTTTCCTTATTTTCAAATCAGACAGTGCATACAGGGTGAGATACAGGGTGTGAGTGATTGCTCATCTCCAAACTACAGGCAACATATTTATGTAGGGTTTTTTTTAATCCTTAAGGCCAAATTCCGACTTTTTGCTACCACAAAACAGGTGCCCCAGCATACAGTCCTTGGATAAACTTGCATGTAATATTCCAAATACCTTTGTAGATACAGTAGACTCCTCTTAATTGAATATCCTTTTTGCCAGTGAAAATTATTCAATTAACAGGAGTATACAATTAAGAGGGATTTGGTTTGTTTCCTTTGTTCTGGGGGTGAACTGAGCATTTATTCTATTATATCTTGTTTGACAGAGCCCATAGAGCTCTGTCAAACAAGATATAATAGAATAAATGCCTGTATTGGATGTAGAACGGTCAAAAAGGTTGATAAATAATGGGAATTTGGTCCGTGTCACAGTAATTTTTTCAACAATTACAAAAATTTATATACAATCAACAGTAGTTTACTCCACAACCCATATGCAATTAACAGATCAAATTTGTACTGAAGTTATGGTAAATGGTTTTGTGTTTGAAAATCATATTCAATTAACAGGGATATACAATTAAGAGATATCCAATTAAGTGGGCTCCACTGTATTTCTAAGCAAGTCCTGGCTGCCTATATTGGCAGGCAAGACTTGCCTAGAAACAACAGAAAAATTACAGTATGTAGGCTGTCAAATGTGTATAAAAAATATTTAAAAATCTTCAGACCTTAAATGATTCAGATTAAAGGTTGTTCATTTATTTATTTATTGGGGTTTAATGACACTTTCAACACTCGTGGTCACCTCATGCCAGGCAGTTGTATGGTCGGTGGATGCAGCAAGAGTACTTTGAAGGAACCACCAAGCAGTAGTAATAAAATGTCAGACTCCTCAACATACTAACAGTGCCAGTGTGTGAGGTCAATTACTGCTGGTCAAGATCAAACCAAGGACATTACAGTTTGAAAATCAATGATCTAACACTGAACCTCTGCATCCCTTGAGGTTGTTCATTAAAGGTCTGTGAGCAAAAGAGTTGGATAGTAAAAGCTAAAGACAAGACATGATAAACAGTGGTTTGAACCTGATTGAGTACAGATAAATGTGCTCTTGCTTTTTGTTTACTGAAACCTCATCAAATAATGATCAGTCCATCGATCAGGGATGTTTTTTTGAGTGGTGGAGTTACAGTTGCTTTATTTGATGTTGCAGTACCCTTAAATTAGAAGTACCTGTTAATGAAAGTTCTACAGACATGATGCATTGCTGTTTAGTGAACATAATGACAGGCATGATGGGTGACTGATGATGTTCACTAGTAACCTATGATCTGGGTGTTAATGTTCTATAATGAACAATGTATCACTTTCTTTTCATGAGTATATTCTGTGCCAGAATTGATTTACCTATTCTTCACGCTTTTTGCAGCTTGGTGGTTCTCCCTAAATGATGTGGAATTCCGCATCCAAAATATTTGTTTGTTGGTGTTTAAATGGTTCACTGCTGATTTAACCCTTTACCTAACATGAAACGCAGACGACACTAGCAAAAAAAATTCTTGAATAACTAATTTTTTCATTTTTTGTCTCAAAAACATAGGTTATGACCCCTCATTGGAACGAGCTTGACAAGCTCGTTCCAATGAGAGGTCGTTACCTATGTTTTTAGTTTCCGTCAAATAACTAATGAATACTGACTCAAATCAATTTCAATTTTTGGTTATGCATTATTGGTGTCGAGAGGAAGCTTCCTTCTGATTTTGATCGGCTAGCCAATTAAATGTGGCTGCCAATCGTGGCCAAATATGAATTTGGTTTCCGTCAAATAACTAATGAATACTGACTCAAATCAATTTCAATTTTTGGTTATGCATTATTGGAGTCTAGAGGAAACTTCCTTTGATTTTGATCGGCTAGCCAAATTAATATGGCTGCCATGGTGGCCATATTGAATTTGATTTCTGTCCAATTACCAATGAATGCTGACTCATATCTTATATGACACCATCGCAGTTATATGCCATGCTTTGCGTTGCTCTTGTCTGTATATGCTGGTGGGATTTAACCTTTACTTTAGGTAATGGGTTAGTTTACAATTAAATGAAATTTGTATATTTTTGGCTCACTTGACAGAAAAGTCGGGTGAGCTATACAGATCACTCATCGTCCTTCATTCATCCATCGTTTTTGGTAAAGGTGGTGTTCTATTTGTGTCTTCTACTCCCTAACTGAAGCACAGTTCCAATAATATTTCATGTAGGTGATGGTTGGGTGGGCCCTTTCAATTTTGGTAAAATCTGTATGTTGCCGACTTATGGGGAGGGTAAAAAAGTAAAAAACAACAATGTATAACCAGAGGTTATCCTAAATCCAAAGATTATTGTGTAGCTATTGCTGAAGCTACACAATAATCTTTGAATTTAAGACTATCTCTAATTATATTAGAGACAATTCATCTCATGCACCCTCTAAATCTTTGTGTGGATACCCTCATATTTCCACACAAATAAGTTCAACAGCCATTTTATGAGGTAATTCAAGTGAAGTCCCTGTCCGTACAAACAATTCATTGGTTAACAACATCCCCACCTACCCTTTTTGACAGAAGACAGATCTGAGAACGTACATTTAACTGGCAGATTGCTAAATTACTTTTCAGTGGTTATTTGTTATGCGAGTATTTTTTTTCCATAGATATCACACTACTACAAAAGGAGATTTAATTTACCAAGATGTTGCTCTTAAATAAATGTTTTGTTGCAATTTATTGGAGAGTGCCAATTGGCACTCTCCAATAAATTGTAACAATATAATGTATTAATATTTTGATTCCAGTGCTGAACCAACAACACATTACTGCAAACAATGTAAAACCACTATAGTGGCTTTCAGTACTTTTCAGTAGAGCCCTGAGGTTTTTTGCTTTAAAAAACCGAAACCGCAACCGCAGTGTAAATCCCACAACCTCCCAGCTTCCCAGCTCTAAAGTGCATTCAATAACTCCCCTGTTGGAAATAATAGAGCCTTAAACTTTTAGATGCGGTGCATTGCCGCTACCAGCGGCAATCAACCTTTTGATCCCTGCCCCTGATCGGATCATGACAGCCCATGAACTGGTCACTTTCAGGTCTTGAGGGGAGTATAAAAGGGAGTGAGCAAGTGACCTTTTGACTTTTGCCTCTGAAAAGAATGAAGAAGTTCAAAACTAATCTGGCTAGCTAAGTTATTAGTTGTAACTGAATCTTTGAATTTAGGATAACCTCCGTTTATATAATTATCCCCACTATGTAGTGGAAGGGGCTTATAGGATGGGTTCTATCCATTTTTTGTCTGTCCTTCCATCCACCCTTCCCTCCCTTTTCCCATTCATCCATCCATCCATCCTTCCACCATGAATAGTTTTGTGAACCAACTGTCTTCAAGAGTTATTGCCCTTATTGGATGGAGACTTTCTTTTCTTGTAATCATATTGCCATCACATTTCAAAGTGAACTATTCTCGATTTTTTTTTCCCAAATTTAATATATAGCTTTTTCATAATAATATCATGAATGGGGTTACGAACCACCTGTTGCCATCACATTTCAAAGTGAACTATTCTAGATTTTTTTTTTTTTTTCCCAAATTTAATATATAGCTTTTTCATAATAATATCATGAATGGGGTTACGAACCACCTGTGTCCAAGTACTTCTTCAAGAGTTATTGCCCTTGATGGACTTTGAATATCTTGTCATCGCATTAAAATTTCTTGTCATCACATTTCAAAGAGCACTTTTTAGGATTTTTTTTATTAATTTAATGTGTAAAGTTTTGGTGATAATATCATGAAAGGGGTTTCAAACCACTTGTGTCCAAGTATTTCTTTGAGAGTTATTGCCTTTGTTGGACTTAGGTGGCAGGGAATTGGCCATCTCATGGCATTGCACTTGTTTCATTATATAGTTACCCTTATTATATCAGAGTTTTATTGGTGGAGGAAGCTGGAGTACCCATGAAAAACCACTAAGCAGTGGTGAGGAACTCTCAGACACCCCAACTTACCAACTCATCACAAGTATGATTAACATTGTTTAAAGGTATGTGTCCCATCAATGTGTCTTACCCAAGGATACAATGCAGATTGTGTGGCTCATGAACAAATCATTAACCTTTCGATATGATGTCCAATGAGCTACTGTGGTCCTTTTTTGTGAAGTTTGGCACAAAAGCAGAGGCGGCTGAGCCAGGTGGGCACTGGGGGCACATGCCCCTCCACTTTTTTCCACAGATATGTTTCGCAGTTACATAATGAGTTAAAATGGGCACATGCAAACATGTCAATAAACAGGCATTCCTATAACAATATTTGAAAATCCAAAAAATATTTAGCCAAAGAATCCCTCTTGGTCACTTCTGTCCATTTTTTCTACTTCAACCATCTTCCAAACCGGGTTGGAAGATGATTGAAGTAGAAGAAATGGACAGGACAGTGACCACACAGTGGCCTATTCATATAAACAAGAGACTATAGCGAGTCCTGGTACATTTACCGATATACAATTGTAACCTTTCTCACATTGGGTCGAACCATAGTAGCATTGTAAACTTGTTGTGCCCCTCCACTATCATCGAGCTTCCGCTACCCCTGCATAAAAGTGAAATGAGTCATGTTTACCATATGCTTATTTAATCATTCACTTTATTTGCTTATAACTGTATTGAGATATAGATCTCTGGCATAATGCCAAGCACAGGGTTAACTATTTATCAAAGGAAATCACTTAATTGGGTCTAAATGCTTTCTATCTTGCATGATAAGCCAGCAATAAAAAAAAAGATTCTATACCATTGATGAAGACCCAATCTGTGCTAATTTCCCTCCTGGGGAGAAAACAAATTCATCAGCATTATCTTGTTTACCATCGGTGGGAAAACCACCAGTTCCTTTTATATGGTATTGAGTATTTATCGTGAGTTATAAACAAATTCTGAAATGACCAAATTGCCTTATTCTACCTACAGACTTGTGTGTTTACCTTTTATTATCATTACTGTCTGGGATACTCTTGCAGACAAAACTCATTTTTGTTGCATCGGAAGCCATTCACCAACTTTACATTAAGCAAGTTATTAACTGGTAGAATGCTGTTAGCCCATATCATGGGCTTTATTTATTTATTCATTGGGGGTTTAATGACACTTGACAGCCAAGGTCACCTCGTGTTGGACAATTTTACAGATGTAGAAAGCTGGAGTACTTGGAGAGAACCACTGAACAGTGGAAGGCAACTGTCAGACTCCACAATATACTAACTTCACACAAGCCGTGTTAGCATTGGTTGAAGACAAGTGCACAATTGACGTGCAGTGCACTCAAGTACACAGTGCCACTCTAACCCCACATGGCCAGTCAGGATTAAGTGCCTTGGCCAAGAACAAATTCAGTTACCCCTGGCGGAGATCAAAATGTGTGCCTTTCAGTTTGAAGTCCCATGCCATAACCATTGAGTTTGTTCAAGCCATGTCCCTAGGTCCATATTTGGGCTCACTGTGGGAGCTTGAATTGTAACTTAGTTCGAAATGAGGAATTTTCTTAAAAAATCTTCTTCAGATCCAGCAGTCAGAATGTTTTGATATGTGGTGTGTAGCATCCTTGGGGGGGGGGGAGATTCAAGTTTGTTAAAGCCAAGTCCCTGGGCCCGAATTATAACTTGGTCAATATGAGGAATTTTTTAGCTCACCGAAGGGAGCTCAACTTATCACTTGCCGTCCGTCGTCTGTCGTCAACATTTTTCAAACGACTTCTCCTCTGAAAGCGCTAGGTCGATTTGCTCGAAACTTGGTATGGATGTTTATTGCCATATGTCAATTCGAGTTTGTTCAAATGAATTGGACATGCCCACTTGGGGCTCCATAGGGGGCATAACTCTGATAGCACTGTATGGATTATAGAAAAATTATTAAAAAATCTTCTTCTCCAGAACCAGTGGGCAGAATCTTTTGATACTTGGTATGCAGCATCTTGGTATGGGTCTGATTCAAGTTTATTCAAATCGGCCCCCTGGCTTCATATTTGGGCTCACTATGGAAGCCCAAATTCGAACTTAGTGCATTTCAGGCAAATTTCTTAAAAAATCTTCTTCTCCAGATCCTGCAGGCAGAATCTTTTGATATTTGGTATGCAACATTGTGGGGTGGATCTGATTAAAGTTTGTTCAAACCGGCCCCCTGGATTGACATTTGGGCTCAGTATAGAAGCCTGAATTCGAACTTAGTGCATTTCAGGCAAATTTCTAAAAAATCTTCTTCTCCAGATCCAGCAGGCAGAATCATTTTATATTTGGTATGCAACATTGTGGGGTGGATCTGATTCAAGTTTGTTCAAATCGGCCCCCTGGATTCATATTTAGGCTCAGTATAGAAGCCCGAATTCGAACTTAGTGCATTTCAGGCAAATTTCTTAAAAAATCTTCTTCTCAAGATCCAGCAGGCAGAATCTTTTGATATTTGGTATGCAACATTGTGGGGTGGATCTGATTCAAGTTTGTTCAAATCGGCCCCCTGGATTCATATTTGGGCTTACTATAAAAGCTCGAATTCGAACTTAGTGCATTTCAGGCAAATTTCTTAAAAAATCTTCTTCTCCAGATCCAGCAGGCAGAATCTTTTGATATTTGGTATGCAACATTGTGGGGTGGATCTGATTAAAGTTTGTTCAAACCGGCCCCCTGGATTGACATTTGGGCTCAGTATAGAAGCCCGAATTTGAACTTAGTGCATTTCAGGCAAATTTCTTTAAAAAATCTTCTTCTCCAGATCCAGCAAGCAGAATCTTTTGATATTTGGTATGCAACATTGTGGGGTGGATCTGATTCAAGTTTGTTCAAATCGGCCCCCTGGATTCATATTTGGGCTCAGTATAGAAGCCCGAATTCGAACTTAGTGCATTTCTCAAGCAAATTTCTTAAAAAATCTTCTTCTCAAGATCCAGCAGGCAGAATCTTTTGATATTGGGTATGCAGCATGCTTAGGGCGGTGAGATTCAAGTTTGTTCAAGCCAAGTCCCTGGGTTCATATTTGGGCTCACTGTGGTAGCCCGAATGATAACTTAGTTCAAAATGAGGAATTTTCTTTAAAAATCTTCTTCTTCAGATCCAGCAGTCGGAATGTTTTGATATTTGGTATGCAACATCCTTAGGGGGTGAGATTCAAGTTTGTTCAATGACAACTTAGTTCAAAATGAGGAATTTTCTTTAAAAATTTTCTTCAAATCCAGCAGATGAATGCTTCTGATATTTTTTATGCAGAATCCTTGGGGGGGTAAGATTCAAGTTTGTTCAAGCCATGTCCCTAGGTCCATTTTTGGGCTCACTGTGGGAGCCCGAATTGTAACTTAGTTCAAAATGAGGAATTTTCTTTAAAAATCTTCTTCTTCAGATCCAGCAGTCGGAATGTTTTGATATTTGGTGTGCAGGTGGGTGAGATTCAAGTTTGTTAAAGCCAAGTCCCTGGGTTCATATATGGGCTCCCTGTGGGAGCCCGAATTATAACTTAGTTCAATATGAGGAATATTCTTTAAAAATCTTCTTTTTTTTTTAGATCCACTGGTCAAAATCTTTGGATATTTGTTATAAGCTTTTCTTAGGAGGAGCAGATGCAACTTGTTGAAATCAATTCTCTGGGTTGATATTTAGGCTACCATGTCAGGTGAGTGCCTCAGGCCCCCTGGGGCCTCTTGTTTCACATAGCTCATGGCTTCAGAGTAAATGCTAAGTTTATCTCTGGAATACAGAAAAGTGACACAATCCTTGTTTTAATTGAATACTCCTATTAATTGAATAATTTTCATTGGCAAAGTCGCTATTCATTTAACAGGGTTCCACTGTAATAACTAAAATATGTTGTAAATATTCAATTTGTATTATTGTGAAACATGTACACATCATCAACACATTTGTTCTTCTCAGATTTCAAAGAATATTCTTTATCTGGTTGAGTGCTAGAAGCCACTGTCAGGGATTTGAAAAAAAATGAGGGTACCAGAGCAAAATCCAATGATTTCCTTACTCATGTTTTTATTCAGTCAAACACAAATAATATTTTGTTTATTTAAATTTGTTTTATCACAAATTATTGAAGAGTGCCCTCAATAAAACAAATTTTGATGAACAAATTGGGAGTGTGGTGGCTCAGTGGTAGAGTGTTGGACTTATATGCTAGAGGTCCCGAGTTCGATCCCCATCCGGGACGACCCGCATTGTGTCCTTGGGCAAGGCACTTTATCTCTGTTGCCTACATGGGGCCACGATGATGCCATGTACTAAGGCATACTGCATGTTGATAGCTCACATGTCTTCAACCACTGTAACCCTGCTAGAGCGGAGCTTGAAGAGAGTTAGAATGTTGAGGAGCTGACAGTTGCTTGTTGATGCATGGTGGTTCTCTCTGGGTACTCTGGCTTCCTTCACCCGTAAAACTCTCACGGTCACCATTAGCCATTGTGCATAAGTATGTGACCTTAAACACCAATAAATATAAATAGATGAACAAATTCAGACCACCAAAAATAATGTAGCCCTCAACTAGTTAAAAAGTGATAAGCAATTGTGAGAGTCTGAAAATGGAGCACTTTCAAGAATTTAGTTGTCATTGAACATTGTCTTTTTAGAGTAACAATCCCCCCCCCCCCCCACACACACACACACAAAATGGCATCAGGTGTAGTGTTGAAATGACTAGAAGAAACTTTTTGAGTTGACTAATTACTCGCAATTAATCGACTTGCATTCAACTAGTCATTTCCCTATACATTCAGTACAATCAGAATGAATTTCCTCAGATCAATTTACAGTCTGTGCCTTCATTTGTGGCATTTTCAGACATGTTAACATATCTGGAATGACTGGGTAATATCTGAATCCCTTGTGAAATGAGATCAGTTTCAGCTAAAAATCCCGGAAAATCTAACATCAGAGGGTTTTTTTCAGTTTGGTAGTTGATATTTAGTATCGGTTTGCAAGTGTTAGAGCGAAACTGGGCGACTTACGCTCATGACATTTAAAATTCCACCTCCATTTAACTGGAGTTTCCTATTGAAAAAAATATATGAAAGCCATTTAATCATCTGTTTTGAGTGGCAGAAGTCACTTTCAGGGATTTCATCAAAATGAGGGTATCAGTGCAAAAGCTAACATTTTCCTTGCTCATGTTCCATATTCAGTCAAACGCAAATAATATTTGGTTTATACAAATTTGTTGTATTTCAAATTATTGGGAGAGTGCCTGTGGGCATTCTCCAATAATTTATAATAAAACAAATTTTGATGAACAAATTCCATCCACCAAAAATAATCTATCCCTCAACCAGTTAATATTTACTTGGTTTAGCCATATACCTAACATAGCAGACAAAAACGGCCAGAAAATTTATCACAGTAAGCCTACCACAGCCTAAAATATCTTACAAATGTCTATATATAACCAAACAAATATGGATATCCTTAGAACCAGCTCGTTGAGCCGGTTCTAATGATATCCATATTTATATGGTTTTAGTGAAGATTTGTGAGAATTTCTTTTGAAAAATGTGAACTTTTAATTTATTTTTTAAAAATGCTGTGTTAGGTAAAGGGTTAATTATTTACTATCTGCTTTCTTTTGATTGTCAAATCTCTTCGTAACACATGGGCAGGTCAAAAATAGATCATGTTTTGTACACAGTACTTCACATACTTCCATAAGGGGCAAATATTTATGATTCAAAATACATTACACAATGGACGTATTTTTGAATAGCTGCTAAAATTGCATTTCACTATATTTGCATCTATTCATAGTGGGGTGCCTATTAACGGGAAGTACCAAATGGAATTGGAACAATTTAAAAAGGAATCAAATCCTTCACAAATGATGCCCAATCCCAGAAATCCACACACAGAATGGCTGAAATCTATATTTACATGACATAAAACATGACCCAAAATATTGACTTTTCAAACTTTTACTGTCAAAGCAATTACAAGTTAGGTGAGACACTTTTGTGGCCAGTAATCATTCCAGCAATCCAGTTGTATAAAGATCAGTTTGAGTGACTTACTATGGGAGATGGCTCACACACTGTTTTACATTACAGCATTTCATGATAAGTGACAAAGATGCACAAATATGTTGTCTCCATTCAGGGTTCCTGTAAGGCCTTAGGTTCAAGGAATGGCCTTGAATTTGACTAAGCATCATTCAAGGCCTTGAAATTCTGGAAAATGTGCCTCAAGGCCTTGAAAAGCCTTGAATAATTTTTAAATAAAAATGCCAATGAAGCACTTGATCATAACTTAATCATAACTACATAGACAGAACAGCATTCATGTTCGAGTTGTCATTTTTTACCACACAAGATCAATTTGGGCGGAGTGGTAATATTAAAGGAGAAGCCAAAGGCTTCGAATTCAATATTAGCCCTCTGCTAAAATCGATTGAGTGTGGTAAAAAATGACAGTTTAAACATGTATGTTGTTCTGTATTTATTGCATGCCTGCAGTTTACTAAAAAAAAATATTAATCGATTTTGGCAGAGGGTAATATTGAACTTGAAGCCTTCGGCTTCTTGTTCAATATTATCTCTCTGCCGAAATTAATCTGGTGCATAAAAAATGACAGGTCGATTGCATATTCTGTTCTGTATTCATTGCACGCCTACAGTTTACTAAAAAATATTAAATTAAAAACACAAATTATTGCCAAAAATAACCCAAACGTAAAAAAAGAAATAGTTAAATAGTCTGTGCATGTGATCCATATTGTTCAAGGACAATACATAAAGAATTATTCTTTGCTTCAGTTTTTGCAGAAAAGGCATGTATTTTATGAAAATAAAAACATAGCAGTGCAATAAATAGTTTTATATGTCAGAGTTCTTGAAGGCGTAGTCCTAACTAGTACCCTCTGGTCATTACCCTCTCCTCCCATATAGTTATGAGCATGTAATCATAACTAGGTAGTTTTATATGTCATAGTTCTTGAAGGCGTAGTCCTAACTAGTACCCTCTGGTCATTACCCTCTCCTCCAATATAGATATGAGCATATAATCATAACTAGATAGTTTTATATGCCAGAGTACTTGGAAGCGTAGTCCTAACTACGACCTCTGGTCATTACACCTCCCCCCTGCCCCCCCCCCCCCCCTCGCCTTCCCACTTGGGATGTGGAAGGAGAGGGAAATGACCAGAGGATCATAGTTTGGACTGGTAAATTCAAACCTTGAAATCATTGAATTTAGCTACAATGCAAGTCAAAATAAGTTGTATAACTGTAATAAAATAAGTATACTGATGCACCTACACTGATAAGAATCTGACATCATTTTTCTGGAAAACTCTCAGTGAGAGCTTTCCAGAAAATGATGTCAGCTGCAGAGAAAGATACATAGTTTATAGTGGTTATCCTACAACTTATTTTGACTTGTACTGTATTGCTGGGCCTTGAAAAATGCCGAAATTTGTCGAGAAATGGTCTTGAATAGCCTTGAATTTTATCTGTCCTTGCCTGCAGGAACCCTGCCATTCTAAAGTGTGTTACAACACAAAACAGTCCGAGAATACCAATGATAAATATATGAGTTTTGCACTTATATGTATTGAGTAAATTTAGTTTCCTGCAAATCTTTGATTTGATTCAATTTGAAAATTGCCATGCCGATTCCTGCATTTCCCTTGAAAAATGAGGCCTGCTTCATTCTTTAACAGTTTTGCTGGGGTTTTTTTTTATATCTGCATTGAAATTGACAAATGAGACAAATCTTACTCAGAAGGTAATCTTCAAGAAGTTTGTGTTCAGTTATATAACTGTGTTTTGATTGCAAATATTTTTCAAATTTAATAATGTGTCCCTGATTGACAGTAATAAGTTATATTGTTTGCCCCCCTCTGGGATGGTTGATATATAGTGAAGAGCTGCATACCATTGTAAACTCTTTTATTTTTTTTTAATCTTAAAGTAATCTTTGAAACCAATAATGTTTTTTCAAAGAGAATATATATTGAGAGCAAAGAAAAAAATATTTGGTATTATTCTTCTATAAGGAATGCTTTTGGCAACACATTACCTACAAACATCGATACATTTTTTGTTTTCATTTTGTTTGCTACTTTTTACCCTTGAATTCTGTTTGGCACAAAATGTGTGCAGCTGTTTTGAATTCTTTCATACAAAGTAAAACAATTGATGGTATCCCTGGAATCAAACACATTAATTTTGTTGAAAACCCAAGGTGAAATGTTAGTGCTGTAATAATTGTTGTAGAAACAATGTTTTTTATTTAGAACTTTGTGACAGTTTAATAATTAACCCATTTCTTTACCTTACAGCAATACCTGAATAGCTGTATTCACAATAACTGCCTTTTGAAATTTTATTATTCCAAAAAGCAATTGCCTCAAACCCATAGTTTTTAACCCAGTTGAGGGAGGAGGGGGTAATGACCAGAAGATCCTGCAAACAAGGACTGAAATTTTTTAGTTTTTAGCTCAACTTGACAAAGTCAAGCTGAGCTATTGCCATCACTTCTCGTCCGTCGGCGTACGTACGTACATACGTTAGTACATACATCCACAATTTCCTTTGGCACACCTCACAGGTCGCATTTATGATCAGATCGCTTTGAAACTTGGTATGCTTATTTGGGGTGACCTCTAGATGGGAGCTATCGATTTTCTTCAATTTCCGTCAAAAAGTATTGCCGCGGCCAACATTCTTAGAACTTAGTTTAGTCAAACCTCAATATTTCCCTTTGGCACACCCTACAGGGCACATTTATGATTGGATTGCTTTGGAACTTTGTATGCTTCTTTGGGGTGACCTCTAGATGGGAGCTATCGATTTTCTTCAATTTCCGTCAAAAAGTATTGCCGCGGCCAACGTTCTTAGAACTTAGTTTAGTCAGACCTCAGTATTTCCCTTTGGCACACCCTACAGGGCACATTTATGATCGGATTGCTTTGAAACCTGGCATGCTTGTTTGGGGTGACTTCTAGGTGGGAGCTATCTAGTGCTGGGTGGTTTCTCAATTAATCGGGTATAGCCGGTTATAAAAAAATATGGTTAGTAATATCGTCTCATTTTCGAAAAACCGAAATATCGCCAACGTCATTGGCATAACTTGGCAACGACACCAACATTGACCTACCAGTACATAATTTGACAAAAGAGGCAATACTTCGTGAATGAGCATCTGTATTGGTAAGGAGCGGGCATTAAATTCTGAAATATCCTGCACTGTTTAGTGGGGACCCTCCAAAAGTGTTTACCGGTAAACTATTTTGTGAACCGATTCTCACGTAATAGCAATTTTCCCCGACGTAGAACAAATTGGGAACTCTTATAATTGATTGGACAAAACAATGACGTAAATGTCTCAAGATCCCCACACGGTGAATTTACATAGATTCTCAAACTGGAGAATGTCTGATTCTGTATCCCCACATTAACCATCTGTTTAAAAATAGCTTTTTACAATTTTAACCAATGACAAAAGAGAAAACACACAGTTTGTGTGCTGTATGTCTAATTTAGCTGCGCCCATGTTCAAGTGAAAATCTACAGAACTATCATGTTGCGCTCATTGTGCTCATTCGTAATAAATTTTTCAGATTTCATTTTAAACACACCACATGGTTGATTTGTGTTTTCGCTGACGCAGATTGCTTGACCTGCGGCAATATTGTTTTGCCAAGGCTATTCTTCCAAATTAACAGGGCTGCAGTGACTCAATGACTGTTTTGCACTAATTCCCCCAAATATCGCGATAATACCGTAAACCGCGATATCATCCCGAAAATATCGCGTTTTTTATTTGGGTCGATAACGCCCAGCTCTAGAACTATCGATTTTCTTCAATTTCCATCAAAAAATGTTGCCGCAGCCAGCATTCTTAGACCTTTAGATAAGAGCTATTGATCAGCATTCATTTGTGTGAAAAAAGTTGCCATTTACAATAAATAACCTCTGAACATACTGCATTTGTGTATCAACATTCTTCCTTTAGCCAGTCTTACAGTTTACATTTAAAAATGCATTGATTACTCTGACGTTGTGGACACACAAGGCTGTTATGTTGAAATTTCACCAAATAACATTGGTACCAATGATCTTCAATTTTGCCATTTCATTTATAACTTACCAAGTTCAAGTTTGTCAAGTTGAGCTGCAGTGTCATTGACACTTTCATTATATTAGACTAAAGGGTTAATATTTCAGGGGGGGGGGGTGGGAGGGGGTCAGGTTTTTTACCCATTTCAAAACACTGTTCCAATAGATTTTTGGGTATTTGTGTGACTTCACATGTGCAGTCTTTGTACGAGCCAGCTCCAGGTACTCCGGCTTCCTCCACCTGTAAAACTGTCACGGTCACAATTAGCCATTGTGCATAAGTAGGTAACCTTAAACACCAATAAATAAATATAATATATAAGAGCCAGCAGGTTCAGAATGTATCATGTAAGGTTGAGTGTAAAAACCGGACCATGTGTGGCCTCATTATATGGACTATACTACAGTTGAGCCCACTTAATTGTATAACTCTTAAATGAATACCCCTGTTAATTGCATATAATGCCCAAACACCAAATCATCTCCATACATTCAGTACAAATTTGACCTGTTAATTGAATATAGGTTATAGAGTAAACTCCTGTTAATTGAATAAAAAGTCTTAATCTGTCAAATAATATTTCTCCAACAACCATTAAATTCCCCATGTTTACAGACCTATTTGGCCTCATTACATCAACACCGATCTTTAATCTAGTACATCTTGTTTGACAGAGCTCCTTGAGATCTGTCAAATAAGATATAATAGAATAAATGTGCAGTTTATCACTAGAATACATGTAAATGACCAGATTCCTCTTAACCCTTTACCCAACGTAGACGATACCAAAATATATTATTTTAAATATCATTTTTTTAAAGTTTCCCAAAAATTTCAACAAAACCATATCTTGTGACCCCTCATTGGAACGAGCTTGATGAGCTCATTCCAAAGAGGGGTCACATGATATGGTTTTGTTGAAATTTTTTTGAAAAAATATTTTTTCAGCTCCTGAATTTGCATATTACGTGGGCAGATGTGGCTGATTCGTTGGGTAAAGGCTTAATTAGATACTCCTGTTGTTTGAATATTTTTCAATGCCCAAATGGCTATTCAGTTAACAGGGTTCCTCTGTAATCACAAAAGCAGTGACTCAATCAGATTGTGATCGAATCAAACCTTGAATTGAATCAGAGGTGTCTTGACCGATGAGGGTTGGGGGGGGGGGGGGGGTGCTATAAACATGATTTATTCTGACTGATGGCTCAAGTCCTGACTGATAAAACTAGAACGATGTCATTTGTGAACAAAGTGCACTAAAGTGTATCCCCTCAATTTTAGTATACCATCACGATGGTCACAAATCACTTCACATTCTCTGATGACAAAAGGGCACTACTGGCACCACATTGGGTCACATCAAAAGTCCAAAACGTTTATGCACATATAGTGACCCCCACCTGAACATATGAACACACTTTCAACATTTCGAATTAAAACCCCTAGGAGCCTTTCGCAGGAAACTGATGGGTGCCTTTATGCTCATCTAGAGACCCTACCGGAACATATGAATACACTTTTAATGTTTCGAATTGAAACCTCCTGGAGCCTTTCGCTGGAAACCAATTCTCTAATGACAAAAGCGGCACTATGGGGGCCGAATAAAAAATCTGAAACCTTTATGCACATCTAGATACCCACCAGAACATATGAACACACTTTCAATGTTTCAAATTAAAACCCCCTAGGAGCCTTTTGCCGGAAACAGATTTCTAATGACAAAAGTGATGCTGTGGGCACCTTATGGAGCTGAATCAATCCAAAACCATTATGCACATCTAGAGACCCTACCAGAACATATGAATACACTTTCAATGTTTCAAATATATATGAAACCCCAAGGAGCCTTCCGTCGGAAAGCAATTCTCCAATGACAAAAGTGGTGCTACAGATGCCACATGGGGCGAAATCAAAAATCCAAAACCTTGATGCACATCTAAAAACCCTACCAGAACATGGGAACATACTTTCAATGTTTGGAATTAAAACCCCTAGAAGCTTTTCAACAGAAAATTATTCTCTAATGACAAAAGTGGCGCTATAGGCGCCACATGGGGGCTGAATAAAAAATTTGAAGCCTTTATGCACATCTAGAGACCCTACCGGAACATATGAACACATTTTCAGTATTTCGAATTAAAACCCCAAGCAGCCTTTCACCAGAAACCAATTTTCTAATGACAAAAGTGGCACTACGGATGCCACATGGGGCCGAATAAAAATCTGAAACCTTCATGCACACCCTGCCTGAACATATAAACACACTTTAACCCTTTACCAACGAATCGACCGCATCCACTGCGTAATATGCAAATTCAGTAGTTTAAAAAAATATTATTTTTCAAAAAATTCCAACAAAACCATATCATGTGACCCCTCATTGGAACGGGCTGACCGTGCTCATTCCAACGAGGGGGCACATGATATGGTTTTGTTGAAAGTTTTTGAAAAAATAGTATTTAAAAAAATAAATTTTGATATCGTCTGCGTTGGGTAAAGGATTAAAAACCGAAATTACATAGCCTAGGAGCCTTTCGTTGGAAAGCAGTATTGTAGCCCAGTCTTTAAGTGGCGCCACTGGCACCACCTGGTGACAAAAATTCAAACTAAACCTATTTTTGTCATCTCTATACCATACTTAAGAAGTATGGTAAGTATCAAACTTATAGCTCCAAAAAGGTACGTACGGACGTAGATCACTATATCCTCTCATTTTTGAAAATGCGTGGTTAGTAATCCAACTACATCATCAAGACTTCATCGGAGGCATGTCTTGATGATGTAGTTGGAAAATTACCCTTTCAGGATTATAGTTCACAATCGACATTGCTTCTAAACTTCAATTTTGAATTTAGCTGGTAAAGTGCTGAGTTTTTCTGACAACAAATCAAAGCTCATCATATACTGCTCTCTTACATTTAATTGGATAGTGCCTTACAGGCACTATCCAATTAAATGTCAGAGCGCAAGGTATTGTATAAAAAATCTGATTCATATCAGGGACAATAAAGGCTTCCTCAGGCAGAATGTAGATACAGACAGTTATTGCCTGTCACTTTTAGTAAAGCCCAAAATAGGGCTTCCAGCACTCTACCAGTTAACAGGGGTAGGGACTAGTGATACTGGAATCAACATTGTTGGTGGCATGAGTTCAGATGTTATATTAATGTAGCAGAAGTTACACTCAGTCTTTTATTTCAACATTATTTATGTATAATTTCCATCTGAACTATATGTTTTGGGAGATGATGAGGACTGATACCAAGCAATATTCATGTCAAGAAGATATGAAAGGAAACGAATTGAGCAGCTGATTTTGAATCGAACTGAATACTGACTTTAGATTCAAAATCAAAACGACTCTCGAAGCTTCTATAACCTTAGCAATTGTCTCTGGTCATGTGCTGTCTGTTGAATAGACAGCCAATGCTTTTTTCTAGAAGCATATGCAATGACCAAAATCTTTAACCCTCTGCACTCCATTGTCAAAATGGCAAAGTTTTCAGTAGAAAATTTTTCCCATAATGCAGTTTCATATTTAACCAAATATACCTTGTTTGACAGAGCTAAGTGACCTCTGTCAAACAAGATATAATTGGTTAAATTCATAGTTAACTGATTGAGTACCAGAAGCCACTATCAGGGCTTTCAAAAATATGGTGGTATCAGTGCAAAAGCCAACATTTGCCTTGTTCATGTTTCATATTCAGTCAAATGCATATAATATTTTATGGGCACTTTCCAATAATTTCTGCTAAAACAAATTTTGACGAACAAATTCAGACCACCAAAAATAATCTAGCCCTCAAATCAGTTGAACAAGAGGAAAAGAGTGTTTGAAGACTATTCTGTATTTTTGAACTACCAGAGTGATGGAGGTTAAAAAATCATTTTTGTTCAAAACATTTGTTATTGTCTTCAGATTTCTTGGAGTTAAGAGGATTTCTGTGTATCCCAAATGATTTATGTTGCCAAGGACAGTTTCTAGTGCCTGTATCAGTACACCATGGACATGGTGACTTCCACACATTTCTTTTAAAAGCAATTTGAAGTTGCTGGAATCACCATTGTAGGGGTTTTATTACACAAAAAAATATGGGAGTGATATTTTGTGATGGTTTTTATAATGTGCTATTGCTCGTCAGATTGTTTGTCTTCATTTACTTTCATAATTGCATTGTGATTTTTACAGATGGGTTATTTGTGTAACAAAGTGATCCATGTGTTGAACAGAAAAAGCCACTTTAGTAAATTATTATCTTGCCTGACACATTGATTCATGATCAGATGTAAGCCAGTGCAGTTCAGTGGTGTGAAACAACTTTTTCTTAGTAACAGCAGGTCCTAGTAGATTTGAGACTTTCACTATTGTAAATTGTTACTTTACATGGCACTTTAACTCCCTGCACACCAATATCAAAAAGGTGTTTAGTGGCTCAGGGGGTTAGAGCATGTGACTTTAACCCTTCAACCAACATGGAGACAATATCAAAATTTATTATTTTAAATATCTTTTTTTTAAATTTTTCAAAAAATTTCAACAAAACCATATAATGTGACCCCTCATTGGAATGAACTCGACGAGCTCATTCCAAAGAGGGGTCACATGATATGGTTTTGGTGAAATTTATTGAAAAATAGTATTTTTTCAGCTGCTGAATTTGCATATTACGCGGGTGGATGTGGCTGATTTGTTGGATAAAGGGTTAAACCAGAAGGGTAACAGTTCAATCTTGACAAGCAGGTAACTGCGTTGTGTCCTTGAGCAAGCCGCCTAATCCTGATTGCCAAAGTTGGGGCCAAGTCAGAAAATAAGCAGACTGTCATCTGCAAAATGAAGTCCTCAGAGGGTGAATTTAGTAATGCTACCTAGGGGGCGCAGTGGCTCAGTTGGTAGAGGTGCAGGCTGCAAGCCGAGAGGTCCTCGGTTTGAATCCCACCTGCGGCAACCGCGTTGTGTCCTTGGGCAAGACACTTCACCCCGATTGCCTACATGGGGGCACGATGATGCTGTGTACTGAGGCGTACTGCACGTCGATGGTGCGCATGTCTTCAACCAATCTAACCCTGCCTGTGCTGCGGTGCAGAGTTCAGAGTTACGATGTTGGAGAGCTGACAGCTGCTTGTCGTTGCTCGGTGGTTCTCTCCGGGTACTCCGGCTTCCTCCACCCGTAAAACTGTCACGGTCACGATTAGCCATTGTGCATAAGTATGTGACCTTAAACACCAATAAATAAATAAATATAAATAGTAATGCTACCCTGCACAGCAGGGTAGACCACTAAACATACCCCCTGTGAACCTCAGTCTGAATCAGGGTCTCGAAACTAAACAAAAAGAGGTAACCAGAGGATAAATGGACCCAATGTATGGGATAGCATCAGCAAATTCACCCTCTGGGGACCTCATTCTGCAAATGTCAGGCTGCTTATTTTTAGGCCTGGTTGGGGCATGGTGGCACTGTGGACCAAGGCATACTGCTCATGCAGGGTATTAAATGGTAGGGTGCTAGATTATGATTATTTTTGCTCTTCAAAATTTGCTGACTTGTCTTTTCCTTTTTACAGCTAAAACTGTGGCAAGGCAAATCTACATAGACTAAACAAGTTCACTTCAAAGATAATATGAAACACATCCATGAAATATGAAGCCTTTAGGTTACAACACCTGCACCTTAAAAAAAAACCCAAATATGGGCTTCCAGCATTCTACCAGTTCAGCTTGAGAGTCTGACAGTTTCTTGCCGATGCTTGGTATTTCTCTCTGAATACTCTAACTTCCTCCACCTGTACAATTAAAACTAGAAGTCCTGTCACAAACTTTTCTAGGCTTAATTGCACGTAGGAATTGCATGCAATTGTCATATCGAATGGCATCCAAAGCACGGCAGTTTCTCTTGGTTACTCATAACAAACACAGGCAATGTTTCTGCCAATGGACCTCAGGGTTACCCGTAGGTCCATTGGCTGAAACATTGCTTGTGCACAGGCCATATGTACAGAATTTGATAGCCTTACTATGGTCATAACGCATAGATTAACGTGCAGATCGATGTGCTATTTGTGCACATTTCATGACAGGACTTGTAGTTTTAACTGTAAAACTATCCTACATGATGTAATGCTGGTTGTTGAAAGTGTCGTTAAAGCCCAATAAACAAGCAGGTTTGGGGTCATGTCTAGATGAGAACGTCCCCTTTTAGTCGCAATCGGGCAACTGGTATGGCTGCACGAGCCCAAAACCCAAAAACCATTAGCACAGTCTACAGGTCGTATTTATAAAGGGATTTTATTGTAACTTGGTAGGATGCCTCTGTATAATGCCTAGATGAGAACGTCCCCTTTTGGGCATGATCTATCAACCGTGATGGCTGCCCAAGCCCGAAACCCAAAAACTTTTAGCACAGTCTGCAGGACATGTTTAATGTGGAGGGATTTCATTGTAACTTGGTAGGATGACTCCTTATGATGTCTAGATGTGAATGTCCCCATTTGGGCATGATCTGCCAACCGTGACGACTGCCCGAGCCCAAAACCCGAAAACCTTTAGCACAGTCTACAGGTCATATTTATTGAGGAATTTCATTGTAACTTGGTGGGTTGACTTCATACAATGTCTAGATGAGAAAGTCCCCTTTTGGGCGTGATTGGGCAACTGTGACGGCTACAGGGGCCCGAAGCCCGAAAACCTTTAGCACAGTCTAGAAGTCATATTTATGAAGGGATTTCATTGTAACTTGGTAGGATGACTCCAAATAATGTCTAGATGAGAACGTCCCATTTTGATCACGATTGTTAAATACTCACATATGTTTATACTCAAGACGACTTTCAACTGTTTTGCTCCTCCAAAGCACATGTACAATGACTTCCTGTTTTATGTTTCCTGTGTTTCCAAGTATCTTAAAATACGGAATCAGAAACGGATGAACTCAATGCAGGTAACACTAACAATACTGGTAACAACTCCTCTCTCTTCTAAGATGAAAATTAAATGTACATCCACAAATATTCACAGCAACTTAAATTTGGATTCATACAGATGAATGGTTTGAAAACAGCAACTTAAATTTTCCTTTTGAAACTAAATATCAAGTTTTGATCTACCTGATCAAAAATCTTCGTTCATGAGGTCTATTTACAGTTATTTTCAAAAACTAGATTAAGGTATTTAGTTCAAATCAAATTTTCCTTCCTCTAACAATTTCAGAAGAAGTAGGGACGATGATCCCTTCTTGGTAAGACAGTCTGCGAGTTGAGCTTTGGTGTTACTCCATCTTAGTGTCTTTATTTGTCTGGACTTTAGCAGTTCTTTTATGCTTGCTATCTCAACTCTTAACCGTTTTTCACAAACTTGGTTGCTGGTATGAATGGTATCATATAACGAATGGTTGTCAATAATACATTCAATTGGCAACATTTCAGGTCTTGCTGTACCATAAGTAAGTTCTGTGTAGAGTTGTGCGAGATAAACACTAGTATCCACTGCATCTGATAGTGCTAAAGTTTCTGCAGCAAGAGTACTGCGCACAACCCTCCGTATTTTCTTAGACTGCCACGTTAATGGTGAAACAAAGCCACTGTTGCCCATTAATAAAACAATATGTCCACCTTGGCTATTTCCATCTGGAAGATTTATACCACTATTTTTAAAGAATCTTCCCTTCCCAATCTGTGAAATTTTAAGCTCACTGATTCTGATTTTATTTTTTTAATTACTTTGTTGATTTCTAACATATCTTTTACTTTGGCATTATTTATGCAAGAAGCTAGCAGGGAGGCATCAAACATTACATCTGGTCTTGTTTGAGTTGCTACCCAGAGAATCTGACCAATTTTAGTTCTCATATTGTCAATTTCTCTTTTGTTCAAATTGGATTCTTTTTGTTGAGTTCTTTCTTTACCTATGGTGATTTGCTGGAGACATTTCATGTATTCAAACTGATCCAGAGATATGCAGTTAATGTTGGATGAAAGTTGGAGCCCTATATATTTAAATGTGTCCGATTCTTCTCTGCTGATATTTAATAACTTTCTAATTTTGAAGATAACATTTTGTTCAAAGCCACTATCACCTGCCCAAATAAAATCATCCACATGGCTTGCCAATAATCCTTGTAATCCACTGACATCATCGAACCAGTAAAATAATGCAGGGTCAATAGAAGATATTCTTGCCTCACAATCAATCATAACTTGTTTAACTTTATTATACCAGCACAGAGACGCATCAGTTAAGCCATATACACATTTTTTCAGGTGCCAGATGATGCCGTCTGTAAGTGATTCACTCGGAGGTCGTAAATAAACATTTCTTGATAAGGCTGATCCTTGTAAAAATGCAGTCTTCACATCCATAGACTCTGGTTTCCATCCTTTTTGAGCAATAATAGCAAGTGCAACTCTTAAAGACTCCTTGGAACATGTAGGTGAATTCTTTTCAACATTCTGGCGTTCTGTGTCTTCGAATCCCCGAGCAACCAGTCTAGCCTTTTTTATCTGTCCATTTGGGGTATCTTTAATGTTGCAAATCCATCTGGTTGATATGCAATTCTGCCCTTCATCAATAACCTCCTCATATACATCATATTCTTTCCAATTTTGTAATTCACGTGCTTTGGCTTCATCAAAGCTTAAGTTGTCCATAACCAAGACTGTTTCTTCCCCACTGGTAACTGTTGTTTCTTCCCCACTGGTAACTGTTGTGTCAATATCATCCTGTAAATCAACAGGTTCTAGGTTGTTTACGGTGTCAAAGTTCACAGACTGTTTAAAACCATTTAAGTTCTGTGGTCTAAGATATTCAACATTAAACCAATGTTTATTTTTTCCTGTAGCTTTGCCAGCACGTGAAAGTATCTTCAAAACATTGACTTCTCCATCAGTGTCCTCAAATTTTACTATTTGACCAACCTGCGGGGTGAATTTTTCAATTTTTTTACATGGACTTTGATGTATTTGTTCTTCAATCTGCTCTTCTGTTCTTTGCATTGTTGTTTTGCTCAATCCAGGTGTGTTCTGAATTTCTACAGAAGTCTCATTTTCAGAAGTACCTGCATCTTCGTCAGTGAAAATTTCCATTTCATCATTCACCTCTGTCAAATTACTTTCCATACTAGTGTCTTTTTCAATAAATGATTGTTTTGTTTTTTCTACTACTCCTTCCATTTCATCTAAAGGAGAGATGATTGGAGCTTTTGTAAGACGACATTTATGAACGCGAACATACGTTCCTCCATGTCTGACAAAGACTATTACTCCATCTTGGCCAATTACAGTTCCAGGCCCCTTCCATTTGTTAGAATTCAGTCTTTTATAATATACTATATCTCCTGTAGTGTAATTGTCGTAAATTCTGGTCTGCTTTCTAATTGCTCTTCGGATTCTATCAGATGACTCGGCTTCAATGAAGCTTTTCCTTGCTACATGCAATGATGACAAATGATTTGCAACATGTGAGCTCATAGTTGTACCCTCTAAAGCTGGTAAGTCATCAGTCAGCACAGAAGGCAATTTGGGAAGTTCACCATAAACTAATTGATGTGGGCTATATCCATGTACATTACTAAGGCAATTCTTTGCATTGAGGGCCCAAGCTAATGCAGTCTCCATATCACTGGATGTATCATGCAAAACTTTCACAAAAATTTCTGATAAAATCCCATTATGTCGTTCTACTATCCCATTACTCCACGGGCTTTCTGCTGCAGTTGTTTTGACGATGATATTGAAGTTTTCTGCCAAGTCTTGAAATTCAAAATTGTCAAACTCTTTCCCGTTATCAGTTAAACATTTTGTGGGGGGACCATGAACAGTAATCCATGTTAAAAGAAATTTCTTGGCAATAACACCTGCTTGTTTACTTCTTATAATACAACCAGCACTGAATCGTGTGAACATATCAATTATATGTAGTATCCATATACTTGGTTTTACTTCATGCAGGTCCATAGCAACGACATCATTAAAGTTGTGTGCCAAAGGCAAGCCAACTGCAGGTTTAGGTGGCGCACGTTTGTACTGCAAACAAACTTCACAGTCTTTTATAACTTCATGTATTAGTTTACAAATATTTTGTTCAACAGTTCCAGCACTTTTTAAAAGTGAAATTAATCTGTCAGCTGAAACATGCCCAAATTGTTTGTGAAGTTTAAGAATCATCTTCTTGTCACATTTGTGTGCATTGATGACTGCAAGTACATTGTCAGCTGATTCAAGACCAGTTTGTACATGTACATCAGGATCTCTGCTTTTGAGATCAACACAATAATGACCGCTTGATGTAAACTCAAGATTAATATTTTTGCCAAACAGTTTTGCAGTGTCATTGTTTATATCTAAAACTGCATTAGCCCGTTTTAATGATTGTTTGCTTAAAAGTAATGGAATGTTGCAGTCAACAACCTCTGTTGATATGTTACATTTTGTATTTCCAATGACTGCTGGTATAACAACATTTTCTCTTGAAGATACCTGGACACCGTCTCCAAACTGGAACTCTTGATTACTTGGTGATCTTATGACTTGACATTTTTTATCTGTATTCAAACTGGATGTATAATTGTCTAGCCACGCTTTACCACAGACAGTTTTTGTGCAAGCTGTGTCGATTACCGCAGTTCCGAAAGATTCCATCATAAATATTTCATTTCTGTTTATGTCATTATTAAATAATGTTATGTTGGCAGATTCAGTTACAACTGTCTCTGTATTATTATTTATATTAACTAAATGTTTTTTCTCTTTGTGTGGGCAATCTCTAGCCCAGTGAAAAACTGATTCACAAATGGCACATTTGGTTCTTTTACCAAACTTATTCAGGGGATTAGTCCCTCTTGGAGCATTAATACTTTTTTGTTTCGTATAATTTAGGTTTCTTTCTACAATACAGACACTCTGTTGGTCCTCATATTTTATTCCCACAGCAGTGTTTGAAGCTGAACTGGACGAATGGGCATCTCCAAAAATCCGCTTCAAAGCTGATTTCATCGAGTCAAAAGTGATTGTTGTACATGCGGTTAAAATTAACTGTCGGTCTTTGGTTCCTAGGTCAGCGTTATCTAGTAATTTGAAGGCCTGTACTGCGTCAGACAAAACCATATCATACTTGTTCGATTTCCGATACCGCATTTCAAACTCTGTGATGTATTCTATCATTGACATTTTATCTGTCTTTCGAAATCTTTCAAAGTTACTATAGGCCTCATAGGCGCTATCAATAGCATCTTTTTTGTATATTCCATCCAGGGCACGCAAAAGTTTATCAAGTCCGTCCTCTGCGCTGAGATCCTTTTCATCAATTCCAAGGCCCACTTCTCTCGCCTTCCCTTTCAACGAAAGCGCCACTGCGGGTCCCAATTTCTGTGCCGGCAAATCAGTTACAAGTTTCCATATTTTCACTTCATTTTTCCACATGTCATATGATATATCCTCGGAGAAATGTGGTGGTATCTTATAATTTTGATGTGCCATAGTTCAACCGGCTCTGCTACCACTGTTAAATACTCACATATGTTTATACTCAAGACGACTTTCAACTGTTTTGCTCCTCCAAAGCACATGTACAATGACTTCCTGTTTTATGTTTCCTGTGTTTCCAAGTATCTTAAAATACGGAATCAGAAACGGATGAACTCAATGCAGGTAACACTAACAATACTGGTAACAACGATCATGCAGCCTTGATGGGTGCCCAAGCCCAAAAACCTTTAGCATAGGCAAAAGGTCATATTTATGGAAGGATTTCATTGTAACCTGTTAGGTTGACTCCATATAATTCCTAGATGATGACATCCCCTTTTGGTCGTGATTGGTCAGTTGTGATGGCTACAAGTGCCCGAAGCCCGAAAACCTTGAGCACAGTCTACAGGTCATATTTATGAAGGGATTTCATTGTAACTTCTTAGGATCACTCCAGATGATGCCCAGATGAGATTGTCCCCTATGGTTGCGATCATTCAACGATGATGGCTGCCCGAGCCCGAAGCCCGAAAACCTTTAGCCCAGTCTACAGGTCGTATTTATGAAGGGATTTCATTGTAACTTGGTAGGTTAACTTCATATAATGTCTAGATGAGAACGTCCCCTTTTGGACATGATTGGGCAACTGTGACGGCTAAAGGTGCCCGAAGCCCAAAAACCATTAGCACAGTCTACAGGTCGTATTTATAAAGGGATTTTATTGTAACTTGGTAGGATGCCTCTGTATAATGCCTAGATGAGAACGTCCCCTTTTGGGCATGATCTATCAACCGCGATGGCTGCCCAAGCCCGAAACCCAAAAACTTTTAGCACAGTCTGCAGGACATGTTTAATGTGGAGGGATTTCATTGTAACTTGGTAGGATGACTCCTTATGATGTCTAGATGAGAATGTCTCCATTTGGGCATGATATGCCAACCGTGACGACTGCCCGAGCCCAAAACCCGAAAACCTTTAGCACAGTCTACAGGTCATATTTATTGAGGAATTTCATTGTAACTTGGTGGGTTGACTTGATACAATGTCTAGATGAGAAAGTCCCCTTTTGGGCGTGATTGGGCAACTGTGACGGCTACAGGGGCCCGAAGCCCGAAAACCTTTAGCACAGTCTAGAGGTCATATTTATGAAGGGATTTCATTGTAACTTGGTAGGATGACTCCAAATAATGTCTAGATGAGAACGTCCCATTTTGATCACGATCATGCAGCCTTGATGGGTGCCCAAGCCCAAAAACCTTTAGCATAGGCAAAAGGTCATATTTATGGAAGGATTTCATTGTAACCTGTTAGGTTGACTCCATATAATTCCTAAATGATGACATCCTCGTGATTGGTCAGTTGTGATGGCTACAAGTGCCCGAAGCCCGAAAACCTTGAGCACAGTCTACAGGTCATATTTATGAAGGGATTTCATTGTAACTTCGTAGGATCACACCAGATGATGCCCAGATGAGATTGTTCCCTTTGGTTGTGATCATTCAACCATGATGGCTGCCCGAGCCCAAAGTCCGAAAACCTTAAGCACAGTCTACAGGTCATATTTATGAAGGGATTTCATTGTAACTTGGTAGGTTGACGTCATATAATGTCTAGATGAGAACATCCCCTTTTGGACATGATTGAGCAACTTTGACGGATAAAGGTGCCCGAAGCCCAAAAACCTTTAGCACAGTCTACAGGTCATATTTATGAAGGGATTTCATTGTAACTTGGTAGGATGACTCCAAATAATGTCTAGATGTGAACGTCCCATTTTGGTCGTGATCATTCAGCCTTGATGGGTGCCCGAGCCCAAAAACCTTTAGCATAGGCAAAAGGTTATATTTATAGAAGGATTTCATTGTAACCTGTTAGGATGACTCCATATAATGCCTAGATGATGACATCCCCTTTTGGTCGTGATTGGTCAACTGTGATGGTTACTGGTGCCCAAAGCCAGAAAACCTTGAGCACAGTCTACAGGTCATATTTATGAAGGGATTTCATTGTAACTTCGCAGGATCACTCCAGATGATGCCCAGATGAGATTGTCCCCTTTGGTTGCGATCATTCAACCATGTTGGCTGCCCAAGCCCGAAGCCCGAAAACCTTTAGCACAGTCTACAGGTCATATTTATGAAGGAATTTCATTGTAACTTGGTAGGTTGACTTCATATAATGTCTAGATAAGAACGTTCCCTTTTGGACACGATTGGGCAACTGTGACGGCTTCAGGGGCCCAAAGCCCGAAAACCTTTAGAACAGTCTACAGGTCATAATTATGAAGGTATTTCATTGTAGCTTGGTAGGATGACTCCAAATAGTGTCCAGATGAGAACTTCCCCTTTTGGTCACGATCATTCAGCCTTGATGGCTGCCCGAGCCCAAAAACCTTTAGCATGTCTACAAGTCGTATTTATGGAAGGATTTCATTGTAACTTGTTAGGTTGACTCCATATAATGCCTAGATGATGACATCTCCTTTTGGTCATGGTTGGTCAACTGTGATGGCTACAGGTGCCTGAAGCCCAAAAATCTTGAGCACAGTCTACAGGTCATATTTATGAAGGGATTTCATTGTAACTTCATAGGATCACTCCAGATGATGTCCAGATGAGAATGTCCCCTTTTGGTTGCGATCATTCAACCATGATGGCTGCCCAAGCCTAAAGCCCGAAAACCTTTAGCACAGTCTACAGGTCATATTTATTAAGGGATTTCATTGTAAGTAATGTCTAGATGAGAACGTTCCCTTTTGGTCGCGATCATTCAGCCTTGATGGCTGCACGAACCCAAAACCCCAAAACATTTAGCATAGTCTTCAGATCATATTTATGAAGGAATTTCATTGTAACTTGGTAGGTTGACTTCATGTAATGTCTAGATGAGAACAGCCCCTTTTGGACACCATTAGGCAACTATGTTGGCTACAGGGGCCCAAAGCTTGAAAATCTTTAGCACAGTCTACTGGTGATATTTATGAAGGGATTTCATTGTACCTTGGTAGGATCACTCCAGATGATGCCCAGATGAGAATGTCCCCTTTTGGTTGCGATCATTCAACCATGATGGCTGCCAGAGCCCAAAAACCTTTAGCACAGTCTACAGGTCATATTTATTAGGGGATTTCATTGTAAGTAATGTCTAGATGAGAACGTTCCCTTTTGGTCGCGATCATTCAGTCTTGATGGCTGCCCGAACCCAAAACCCCAAAACCTTTAGCATAGTCTATTGGTCATATTTATGGAAGGACTTCATTGTAACCCGTAAGTTAGACTCCATATAATGTCTAGATGATGACATCCCCTTTTGGTCGTGATTGGTCAACTGTGACGGCTTCAGGGGCCCGAGGCCCCAAAACCTTGAGCACAGTCTACAGGTCATATTTATGAAGGGATTTCATTGTAACTTTGTAGGATCACTCCAGATGATGCCTAGATGAGAACGTCCCCTTTTGGTTGCGATCATTCAACCATGATGGCTGCCAGAGCCCAAAGCCCAAAAACCTTTAGCACAGTCTACAGGTCATATTTATTAAGGGATTTCATTGTAACTTGGTAGGTTGACTTCATATAATGTCTAGATGAGAACATCCCCTTTGGCGCAATTGGGAAACTGACGGCTATAGGGGCCCGAAGCCCGAAAACCTTTAGCACAGTGTACAGGCCATATTTATGAAGGGATTTTAATGTAACTTGATAGGATGACTCGTTTTGGAATAATTTCTCTGTAACTTGGTAACTTTTGTTGATATACGTTAACTGTGAGGGCCACATACATTAACTGTGAGGTCATATTAACCCACCCCGCAGCTCTTTAGTACAGTGTACACCTCATATTATTTTTATCATAAGCATAGCATACAGGGAACAGAAATGAACATATTCCCAATTATCACAATTCTTGTCTTATTTCATAATCCTTTCATAAACATTGAACATTATCCTTTTCTTCAAACACAACACACAAGTTAAGCTACAGTGTCATTGACACTTTCATTTATCATTGAAAGTATCAATATATTGCGTGGAATTGAAATATATACATGTGTAGCCTCTCAAGGCAATAGTCTAAAATCTATCAGACACAAGAAAGGCTGGTTAACTTGTAGAGTGCTGGAAGCCCATATTCTGGCTTTATTCTGAACTGCAGGTACCTAAAGTTGAAGACTTCATGTTTTGTGGATTTCCTTCTTATTATCATGGAAGTAAAATTACTTCATCTCCATCAATTTGCATTGTTACAATTTATGGGAGAGTGCCTCTAGGCACTCGCCCATAAATTGTAACAAGACAAAACTGTGAACAAATCTTGAGGCTGAGAAAAACTTTAGCACTCTACCAGTTAAGTTACTCAAACTTTACCATTCAAGATGCAACTTTTGGCTAACCGGACATCTGTTCATGAAGATTTACGTAACCACGAAACGAATGAAACGAGCGTTCTCGTCAAATTTTGCACACTGTGTTTCATGGGTCACATGATATGGTTTTGTTGAAATTGAAAAATTTGTAAAAATAATATTTATTAAAATAATAAATTTTGACATCGTGTTCATTGGATAAAAAGTTAAAAGAGAGTTAGTGCCTTTCCATTAGATTTATTTTGTGAAAACAGATCTTAGAATCTGTTAGGTTATGAATGTGGTCATTTTACCTCGCTTCTTATTTTCAAATCAGGTGTGCTGTAAGGGGCAAGGGTAATTGCCAGCTCAAAAATACCCAGCTGTTAATGTCGTGTTGGTTTGATTAAACTTCCCTGTTGTCTATGGCCTGGATATGAATTGAATAGCCATTTTACCAGGGAAAGGTCACCTTTTTATATCCCCGCAACAAAGTTGTGTGTTGGAGGAGCATATTGGAATCAGATTGTCCGGCCATCTGTCTTATCTGTCCATCCATCTGCCTGTGGGTACAAGTTTATCTAGAGCTTTTCTTGGTTATTTATGAGTTAATATTTTTTAAACTTGGAATATCAGTTAACGATCATGGGAGCCTGTGAATTTTAGGATTTATCGGCCATGTTGTAGAGCTATTACCCCTTTTGACTTAAAATTTGTTATGGACACAACATTGTCTTGTGTTCCTTCATTTTCTGGTCAGTATATTTTAAACTTGGCAACTAACATGGAACTTGCGCACCTGTGATTTCGAAATTGGTTGGACTTAGTTTGGAAGAGTTATTGCCCTTTTTCGACTTGAGTATTTTTGCAGCTTCCATCATTTTTCTGTACTTGTTTGATCTATCTTTTAAAATTTGGCACAGAGATTAAACAAATTGGCGACTTGAGCATCAGCAATTTTGAGATCAACCAGACTCATTTTGACATTTATTGCCAAGCCTGGAAATAAGCAGACTGTCATTTGCAGAATGAGGTCCCCAGAGGGTGAATTTACTGTTGCTATCCCATGCAGTGGGCAAGTTTTTCCTCTGGATACTTCTTTCTCTTTATTTCTGAGACCTTGATCCAGATGGAGGTTCACAGGGGGTAAATCTAGTGATGCTACCATTCTGTGCAGAGTCGCATCACCAAATTCATCCTCTAGGGACCTCATTCTGCAGATGACAGTCTGTTTGTCTGTTCAAGGCTTGGTTATTGCCCTTTTTTGCTTTAGAGAATTCTTTAATCATACTTGATATGACATGCAGGAGCATTTATTGTCCCATTGGGACAGACACCCCTAGTTTCTTTTGAAGTGAATGCTAGGCAAACCGATGACTTGCTAAAACTGTACAGATCCTGAAAACCCAAGAAATAGAACGAGACTTCAGCCTCGCAGTGTGCAAGAGTGCTGTTATGGAGCCGATTTTGGTACAACATTTAAATTGCTAAGTGATTGTGTGCACTTAATGAATAAAGCTTTTGTGTAATGTGTCTTGCATCATGCGCTTGAATTGTGACAGTGGCAGTTGAGTAATAACGTGGAAATCACTTTATTTGATTCTATCAATTTTGTGTTAAAATTCATTTCCATGCTTTTGCAAGCTGGTCGTGTTAGAGAAGATAGATCGATTTGTTCTCATGCATAATAATATTGGAACAACGTTTCATATTGAGCTGAGCAGAGTGTATTTTTTGATGGGAAATCAGAAAAGCAAACAAAATGTCACCAATCAATCACTCCAAGGGTTTCATTTTCCATGACATTTTCATGAAATTGCTTCATCTCTTCTATTACCATTGATTTCCACTTTTTTAACTGGAACCTTTTACTTTGGCCTAAAAGATCTGTACACAAGTTTGATTACCCTTTATCTAACACAAGTTGGGTACCTTAGTAAAGTGAGATCCTTTTAACTAGTAGAGTGCTAGAAGCCCATATTTCTGCTTTATTCTGACGTAGAGGTGCCACAATTTAAAGGCTTCAAACTCAGTGGATTACCACATATTATCTTTAAAATGAAAGTATTTAGTCTGTAAGGATTTGCCTTGCAAAAATTGTAACAAGGCAAAGACGTGAACAAATCTTGGTGACCAAAAATAATTTAGCGCCCTATTTTTTTTGTTTTGTTACAATTTATGGGAGAGTGCTGTAAGCACTCTCCCATAAATTGTATTAAGGCAAATTCATACAGACTAATTAATTTCACTTCAAAGATAATATGAAGCACATCCACAAAATATGAAGCTTTTAAGTTGTGGTACAGTGGAACCCTGTTAATTGAATAGCCACTTCGCCAATGAAAATTATTCAATTAACAGGAGTATTCACTTTTCAGGGATTGTCTCATTTTCCTGCATTCTAGAGATAAACTTAGCATTTATTCTATTATATCTTTTTTGACAGAGCCCCATGAGCTCTGTCAAACAAGATATAATAGATTAAATACCTGTATTGGATGTACTGAGGCCAAATAGGTCTATAAACAAAGGAAAACTGGGGAGAGTCAGGGCAATTTTTCGACGGGTTACAAGATTTTTTCTTTCAATTAACAGGAGTTTATTCTATAACCTATATTCAATTAACAGGTCAAATTTGTGCTGCAGGTATGGTAAATGGTTTTGTGTTATGAAATTATATTCAGTTAACAGGATTATTCAGTTAAGAGATATCCAATTAAGTGGGCTCCACTCTACTAGCGCTTGGAATAAAGCCCAAATATGAGCTTCCAGCATTCTACCAGTTAACTGAAGAGTCATTTTGCCAGGGAATAATATTCAGAAAATAAGAATATCCAACTTACCAAAATTTGTCTATTTGTCTAAACTTGGGTGTCTCATGGATCTGTTAGAAATGGAGCAGACATTCATTATTGTGGTAAATGAGTTCTGTTTTACTGGTAGAATGGGGCCAAATCACCAATGCCTGAGTTGGAGCTTGAAAGTCCTCAAAAGTGGGCAGCACAGGCTTAAACAAATGGCTTTACATGACTTCATACCTGTAATGCAGTCATAATATAGCCATAGATACTGAAAGTAACCAAAGACACCAATAAATATATATACTCTGGTGGTGATTGAGTGCTTGATCTAGGAGTTCTGTCAAACAAGATACAGTGGATAAGATGCAAATATTCTTTGTGAAGGGTTTATTGAGGTTTAAGGTCACTTTCCACATCTATGGCTACATCTTGACTACATCATAAGTATCAAGTTTAGCCAAAGGTTTATAACTATGTTGCCTACTTTAGATATCTCAAATTTATTTATTTATTTATTTATTTATTTATTTATTTATTTATTTATTTATTTATTTATTTATTTAATATTTATTAATTAATTAATTTATTTATTTATTAATTTATTGGAGTTTTATGACACTTTAACAGCCAGGTTCACCTTGTGTCAGACAGTTTTACGGGTGGAGGAAGCCAGAGTATCCGGGAAGAATCTCCAAGCAACAGTGAGCAACAGATATCTCACAGCCATAGCACTGGTTACCAAGTCCTGTATGGGTGAAAAAGACTTTATTCACTGCAGTAGGGAGTGTGGTGCTCATTGGCAAGAGCTTTGGATGTGAGATGGAACAGGCCTGGCATTTTCAGGAGAGGATTTATTCGCAGCCTACTGCTCGCCTTAAAAAAATTCAGGAGGGCGAAAAATAGCCTTCCTGGCCTTAGAAAATAATGATTACCATAACAGCCTATTCCCAAAACCTACATATTTTCAGATCACTGCTATGTTAGTAGTCTCTGTAAGATGGCCACACTGCCCTCCTACACCTCTGGGCCTTGTTGAGGCTCAGATATGTGGGAGGGGCAGTGTAGCCATCTCACAGAGACTACCTTGTTAGCAGCACCAAATAAAATGTACAAAGCCCACTAGGCAAAATTCATTAATAGTGAAACTTCATTTTGCCACTTTTAACTTTTGTAAGCTTGAGGAGAGGCAATCGCTCCCCTGAGCCATGCGATGGGAGTGATTTTAGCCCTCCTGCATTTTTAAGAATGCCTGACCTGATAGAATGGTCGATGGTTTGATCCTGACCCATATTGTATGCATTGTGTCTTGGACATGATACTTCATCCTGCTTGCTCATGTGGGAGCACGGTGACAAAGCATAGAGAATGACAATGGTACACTTGCCTTCAACTGCTGCTGATCCCCAAGCAATATACAAGTGTTCTTGCCTGCAACAAACTCTTCATCAGTATTCAGATACTGACGAAAGGTGGATAAATTGTTATATTTGTAATTCCCATTAAGCAAGAAATTCCACCATAAATCTTGCATCAATTTTATTAGTGAAATGTGATGCCTTTCAATGCAATGGCAATGAGATTATAGGTGAAAGCTCCAGGGCAAACTATTTTAATTTACTGTACACTGAAACAAATAGATCACAGGATTTCAACATTTTTGTGTGGAGAGGCAATTTATAAATAAATGCACTGTAAGACCTTTACTACGGAAAGGCTAGAGCTATTGAAGAAAGCAGCAAGACCCATTACCCATATTAACCAATTTACAGAAAATGAAAAATTTGCATCAATTTTGTCTTTCCAAGGGCCTAAAATATTAAACAGTTTAGCTCAATTTATCTGTGCCGGATTAAATAAAAAAGGTAAATGGTTTCCCACTGGAGTAACACTGCTCCAGCCTTAACTAGTCAGGTGCTTGAAGCCTCTACAGCAGGCCTAAGCAATGGCTCTACAGTTTACTGAATATATGAAGCCCAGGTGTTGTTAATGTAATCATCATCTTTTGTTTTTAACCCTTTACCTAACGTAACGGCCAAAACCGGCCAGCGCTATTCCCAAAAATCGCCAATTAATTTTCATTATTTTTTTCATTTTTTGTCTCAAAAACATAGGTTATGACCCCTCATTGGAACGAGCTCGACGAGCTCGTTCCAACGAGGGGTCATAACCTATGTTTTTGAGACAAAAAATGAAAAAAATTAGTTATTCAAGAATTATTTTTGCAAGTGTCGTCTGCTTTTCAGGTTAGGTAAAGGGTTAACTGGTTGAATGCTAGAAGCCACTATCATTGACCTATTGAAAAGTGCCAGAGGTCATTTTCATAGCTTTAAACTGTATGCATTAGCTTGATGTTTGCTGATCAGTAAAAAAATTTCTCAATATATAATTTGTTTGGTTTCAGTTTATTGGAGAGTGTCTATCGGCAATCTCCATTAAATTGTAACAAAACACTTATTTGTGAACTTAATCTTCATAAACTAGGGGTCCTCTCAAGCCAGAAATTAAGCAGACTGTCATCTGCAAAATGAGGTCCCCAGAGGGTGAATTTAGTGATGCTACCCTGCACAGCAGGGTAGCATCACTAAATTTACCCTCTGTGAACCTCAATCTGAATCAGGGTCTCAAAACTAAAATAAAAGAGGTACCCAGAGGATAAATTGGCCCATTGTATGGGATGGATTCATCAAATTCACCCTCTGGGGACCTCATTCTGCAAATGTCAGACTGCTTATTTTCAGGCCTGGGTCCTCTAGCTGGTGGTGTAGAACCTTTGAAAAAAAAAAAAAATTAAATTTAGCACTCAACCAGATAAAATACCTATTATTACATTTTATAATTTTTGTGCTTAAAATACCTGTTACTATTTATTATGCCTCACAGCTGTGACATCACCTGAGATTGGTTAATTTGACACCTTCTAAAAGCCATAGTACTGGAGTTTTTGGACAAAACATGGGTACTAGTGGAACGTTCTTCCCTGGAGACATGAGAACAACGAAAATGTAAGCTGCACTTCCATTGATCAGTGTCAATTACACATGTGCTGATTAGAATTTCTCAACACCAAATGCTGATGCTGTGTCTTTTTAACTTTTTTCATCACCCATGGACACAAACTTACCAACAGGCTGCAAATATGTCATCTTCAGTGGGTGTGTTTTCAATTTTTTCTGCAAACAATGAATTCAAAAGAATCAGAAATATTAAAAACTCCCGTGTTCACCACTTTGGTGAATCATGAATGCGACTTATCAATTATATTTCCACAAGTTTAGTACTATCAGTATCAGTGCTTCTCGACCTCACTGAGTCTCTGCCTCAAGTTCAAAATAAATTGTTTCACTCTGCTTAATTCTAACGACTATCGTTGTCCAAGAAACATGAATTTATATTCCATTACACCACTTATCACACACACACACACACAAGCATTAATAATGAATTATAACATCAACAGCATGATGCGGTTGTAAACACTGACATTTGGTGATATAGAAACTCTCAAAGCGACGACAATGTCTTGTAACAAGTCATTTTCGAATTTGGTGATCTGGAAACTCCCAAAGAGATGTCATTCGTTTGAAATGATGTCACTAAAAGCATGTTTCTGTATTCGACTGCATTGTTGCAAGATTGATGGAATGTTGCAGTTAACGCTTAACAATGAAAGCTATTTTTTGTTTGGCATAATAAAATAATTAGAACGTTTCTTTTCATGTTCTATCGGTCGATAGTACCAGAGTTTGTGTGATTTCTGTTAAAAACCTTCAGCAGCTTTGCTGCTTCAGGTTTCATTTCAGAAATCATGCAAACTCAGGTACTGTCGACCGATAGAACATGAAAAGAAACGTTCTAATATTATAATAAGTAATTCAGATTTAACTCTTATATTCAAGTTTGAGGATTTATTGTTTCAGTTTAGGTATCCATTTTGTATTGAAGTTGTAAGGTTTTTGCTGAACAAATGCTGTAATTTGACCAGGCACTGTGAAGCTGGGGAGGGAGTTCCAGAGAGGCTCTCCCCACATGCACTCTTTTTTGCAATGGTATCCAAACAGCGCTTCTGACAGGACTCCTATAGATTTTCAGCAAAAGCACAAATTCCCTTTTAGATTAAAAAAAGAAATATTCACCTAGCATCACTATGGAAAATCATTCCACTTTCTGTAGTGTCCATTCAATCAGATATGAAAAAGAATCTTCAGGCCAAACAAAATTAAATAATTGATTCTCAGGCATTTTTTTTTTAAAAACAAATGAGGGGGGGTGTTTTTATTTTATTCCTGATGGAATGGTCGCAGATGCCTAAAATCCAATTGTGAAAGCCTAAAATTAAATACTAGAGCTTCCATACAGTGATATTTTTTTGGTAACAGCGATCACACAACACAAAATCAATATAGAACAACTAAAATGGAGATCAAAAATAATAATGAGTTTTTTAACTGATTGAGTGCGAGAAGCCACAATCAGGCCTTTCAAAAAAATGAGGGTATCAGTACAAAAGTAACATTTTCCTTACCCATGTTTCGTATTGAGTTAAAAATAGATGCTAGTTTGTTTATACAAATTTGTTATATTACAAATTATTGGAGATTGCCTGTTTGCATCCTCCGATAATTTGTAATAGAACAGTTTTTGATGAACAAATTCAGACCCCCCAAAATAATCTAGTCCTCAACCAGTTAAATACATATTTATTTTGCATACATATGAGAATCATGTCACATTTTGCAAAGAAAATAACAATACTGTATCAATGTATACGACGTAATGCATCGCCAATCGTCATGTAATACTGCTAAAATCATGTGGTTGTTTTGTTCATTTTGAATTTTGCCTCTGAAATAAAAATGACGAACGTGAGCCGAAAAAATGAATGCACTAGTGCCTGAGAATCAAAAGATTAATTTTCTTCAGCCTTAAAGTTCCTTTTCATATTTGATTATATGGGCTCAACAGAATAAATAAAAAACTGTTATCTTAGCAGTTTATGCCAAAAGTTGCATTGAGGAAAAGTTACAATATTTTGACATGAGTGTACAGAAGTACAATATTTTGACATGAGTGTGCAGAAGTTTAATTTGTCCACACATGGATGGAACTTAATTCTGGGTATGTCCTGAACAGTTAAGCTGTACTGTTCAGTGGAACCTATTTAATAGAATAGCCACTTTGCAAGAGGAACATATTCAATTAACAGGAGTATTCAGTTAACAGGAATTGGGTCATTTTCCTATCTTGAAGTCATAAACTGGGCATTTGTTCTATTATATCTTGTTTGACAGAGCTCAATGAGCTCTGTCAAAAAGGATAAAATAGATCAAATGTCTATATTGTTTGTATTGAGGCCGAAAATGTGTATAAATGTGGGCAATTCTTCAACAGATTAGAAGATTTTTTATTCAATAAACAGGAATTTGCACTTTCACAAATATCCACTTAACAGGTCAAATTTGACCTGAAGATATGGTAAATGGTTTGGTGTTTGTAATTTATATTCAATTAACCGGGTTATTCATTTAAAAGATACACTCGGATTAATTAAGTGGGCCCCACAATACCTCTGAATTAAGTTACAATTGCAGTAATTGCAGTAACATTTCAATTCATTCAGTTTGGTTGTATTTCCATAAATTAGATTGCCCTAGTATAGACTGTTGAGGCCCAATTGTGTTAGAGTTTTTGGGGAAAAGATCCCGTGTTTTTCTTGGCTGTTTCCTAATGTGTGTAGTGGTTTCAGTTTCTGATTTATCTTTTATAACCTCAATGATACGAATCGAGAGCTCAGTAGCGGTATGATTTTTAGAGTTGTAGTGATTGGCTACTGGTTTGTCAAGTTGTTTCCTGATATCATAATGGTATTCTTTAACCCTTTACCCAACGCCCGCGTAATATGCAAATTCAGCAGTTGAAAAAATATTATTTTTCAAAAAATTTCAACAAAACCATATCATGTTCCAACGAGGGGTCGCATGATATGGTTTTGTTGAAATTTTTTGAAAAATTTCAAAAAATGATATTTAAAATAATAAATTTTGATATCGTCTGCGTTGGGTAAAGGGTTAATTCTAATTCTTAGCTCTCTTTTAGTTTCACCTATATATTGCATGTGGCATTTTTTGCAAGTTCTCATGTATATCACATTTTTTGGACGGCATGTGGCTTGGCTTTTTTAGCGCAAAGCAACTTTTCGTTTGTGTGCTCTTCACGGATTTCTGTGTGTCCATAATTTTGCAGATTGTGCAGGCATTGTCATTGCAGGGGTCGGCTTCATGCGTGGATTTTCCCGAAGCTCCAGGTGTGATTGGTGGATAAACTGTTTTACCCCGGATGAGTAAATCTTTCAAGAATGCAAAAAACAATTTGCAAAATGTTGGCAGTCTGTGCTTTCATTCAGTAGGAACCAGTATTTTTGAATGGTCTTTTTAAATAGGCATATTCCAGTGGGGTGATACACCGTAACAAATGGGATTTGATCATTTTTGCCTTTTGTTGCAGTTTTATTGATCAGTTCAGTTCTGTTATATGTTTTAGCCTTTTGGTGTGCAAGATTGATGATTTTGTCAGGATATCCTCTCTCCTGGTAGTGTTTTTTCATAATGTGGCATTGGCACTCAAAGTCATCCGTGTTGGAGCAAATTTTCCTAATTCTTAGGAACTGGCCTTATGGAGCTGCTGTTTTACAATGTGTTGTGTGGCAAGTCAAATTTTATGTAACTGTGGGTGTCTGTAAGTTTGGTGCACAGGCTTGTGGCCAGTCGATTGTCAATCCGATTAACAAGTACATCTAAAAAGCTCACTTGTTTGTCAGAATATTTGGCAGTAAACTTAATGGTTGGGTGGTAGTCGTTGCAATAGTCGATGAACTGTTTTAGTTTTTCTGTGCCTTCAGTCCATATCATGAAGATATAGTCTATAAATCTTTGGTATGTATCATTGAGGTAATAAAAGGCAACCCGGAAACTGAAACCAGCACACACATTAGGAAACAGCGAGAAAAAAACTGGATCTACACCCTACAAACTCTAACACTGTTGGGCCTCAACAGTCTTGACTAGGGCAGTCTAATTTATTTCACTGAACAGTTATCATTCTAGCTTAAGTCTAGAACGCTGAGGGATTATTACTGGCCAGATTCTCGATCTGTGCGATCCACCATGGCCACTGGCTTATACACGGCTCAGTGGCGTCACATATAAACCAAAACATCACAATATAAATTGGAAGAGTTTATATGGACATATTCATAAAGTCAAAATGCACATGTGTAACATCTGTCACACAGAGTACAAGAGTCTGCCCACTTTAAGCAGACTTAAGAGGGCCGAATATTATGGTACGGGTTACGTACAATGCACTATATGCCGACATACATTTAAAAGATTGGCATATTTTAACTGGTAGAGTGCTAAATTATTTTTGGTCGTCAGAATTTGTTCACGTGTCTTTGCCTTGCTACAATTTATGGGAGAGTGCCAACAGGCACTCTCCCATAAATTGTAGCAAGGCAAATCCTAACAGACTAAATAATTTCTCTTCCAAGATAAAGTGAACCACATCACTGAATATGAAGCCTTTAAGTTGTGGTACCTATACTTCAGAGCAAAGCCCAAATATGGGCTTCCAGCACTCTACCAGTTAAGAAACACATCAGCCGAAGCGGACACAACAGCCCGGCAAATATGGTGATAATTCCAACAAAGTGGAATCAGTAACAACAGATTCAGCCAGACCACCATGGTAGTATCATGTTGAATAGATAAGATGTCAATACCACTCCTAACACCACCAAGATACCACCTGCAAACTCAGAAGATCGGTCAACTACCAATGAAAACAAATCAACGACTTCCTGTGGGGAAAAATCCTCAAGCAAACCAACTAGCACAGGAGAAATCAACCACAATATCATTTCAGACAATATACCCCGCACTTGGCTTGTCACCATACAGTCACCATTGATCAGTCAGGATAATTTTTGGGACACATATCCAATAACTGTACCATGGGAACAATATTCAAAACAAAACAAAGCTATGACTCTCTCATTTTATTATTTTATTATAAAGAATAATTTTCTTGAAATCCAGGACAGAAACGGAACCCTGCAAATAGAAAAAAAAAACATGATGACTTTAAATGGTTAAAGTACACCGCACAGATCTTCGTCTACCAAACAACCACATTTTGCTTACCCCCCTCCCAACAAAGGGACAATATAAACAAACAAAATAGTCATTACGGGGAAGACACTAACCAAAATTATACAGATTTTCAGCAATTGCGCACTCTGAAAAACGAGAAAATATTTGCACATCAGTTGTCCGCCAACAAATCTGGCAAACAAATTATCCGCCAACAATGGATAAACAATTGCACAAACAGCTACAATTATCCACCTGCAAAAAAGCATTAGTGGGTAACTTATATGACATCAAACAAATCATACGGTACACCTATCCACCACAAAAACAAATAGCACCGGCAAACCAGGCAACATCAAACTCTTTTAACCAGTGAGGAGACTAAAACAGTCGAAACCGGTTTGGTAAAAGATAAACGAGAGAAAATCTATTCTCCTGAGGTCACTCTTCTAACCTTCAGTCTTTGTTGTATTTCCAATTGGATAAATAGATACTTGTAGAGGAGGCAACTATATTTTGCGCCTCCCAAAAGTTTGGGGGGAGCATATAGTCGCCGCTTTGTCCATTTGTCCATCTGTCAACCCATCCATCCATTTGTCTGTCCATCTGAAACAAACGGTTTCTGGATGATACCTCTAGTTTACTTTGATGTATGATCTTATAATTGGAACATGACTACCTTCCAAGAAATGCAGGTCAAGTTTGATTTTCACCATTATAGCATTTCCCGTTCCAGAGTTATGTCCCTTGAAAAGTCCTAAAATGGTAAAATCAATGTTTTTTGGATGATACTCTAGTATGCTTTGATGCACAACCTTATAGTTTTGCAACATTACTGCCTGCTATGAAATGGAGATCAAATTCAATTTTCACTGTTATGACATTTACTGTTCTAGAGTTATGCCTCTTGAAATGTGGCAAAATAGTAAAATCAGTGGTTTCTGGATGATAACTCTTGGTCTTCGTAAATGTACGACCTTATAAGTATCCAGCATTATTATATACCATGAAATGCAGGTTAAGTTCAATTGTCATTGTCATGGCACTTACCATTCCAGAGTTATGTTCCTTGAGGAGTCACAAAATGGTAAAATCAATGGTTTACGGATGATAATTCTAATTCACTTTGATGTACAACCTTATAATTTTGCAACAGTACTACCTACCATGTGTAACCAAACCTGCTTATACATTTACCCTAATTAAGCAGTGACCTGTCTTCAGATGCCAGTTTTATCTTCTTGTCAAGGAGCTTTTAATACAGGTTCACTGTTACCCTTGTTCCTTCCACAGATCGTAATATATTTTTTTTTTTATATGGCTTAAACCATTTCGTAGTTCTGCATTTGAAAAATTCAGTATGTAGTTTCCATCAGTTTGCATTTCGGGGAGCATCTGTTTGCTGTACCATCTTTTTACTTGTTGGGCAAGTTAGTGGCTGTTCTCATTTAATTACATAAGGGATGCACAACATACTTTTATGAGTTCACAAAAATTAAAAATATGCAAGTCTTTGTTTGTGTACATACCTCAGAAAAAATCCAGGAGATAGACTACTAAAAGCTCTACCCATGACCGACATTTGCTTATGTATATAATCTGTAACTTAATACATGAACAATGGGTATTAAGTGAAGTTTGTGTAATGGCAAATGAAAACAATGCAGCAGGGGGACATGTCCGCCGGTCACTCAAAACTCTCTCTGGGAATGGTAATTCCACCTGTATTTTTAGTAAGGTGCTAAAAGTTTGCTAAACACATTTCAAGTTTAATCAGTGTTTGGAAAGATGTTTTCAAGTTTTAACAATCATAAGTCACCTAAACATTTCCTGCATCCTCCTTGGTGATCCTCCACTAAGCCAACAGGCACAGTCATTCTCTTTTGTTTGTTTTTTCCTTCGGGCCATTTACAAACTACCACCCCTGAAACATTTCCCTTGAAATGACTGGATGTTATTTTTTGCCAACAAAAACACATATGTCAGTTTCTTAAGTTATGCATCCAATGTTGTGTCCTAACCAGGGGGTGGACATCTGCATCATCTGTTTAGACTGTTGATTTATCACTCATTCATTATCAGTCACTTGTTGGGCTCCACCCAAGAAGCCGAGCAGGGGACCAGACAACTGCTTCCCCAGTTTCAGCTGTTGTAATATCAGTCATTTATTATCATTCACTTGCTGGGCTCTAACCAAGGAGCAGATTATGTCATCCCGTGTAGATGAATCTGCTTTTCTCAGGCAAACTGTAATTGTCTATTATAAAAATGGGGAGTGTCTGTGATTCCATCCATTCTATCGAGCTCGAAATTTCAGCTTTGATTATCCCCCTTGATATGCAATTGTGAACCTTTCTCTCCTTGCATGGGTGGGCAGCTATTTTTCCATCCATGGACAGGTGGGCCAGCCAGTTGTAAATAAAATTGAAGTTTAGGCCCCACAAAGTAGATCTGTTTCTCAGGCCATTTTTTTGTAAAATTGCATGTGAGCGGCTGGTTTTTATTTTATTTTTTTATTTTTGTAATTATATCTTTACCAGCAAAAGTTCATGGTTTTGGTTTGTTTCATGTTTTATAACCCTTAACATACAGAATAGCATGGGTAGTGGTGTATTTCGTCCCTTGAGTGGAAGAAGGCTTTCAAAGTCTGGTTGCACTCAAGGGAAAAATTTATCAATTTTATTAATTAAGTTTGCATTGGTTATAAAAAGAGAGCATACGGCAGCCAAAAGGTCTATGAGAAACAGATTTTTAAACTTTTTTTGGGGTCTAAATATATCTTTCTTCTGATTTCAGTTGTTTTGCTTTGGAACATAATTTTTGTCAATTGATCTCTTGTCTGGTGGGGTTAAATTCAAGCCATCCATCATGATTCTTTGTGAATGTTTAGACATAAAGTTATTCAATAACTGATTTGCCATTAGTTCATGAATACTAATGATAAAGAATCATAGGTACAATTAGTTTCCTGCACTTGAGTTATCAAATAAACTGCAATTTCACGGAAACCTTCACTGTTAAAAATTTCTTTTTTATTTTTCCTGTTTGTTTAAAATATATTTGTGGTTATATCCTTTCAATCAGTTTGTGTTGTTTGATTTCACTGACTTACAACAACATAAATATTTCATAGGAAAGATAATGTCTGTGTGATAGGAGTCATTTGCCGTTTAGTTAAATTATAATAAAGTTAAGGACCAGTACGCTTAATTTCTTGGTTAATAAAATGCACGTGTTCAAGGTGTACGCCTTTGATTAGAGTGTCACAAAGGGAAAATTTTACATGAAATAATATGCAATTTGTTTCACTTAAATATTATGCGATAGGTTTAATTCCATAAAATTTTCAAAGACATAACCATGACTCAGAAGTTTAAAAGGCATGACACTTTACCGATAAGTAAACAGGCCACCTCTTTTAACTGGTAGAGTGACAAATTATTTTTTGTTGTTAAAATTTGTTCACATGTCTTTGTCCTGTTATAATTTATGGGAGAGTACCAATAGGCACTCTCCCATAATTTACAACATTGCAGTGGTCATGATCAGCCAATGTGCAAAAATGTGACCTTAAATACCAATAAATAAATAAATAAATAAATAAATAAATAAATAAATAAATAACAACATGGCAATTTATGTCAGAATAAAGGCCAAATATAGGGTTCCAGCACTCTACCAGTTAAAAATCTGATGATCTTTTTTTCAGACATTCATAGTGATAGCTAGAAAATACAATTGTAGGAAACACAAGTGTAAACATTTTACAGAAGTGGCCCATGGTCTCTCCTCCCAGCATTCTGAAACAGACTGCTTAATGATATCTCTTACTCCTCTTCATTACTTCCCCCTCCCCCCCCACACTCCCCCCCCCCCCCCACTCACACACACACACAAACTCACTTGCACACACACACACATGCACAAATGCTGGAAAAAAAACCTCACAGAAAAAAAATCTCAAGGAAAAAGGAAAAAGCCCTCAAGAAAAAAACCCTACCAAAAATGACGGGTAGGAAAAAACCTCTACCTTTTTTTAAGGTAATGGTATAAAAATATACCCATAGGTAAAACAGTAGAAAAGATCTTTCCACATATCAGAAATTCATTCCTTGCATATAGAATCAAAACACTCATCACACAGAAGTAAAAAAATATGCTTTTTCACCTTAACCCCCTGCACACTGATGTCAAGATATCCAGATTTGAAGTAGCCATTTTTCCCATAATGCAACTGGGAATTTAACCAATTCAATCTTGTTTGACAAAGCTCATTGAGCTCTGTCAAACAAGATTGAATTGGTTAAATGTCTAGTTGCATTATGGGAAATATTTGCACCCTGAAGTTTAGATATTTCGACATCAGTGTGCAGGGGGTTAAATCCAACACAATGTATTACATAATAAATGTGATTAAAACGTAATAAAAATGTCTATCCTTCAGAGAAAAATGTAGTATCTGAATAAAACCATACTAATATGGATGCATTTGGGGTCAGGTCACTGACATGGTTCCAATGGCATCTATACTTGCATGGTTGTAGGTAACAAATATGCCGAGAACTTTTTTTATTATGGAGGAGCACTAACCCATTTCCCAGTATAGTACTCAGAAAAATGGATCTTATTTGCTTGACAAGATATAAAAAAAAAGAGAAGACCCGATAAAACCATACTAATATGGATGCATTTGGAATCAGGTCAATGGCCTGGTTCAGTAGGGTTTATAACATAAAAATATACAATATTTAAATATTGTATATAAAAATATATAATATATAAAAAAAACGGTAGGGGTTTTTTCCTACTCCTATCGTTTTTGGTAGGAGTTTTTTCTTGAGGTTTTTTTCCCCTGAGGGGTTTTTTCCCTTGAGGATTTTTTTCCATGAGGGTTTTTTCGGATACCCACACACACACACACGCATGCACGCACGCACGCACGCACGCACCTTACGCTTCATACTATTTTTATACATCAGCTTTATAGGAATCATGTCCGTTCATATGTCCATGCATGCATGTATCCATTTGTCCATTCCAAACTTTTATCCACTTCAAGTCTCATACCTCACCCTTTACTTTGGATACCTTTGATATGTTGTTTGATGAATGGCTGTGATATGAACTTGCACAAATCAGTATGCCATGTTGGTGCACCATATTTTTTAAGAGTTATTGCCCTTTTTCACTAAGATTATTGAACAAGACCGCCTTGAAATTTTATCCACATCTGGTCCCACACTTTCCATCAGATATTTTTGATATTTTGTATGTTAAATAACTGTGATATGAATTTGTACATGTCATTACACCATGTTGCTGCACCATATTTTTCAAGAGTTATTACTGTTTTTCTCTTACATTATTGAAGAAGCTCATCTCAAACTTGTATCTTCAACTAGTCTCACACTTAGGGGGCGCGGTGTTGTTGCAGTAACTGGTTCTCGTCAGATCACCGAAGTTAAGCAACGTCGAGCCCTGTTAATTCTCGGATGGGTGACCGTCTGAGCGATCAATTTGGACTCCCGCATTGTGTCTTTGGGCAAGGCACTTAACCCCAATTGTCCACATGGGGGCACGATGACGCCATGTACTAAGGCGTACTGCACGTTGGTGGTACGCATGTCTTCAACCAATCTAACCCTGCCAGTGCTGCAGTGCGGAGTTACGATGTTGGGGAGCTGGCAGCTGCTCGGTGGTTCTCTCCGGGTACTCCGGCTTCCTTCACCCGTAAAACTGTCACAGTCATGATTAGCCACTGTGCATAAGTATATGACCTTAAACACCAATAAATAATAAATAAATAGTCTCACACTTTCCATTTGATATTTTTTATATTTTGTATGATGATTAACCATGATATGAAGTTGCGTATTTCATTAGGCTATGTTGCTGTACCTTATCTCCCAAGAGTTATTTCCCCTTTTCACTTACATTATTTAACTGGTTGAGTGCTGGAAGCCCATATGTGGGCTTTACTCTCAAGTGCAGGTATTGCAACTCAAAGGCTTCAAACTCTGTGGATGTCCTTCATATTATCTTGGAAGATGAATTATTTAGTCTGTGGGGAATTTCCTTGTAATAATTTATAGGAGCGTGCCTACAGGCATGCTCCCATAAGTTGTTACAAGGCAAAGACTTGTGAACAAATTTTCATGCCTGAAAATAATTCAGCGCTCTACCACTTAACAAGTGTATTATGTATTATTGCTCTTTTTAGATATGCATGTCATGGTCTAGTCTTGGATCTGTCTATTTTTTTCAAATTTAACTGTCTTCCAACCCGATGGCTAGCCATCAGATTGAAAGATAAAGTTGAAGAGACAGACCAAGCCTGCTGAAGTGGAATTTTTTGGCCAAATGCAACTAGATTTGTTTGCCTTTGCAGAAAACATAATTGGGGTGTGTCATATATTGTCACATTTGAATGCTGTCAACTTCTTATTTATTTATTTATTTATTTATTTATTTATTTATTTATTTATTTATTTATTTATTTATTTGGGTTTAATGACACTTTCAACAGTCAGGATCACCTCGTGTCTGACAGTTTTATGGGTGTAGGACCGGAGTACCTGGAGAAAACCACAAGCAATGGCGAGCAACTGCCAGACTCCCCAACGTACTAACTCCACACAAGCAGGGTTAACATTAGTTGAAGGTCAGCTTCTTCTTTAACCCTTCACCAAACATGAAAAGCAGACGACACTAGCAAAAAAATTTCTTGAATAACTAATTTTTTTCATTTTTTGTCTCAAAAACATAGGTTATGACCCCTCGTTGGAACGAGCTCGGCGAGCTCGTTCCAACGAGGGGTTATAACCTATGTTTTTGAGACAAAAAATGAAAAAATAATGAAAATTAATTGGCGAGTTTTGAGAATAGCGCTGGCCGGTTTTGGCCGTTACGTTGGGTAAAGGGTTAACTCATTTTATAATCATGTTGCATGTCTGTGGAAAAAAAATGGTGGAGCATGTGCATCTTATTCCCCCCCCCCCCCTCCTATGGTTCAAACACCTGTGCATATGAAATTCTGACACTCACAGTTAATCTAGCCAGTTAACCCTTTACCTAACAATTGAGAGCATCCATTTCCATAATCTACAATTTCCCCCCCAGGAAGTGAAGCAGTGCCTGTTCACTGCGGTAAACAGGCTCTGTTTTACTGGTAAAATAGGACCCAGTCACCAATGCTTGGGAGGTGCAAACCCTCTCTAAAATGGGCAACATGGCTTATTAACGCTCACCCCTGGTCTTGAGTTGATAATCATGTTGTGGTCATGATTAGACATTGTGCAAAAATATGTGACCTTAAACACCAATAAATAAATAATTTACAATTTGAGGAATTGAACAAAAAATTTCATATCATGTGACCCCTCAATGGAACGAGCTCATTGAGCTCGTTCCAATGAGGCATCACATGATATAGTTTTGTTGACATATTTTGAAATAATTGAAAAAATAATATTTAAAATAATACATTTTGATATCCTGTGTATTGTGTAAAGGATTAATAATAATATGGATTCTATAAATAAAATGCATGCGACTGTTTGAGGGTGACATTTGTATTTTACTTAAGTAATTTATGGCAGGTGAATGGGTATGTTTCGTGGATCCCACAGGTCCCCAGTGGAAGCCCTGTGCATTAAACCAGCAATTTATAATCTATTAAGTGGCAGTCCTCCATTTCCAAGGGTTCCTATGTGGAAATCGATTGTATGTGATACGTTATCAATACACGTTTTCACAATTTAATGTTTCCGTGTATGCCTCAAAATTGTTTCCAGTGTGTTTTTGCTGAAAACTAATATGTTTTTAATTATTGCCTATTCTGTTCTGATGCACTTGCAACCCACTTTATGGGAAAATTGATCTTTATTAGTCAGAGGCATTCCTTTCAACTTTGAAACAAATTGTTGAGTTATTTGTGAAGAAAAAAATCACATGTTTTGATTTACTAATGATAGCAGACTTGTTTTTCGTGTCCACCATGAAGATTGTAGCTGTGCTTGTCTACTGGGGTAAACAGATTCTGGTTTACTGGTGCAATAGGTCCCATTTATCATTGACAAGGATGCGAGTCCACAAAAGTTAGCGGTATGAGTATAAACGTTTGGCTAAACTTGACTTTATATTAGTGTTGCACTCCTGATTTTGCCACAGATGCTGAAAGTAACCTTAAACACCAATTGATAAAAAACAATTGCACTTATTTTAGTACAGTTATTCAGTGCCACAGCTTGCCATTTTGAGGAAAGTTTGTTTTACTCTTTGCATGCTGCTGGCAGATATTCTGCCCAGGACAGGAAATCTCTTGTCACAAAAATAAATAAAATTTGAGAACATTTAATAAAAATGTTCTCTGAAAATTGTATTGACTTTTTGACCAGTGATTTATTGAGTCAAATTTTCATGAATTTTCCATCAAATCTAGTCATGGCTGCTCCAAAGCAACCATGACTAGATTTGATGGCAAATACTTTAAAAATACTTATTGCCTGCTGTTGTCTGATTTTCTTGCCTTGAACAAAAAAATAAGGTGTTGCATAATAGAGGTATGTCACTTCTCTTATTTACAAAATACACCACTACAGGCATGCAATGACCCGCAAATGATTGTATAGCCTATGTGGGGGTTTCATCAGTTGTAAAATATTCCAATGTACTTCAGGTTATGGCAAAATAATTAAATTCCTAATTCTGCATATTTGCCAGTCAGACTTAACAATCTTATGAGACAAATTGACTCAAAGGTTGCAAATTGAATCCTAATATGAATAGAGTGGCATGCCTTTTACATCTTAAAGCTTCCCCCAACGTAACGATCAAAATCGTCCGGCACTATTCACAAAAAATGATATAGACAAAACTACATGTATGTTTCAATGAGTCGTTTTGTATTCAATTCGTCAGATGTGCGTAGGAAGAAAACGTCTCGACCGAATATTACATGACCCAAGCACCTACTGACCTAATTTTCTTTTCTATCAACGGTGGTAAACACCATGCACTTTATGCAGTCGCATTGCATAAAAAAAGTCCCGGTTGGAACAGGTTGGTGTGCAATACGGAATTCCGTATTGCACAGCCGTATTGCATAAGAGAGACTGCATGGGCATGTAATAAAATTCAATATTTATTACCTTTTCATTTTTTGTCTGAAAAACATAGCTTGTGACCCTCACTGGAACAAGCTCATTGAGCTCTTTTCAATGAGAGCGGCATGAGCTATATTTTTTTTACAAAAAATGAAAGAAAGTACTTATTCAAGAATTTTTTGGGGCAAGTGTGGTCTGCCTTCCAAAAAAGGTAAAGGGTTAACAGACTTTCAGCCAAAATAATTAGCGCAAACTAACACGCAATCTCTCCAAAGCGGGGGTAGTTATTCCTATTTATTTTGGCTAAAATTCTGTAAAGATGTAAACAACATTGATCGTGTAGTGAAAATTGAGAAGGTAAAAAAGCATCAATGCAGTCTTTTCCTATAGGTTACCACCATATCATATAGCATAACCTGCTTATATGGTTACTATGCAAGCTCATTTTTCAGGCCCTCCCTATAAATAGAACTAGGCCTCCACCATTATTATATCCCCCACAAACAAAGTTTGGGAGGGTATATAGGAATCGCCCTGTCCATCCATCTGTCCGTCTGTCCATCCATCCGTCTGTCCATCTGTCCATCCTTGTAAGCGCAACTCCTCCTAAACTGTTTGAAGAATTTTCATGAAACTTTACACAATGGAAGAACTCCATATGCAGATGTGCATGAAGCAATATAATTCCGTTCTGACATTTCCAAGGGGAGATAATCTAACTTATACATTTCAGGCACGGGGGTATCACTTTGTGAGCTTGATCACAGTACCTCTAGTTTCTTCGTGCTAGACTCTATTGAATATTTCTCCCAATCAATTCATTGAGCAGGCAAAGAGTTAATCTCTCTGTGAGTTCATATAACATACCCTTTAACCTCTTATTCATTTTGCCTGGGATGTAAGTTCATTATTTTCAAACATATTTTACCTGTGAACAGTTGATGTCAAACTTCTTTACTTAAACATCCAGACAAGCAGTTCGGTTAAGAATAAAGAGGGCAAGCAATCTTCAGCAGTTAGTTGAGTTACAACATTAAAGAAAAATCTGATAAAATTCCATAAATGAAACTGAATTGTGGTGGTGCTTGTGTCTTGAAACCTTTTACAAATGAATGGTTCAACAATCTTTTGGTCAGTTAACTACATGTCTTGTTGCAGGCCTGGCATTTTCAGGAGAGCGATTCATTCGCTCACCTTAAAAAAATTAAGGAGGGTGAAAACTAGCCCTCCAGCAAGCCAGAAAATAAGCAGACTGTCATCTGCAAAATGAGGTTCCCAGAGGGTGAATTTGGTGATGCTACCCTGCACAGCAGGGTAGCATCACTAAATTTACCCCCTGTGAACCTCAATCTAAATCAAGGTCTGAAACCTAAACAGAAAGAGGTCCCCAGAGGATACATTGGCCCACTGTATGGGATAGCATCAGCACATTCACTTTCTGGGGACCTCATTCTGCAAATGACAGATTGCTTTTTTTCAGGCTTGCCCTCCAGGCCTTAGAAAATAATGATTACTATAAGTGCCTATTCCTAAAATCCACATTTTTCAGATCTCAGCTATGTTAGCGGTCTCTGTGAGATTGCCACATTCCCTCTCCCACACCTCTGGGCCTAGTTAAGGCTTGGTGGTGTGAGAGGGCCAGTGTAGCCGTCTCACAGAGACTACCTTGTTGGCAGCACCAAATAAAATGTCTAAAGCCTTCTAGGCATAATTCATTAATAGTAAAACTTCATTCTGCCACTTTTGGCTTTTGTAACCTTGAGGAGAGCTAATCACTTGCCTGGGCTAGGGGAGCGATTTTTAGCCCTCCTGCATTTTTAAGAATGCCAGGCCTGTTGTTGGTCACCTGTTCACAATATTGAGTACATTTTTTTAGAGTTTTTTCTTATGAATGACTGTTTTAGCCTATAAGATTGGATAACAGTATTTTTGATTATAGAGTAAAATTAAAAAATGGTGTTGCTGATATAATTTGCCATCCAAAAATAAATTTGCAACTGCACTTTTTTACTGTCACAATTAAAAAAAATCTTAAGCATTTTTCATTATTTCAGGAACGTAGGAAAAAGGGGTTTATGGGTCGAGCTAGAAACACCCTAGTAATTTTTTTTCAAGTTGAGACATTTTTGTCGGAACTCAAGTTGTTGATAACAATTTGCTCTTGCTATTAATCATGTTCTTTCTTATGAAACTTGATATAATACTTGGACTTATGTCACATAAATAGATGATCTTATATATAGATGGCTTTGGTACTGGATTTGGAATTCTGCATTCTGTTCATGAC